>MU269991.1:3435000-3895000 GCA_021432705.1 Caranx ignobilis | reverse complement strand
TCTCAGCGGATTCATTTAAAAACAGTAAAATGTGGTAAGTACCTCACTGGAGACACAAAATATTGTCTGGTTTTATTTGAAAGTGGAAGAAAACTTGCTCAGCAATTCGGTGAAACACTGGAAACATTTAACAAAGTGATAGAAGAGAAATTAAACTAACTTTTCTGATGTCATTAACCTCTCCTCACATTTTTAGGCAACATTGTGCAGTGAAAAAGGAGCCTTCCAGGTTCACTCTGCCTGTCCTGGCCAACAACAACAAGCTGCTGACCAGCACACCTCAGCCTCAGAGGAGCAAAGTGCTGAAACTGAACGAGGAAATCGTCTGTAGCCTGGGTGAAGATGTTTCACAGGTAATGGACATCAGTAGGATCAAATTTGTTTTATTTCATATCAATAACCAGTCAGAGTAAATAAGTTAGATGCATCTATTGGGAGAAAATAACAGATGAAATGAAATTGCCTTTGCAGGTACTGAGTATAATGTTGTTGGTATTATCATCATTATTGTCATAAGTTCACAAACTAACAATTTCTATTCTAATGTATATTTTTTTAGATCCCTGCTGCTACTCGTGGCACCATGAAGCACCTTGGCTCTCGCTATACAGAGGTCAGCCAGTGGCAGGCCCAGATATCTGACAGCATTGGGCAAGTGGACCGTGAAATCACTGCTGTGGGGGTGGTATGTTACTGAATATATGTCATATATAACTAGCTGTAGTTTCAGTTCAGTTCACCACTGATACCTCTGTTATTTAAAACTGAATGCTCATCCTCAACATCGCTCTTGTGTGTTCAGGTCAAAGACTCAGCTGAGCGCTTTCTCCAGGAGAGGCAGCTGTACAGTCAGCTCATGAGCAACTGTGTGGCACTCCAGAAAAGCTTGAGCACAGCAGTCCTGACAAAGGACCACATCCTTATTCAGCTCAAAAGAGAGGAGCAACTCAACAATGAGACCAAAGAGCTGCTCCAGAAGCAGATCTGCAGCCTGCTACACAAACTGAGGTCAGTAACATTTTCAATCTTGAGATAGAAATATTAAAGAGCTAATCCCTCCTATAGTTTTGTGCCAGTGAGCTTTATAGGACATGTCAGGTCACACCTAGTTTCCTAATCCTCCCTCCAGCGCTCTGAAGGGGATCCGCACTCAGCTGCTGGCCGATTTTCAGGACAAGGGTGAAGCCATCAAGCTCACCACCAAATGCATCGCCTATGAGCCCGACACCCCAACCTCCCAGCTCCCTGCCAATCAGTACAAGCCCAACCATGTGACCTATGACAAGTGGCTGTCCCACTGCAAGGACCTGAGGCTGACGGCTGGCAACCTGATTAAAGAATCCACCACCTTCAGGGGAAACCTGCGCTTCACCATAGCTAATGTAAGACAACACTGTCCACACCTGGCTCACCTGAGTTTTCTTCTGTCAGTGTGAGTGTGTACAAAGATTCATAGCTCAGTTCAGCAGCAGTTTATTTATGGATTTGTTCTTGGACATCCATTTTACTCTGTGTTTTCTTAGCTCTTGTTTATATAACCAGAGTAATATTTTTCATCAGTTAGTTCTGTGTGACCTATGCATGCTTGTTTCTCATCCCCTCGCTGGTGTGTGTGACACTTACAGATGAAAAATGCCCATGAACATCAGCGCCGCAGCACACACGACTCCCTGAAGAAGAAAATCAATGAGCTGAGCAGGATTCAGGACATGATGATGTGGGAGAGGCAGCAGGTCAGTCCACTGGATTCATCCTCATCCTCCTAACTCACAGAACCTACCATCCACTGAAAAGCTTTGTTCGACCTATTTGTGATGTGATTTGTGTCTGACACTTATATGGCTTTGACTCTCCCTCCAGGTAAAGGATGAGATTTCCGATCTCACCAAGGACGTACAGAAAGTGACAGGTCATATCAGTAACTGTGAGTCCAGGCTGTATCAGGCCACTCACCGCCTGGACATCCTCAACCAGAGACCAGGACATGAGCTCTGTCTGGACCAGGTAGGTACCTCGCCGAACAATTACAGTTTAGATATGAAGGAGCCTCAGTTCTCAGTTGTTGCTGCTGTTTAAACAATGTGACTTTAAGCTGTTTTTCTGTTCCTCCTCCAGCCCCACATCAGCCTCACACTGGAGAAAGAAGACCTGACCAACATGGTAGCTGGATTTCACCCAGTTCTGAAGCACTCCGAGTAAGTCTGACACAGTTTTACCTCTCTGATGAGACCAAATAGCAGCTATAGGCATCCTGTCACCTCATGCTCTAAGTTAAATCTTTTGACCATCTTCTATGTGATGCAGTGAATGTGCTCATTTTCATGTGAACCATCATTTCCAGGCAGGAGCTGATGCTCGCGCGTAGGCGTCTCATGACCTTGGAGGACAAAATGGACAAAAATGCTCAAACTCTGAATGTGGAGCAGAAGTGCCAGAACCTGCACCAGAGTTTCCTGCCTGCACTCGACACCGCTGTGATCCTGGCCAACAAGCCGCAGATCCCCTCGACCATGGGCCGCTCCAGCCCTCATGCTCACTTACTAGTGCCTAGTGTAGTGCATTAGTACTCTATGAAACTTCAATAAAAAAATCTTGCAGCAAATTAATATTCTACTCATATTGAATTAGTATGCCCCCTCCTAGTTTTCTGCTGCCATATAAAAAGGTACATTTTCTCAAGAAAAAACTGCATTTTTTATCTTGAAGCATGTTTTTCAATCACTGTACCCTGGGCAGTTGGCTGCCTGGCCCTATGGGATCCAGTATTTTTAGTCTTTCAGGAAGTAGCCTGCTCTAAATGGAAATGTAAAGTGTACAGAGTATTTACTGGTGTGTGTGTGTGCGTGTGTGTGTGTGTGTTCAGGGCCTCGGACTGAAGTGTGAAGTGTGTCGGTGCAGCATCAGAGGTGTGAGCCGGTGTTTTGTAGTGTGTTGTTCGCCGGTATCGCCTCTTTAACCTGGTCACATTTATTGTAGCAACGGTCCCTAGCAACGGGCCATGGAGACCGTCTGTCCCTCTGTGTAAAGGAATGCCAGGCTACAGGGGTCAATACACAGAAGAAAGACACGACGAGCTGTAATTAAACAAGACATTTATGACCTTTATGGACTTATTTCACGTCGTTGCTTTGAGGTGAACATGGGATGTAGCAACTCCACAACCACGGCGGTGGTCCAGCCGCACTCACAGGAGGAGGTGAATGGAGACGAGGTAAGCTCCGTGTCACACAACCCGCCACTTTCATTCAGCAAAAACTACGGAGGGTAGTTTTTAAACGAGGTCATTTTCGACAGCAACATCCAATGAAATGTATTTAACCTATCTACTCCTGGTCGTTCTTGTCAAAGAAGTAGTCAGACCAAAATCTGGGCTATTAAAAAGAGGAAAAACGGACTAAATATTGATTGTTATGCGATTTTTCTACCGTTAGTGATTAGCTAGTTATCAGAACATGGCGGCTGTCTACGTTTTCAAACCTTTGGTGCTAATACTCATAGGTAGAGAAACCATTTAATTCAAAGTGGCATTATACTATCTCAGCGAAAAATATTGGTTTCAGCCTATCCTGCATTTGACATTAAGCTATATATGGTGCAGATTGATAAGGCCTCTGAATGTGGAGATTTTCTATGATATTAATTAAATGTTTACCGTTGAAATGATCAATATACAGATTGAAGATTGTAACGTGTTATAAATTGTGTGCATGGCATTGGCCAAAAATAATGGGAACTGTCCCCTAATATTAGGATGTACCTTAAAATGGCTTTAGTTTTCCTATTAAGGAGAATATTTAAGGACAGTTTCCCTAAGTATTCTCTTAAAACAATTTTGATGTTACAGTCCCCCACAGTACACACTGAGTGTGAAACCCTTCATTTGTGTTTTATCTGAAAAAGATTTACAGTAAGTACTTTTACGTTAATACAAAAATATCAAAGGTAAAATTGCCCTTTTTTCATGTTAGTTATACATTACTACATATATATGTTTGAATTAAGTAACAGTAGCCTGCTTTAATACATTGTGTTAGATGAAATTGGTGTGAAAATATAGTATTTGCATGTAAAGATGGCCATATTGATGATGTAGTTATAAATTCATACAATATGTTTGAAATAACACAAAAGTGAACACTCACTTTGCCCAACATGCACAGTTTAACTCCCAGCCAGGGCACGTACAATTTCCTCTTTACCATTATATAAAAAAGGGATAAAAATATAAAAATATATTTTAAACAAATGAAATGCACAACAACGGGGACCCCTGAGGCAGCTGATGGGTACCGACAGGCCAAGCGTGCGGCAGCCCGGTCAGTCGCGGAAGCAAAAACTCGGGTATGGGAAAAGTTCGGGGAGGCCATGGAGGAGGACTACCGATCGGCCTCGAAGAAATTCTGGCAAACCATCCGGCGCCTCAGGAGGGGAAGCAGTGCTCTGCCAACACTGTTTACAGTGGAGGTGGGGAGCTGTTGACCTCGACTGGGGATATTGTCGGGCGGTGGAAGGAGTACTTCGAGGATCTCCTCAATCCCGCTGTCATGTCTTCCATGGAGGAAGCAGAGACAGAGGACTCAGAGGTTGATTCATTCATCACCCAAGCTGAAGTCACCGAGGTAGTTCGGAAGCTCCCCGGTGGCAAGGCAGCGGGGGTGGATGAGATCCGCCCTGAGTATCTCAAGTGTCTGGATGTTGTGGGGCTGTCTTGGCTGACACGCCTCTGCAACATCGCGTGGCAGTCGGGGACAGTACCTCTGGACTGGCAGACCGGGGTGGTGGTCCCTCTTTTTAAAAAGGGGGACCGGAGGATGTGTTCCAACTACCGGGGGATCACACTCCTCAGCCTCCCGGGGAAAGTCTATTCCAGGGTGCTGGAGAGGAGAATTCGACCGATAGTCGAACCTCGGATTCAGGAGGAACAATGCGGTTTTCGTCCTGGTCGTGGAACACTGGACCAGCTCTATACCCTCCACAGGGTGCTCGAGGGTTCGTGGGAGTTTGCCCAACCAGTCCACATGTGCTTTGTGGACTTGGAGAAGGCATTCGACCGTGTCCCCCGTGGCATTCTGTGGGAGGTGCTCCGAGAATATGGGGTCGGAGGCCCTCTGCTGAGGGCTGTAAGGTCTCTGTACGACCGGAGCAGGAGCTTGGTTCGCATTGCCGGCAGTAAGTCGGACTTGTTCCCAGTGCATGTTGGCCTCCGACAGGGCTGCCCTTTGTCACCGGTTCTGTTCATTATTTTTATGGACAGAATTTCTAGGCGCAGCCAGGGTCCGGAGGGGGTCCGGTTCGGGAGCCACAGGATTTCATCTCTGCTTTTCGCAGATGATGTTGTCTTGTTGGCTCCCTCGAGCCAGGACCTTCAGCATGCGCTGGGGCGGTTCGCAGCTGAGTGTGAAGCAGCTGGGATGAGAATCAGCACCTCCAAGTCTGAGGCCATGGTTCTCGACCGGAAAAAGGTGGTTTGCTCTCTCCAGGTCGGGGGAGAGTTCCTGCCTCAAGTGGAGGAGTTTAAGTATCTCGGGGTCCGGTTCACGAGTGGGGGAAGGATGGAGCGTGAGATCGACAGGCGGATCGGTGCAGCGGCCGCAGTAATGCGGTCGTTGTATCGGTCCGTCGTGGTGAAGAGAGAGCTGAGCCGAAAGGCAAAGCTCTCGATTTACCGGTCGATCTACGTTCCTACCCTCACCTATGGTCATGAACTCTGGGTCATGACCGAAAGAACGAGATCCCGGATACAAGCGGCCGAAATGAGTTTCCTCCGCAGGGTGGCGGGGCGCTCCCTTAGAGATAGGGTGAGAAGCTCTGTCACCCGGGAGGAGCTCAGAGTAGAGCCGCTGCTCCTCCACATCGAGAGGAGCCAGTTGAGGTGGCTCGGGCATCTGTACCGGATGCCCCCTGGGCGCCTCCCTCGGGAGGTGTTCCGGGCATGTCCCACCGGAAGGAGGCCCCGGGAAGACCCAGGACACGCTGGAGTGACTATGTCGCCCGGCTGGCCTGGGAACGCCTTGGGGTCCCTCCGGAAGAGCTGGAGGAAGTGTCTGGGGAGAGGGAAGTCTGGGGGTCCCTGCTCAGGCTGCTGCCCCCGCGACCCGGCCCCGGATAAGCGGAAGAAGATGGATGGATGGATGGATGAAATGCACAACAAAGTGCATCTATCTTGAAACAGTATGGTGCTTAAGCAATTGTACATTAAGTGGTAACTTCTCTGCACTAAATGTAGAAATCACTGGGTCATAGATTTACATTTTTTTTTGCTTCACCAGGTTTTGTTTCTTACTACACAGAAGCTGTTTAAAGGGACAGCTGTGGTGTTTCACAGCATGTCCAACACCATGTTGTCATTAAAATACCATGAATACCAAATGGGTAGACGGTGAGATGCTATGATTTGTAGATGTTACCTATCATGTACCGTCACTGATGTTTCCGACCCACTGTGTTCATGATGATGTATCAAAACACAGATGCCACCATGACAACAGCAGTTCACATGAGGACATGAAAACAAACAGTGGGGTCATAAATGTAAAATGTGTCTTTTGGTGAATTTTCGCTGCACTCATTACGTGTCTGTGTCCTATCAGGAGGAGACTGGAAGTAAACTTGGTAGTCGTGGAGACTCTGCCGTGTCAAAGGGCACCACGGACAGCGGGGTGGTGATGGAGAACAAGGAGATACCTGCATTACCTGGAGTGGTGCCCAGACAACTCCCTCCCCTAACATCTGAGCATGTCAGAGAAAGCGAAGCAGGTAGAATTACATGTGACAGTGGGCGTGTTTTAGAAACCTGCTGAATAAAACACACCTCGTCACAAAGCAGAGATTATCCAGTGCGCACATCTACACTAAGGTCTTTCTGTGTTGTGTGTCTCTACATGCAGCCAGCCCAGGACTGCTGCAGAAGGATAGTAGAGAGCGCCAAAAGTCCTGTGATATCCTGGAGGAGCTCCTGTGTCAGGGCATCATCCCAGTGGGCCAGAGCAGACAGGGGAGCAGCAGCACTGGAGAGGCCTACAGCATCATGGTGGGTGAATGGTCGGTGCACGCCAACAGTCCCACTGTCTACCACCGCTCTAAGAGTGGAAATTCATATGGCAAAAGATCAATATAATACACTAACAATATTGACGCTGACAAGATCTGTTCATTTACTTGGTTATTATATTGTTATCTTAGCGTCTGCAGTACATTTTTCTGAACTTGACAGTTGTAGCAGAGTGTAGTGCTCAGCTGTGTTAGCAGGAGAATAAAATGACTTGAAGTAATGACCAGAGAAATCAGAGAAACATCATCATCATCAAACATGCACACACTGCTGGGTCTTATACTAACACCTTAATGACACCAGTTGCCGTGGTCACCATATAGAGTGCAGCTTGGCCTCGTTATGGTCCTCTTTTGCACCTCATAGTGTGAGAGGTGACAGCAGGAACAGCACAGGCAGAACTAATAACACTAACGATGCTCTGTGGCATTAGGTGTCCCAGTATGTGATGACAGTGTGCCTGTGTGCACTGCTTTGGCATTTAGTGTTTTGAGTGAGGAGAAAAAAAAAAGATAATGATAACAGTTTTACCAACAGGATATGAGATCATATGTACACCTCCAAATGGCTTTGACTGCCTGTGGACCTTTTCCTAACAGACATATTGTCACAGATGTGATGTAGTGTACAATGTTAAAAAGGACAGAACAGATGGATCATTTTCAGAAAGGACAAAAATGTTTCTGTGAGAGTTAACGCCTTTTTCATTTGCTCTCACCTGTACTGTTGAGATTGTGTGCTCTCTGTCTCCCTCTGCTGTGCATATGTGTGTGTGTGTGTGTACCAGCTGGAGGACAGTGATGTCAGACGAAAGCCTCCTGCAAGGCTGGAGTCTCTGAAGGCCAATAATGTGCGCAATGTCCTCAGCAAAGAGGAGATTGATGAGAAGATAAGAGCTGTTGAAGAGAGACGCAAGGTACTGTGTGTGTGTCTGTGTGTGTGTGTGTGTGTGTGTGTGTGTACGTTAACACCTCTGATTATTCGCTGCCTCCCTCTCACATTTGACCTTTTTTTTTTCCTCCCTGACACTTGTCTGTTGTCTCCACTTGCTTTCAGTTAAGAGAAGATGAGCTCAAGATGCGTTTAAGGGCCAAGTCAGCACGGGGTCGTGTGCATGCCCCTGTCACCTCTACAGAAGAAGAAGGTGCGTCCATCACCCCTGTGGATCCCCAACAGTCACTTCTCACCCGCAGCCCAACTCCAGCTCCACTGGATCGCAGCCAGACTGCAGCCGTGGGAGGGGATTGTGTAAGAGAGGCTGCAGGTGACAACATAGAGAGCGGGAGAGAGATGGGCAAAGCAGAGATGACAAAAGGGAACAAGAAGAGAAAAGCAAGTGGGCATAACGGAGGAGAGAGTGCAGAGTGGGTGAGTGGCGGCGGTGATGGGGAGAAGGAAGAGGAGCTTGAGGAGGTGGAGGAGCTCCAGGCAGGGCAGCGCCTCACCCCCTCAGTGGAGCTGGAGAGTGATTCCAGCTTTCAATGTGAAGAAGACAAAGAAGAGACTTTTTAAATGAATACATGAATAAGCCATTAATCAGCACGGAGAGAGGGAAAAGAGAAAAGGAAGCCAAAATATTTCCTTTTGTACAAATGTGCAACCTGTTAAAACTTGTAAAAAAAAAATAGATAGACAATATATTTGGAATGTAAATATTTTTCAGAGAGAAACAGACTGAGCTAAGTGAGCTGTGCTAAAACGAGGTTAACATGGAGGTGCATTGTTTCCACTGCAGGGCAGCTCACCATGAAGTACAAGACTATGAGGGTTTTGTCTCCGATGCAATGTAATTTAACTCAGTTAAGCTTTAATAAATATCACCGAGGCTTAATGCTCTCGCCAATGAACCAAACTGATTTTTGTTTGACATGTTATTTCTTGAAAAAATGAAAATGTCAACACTCACTCAGCACATAAAGGGTAAACTTTATGCAGTTTCTCTGTTGGACGTAAGATGGCGCTGTTTCAGTAGGTTGAAGCTAGTCTTGACGTCTCTCTGGTGTCAGTGCAGCGGGTTTATAAGATGAGCCATTTATCAGCAGGAGGCTCTGATAGCATCTGAGGATGTATGTGGGTTTGAAGAGATGTTTGACACAACTTTGTTACTGATCAGTAAAATTCCCAGCTTCTCATCTGTGTTGATCACACGACAGACTTTTATGTGCTCAGTGATTTCTCACACTCCAAAACTGCACAACTTCATGAAATGAACACAAGAAACTGTAACTTTCTGGATTTGTTTTTTTGTCCGAGAGAGCGGAGGGAATTTGAACGAGACTTTCGTGTGACTGTGCTGTGAGTATTCAGCTGTTCCAGTGACCTTTGACCTTTAAGCCTGACAGGTGTGTGCCAAACCAAATGGGTATCAAAGCACAGAGCTACAGGACTACACCCCCTGTCTTGTTTAAACTCAGGCTAAAATCCCAGTTAACATGCACAATGTGCATGTTTGAGTTGACATGGAGCTACATTTATGACCTGAGGTGTTTCTGGAGCTGACATCTTGTAAGTTATTCCCAGTAGTTGCCTGTTTGTGTTTTAAATGTTGCCACAGGCCGTTATTGTGAGACTATAAGAAGAGTCAACATGCTGCACATGAGCAGAGACAACAAGGGGATGAAACCTGAGCACATCCCCATTGTTGAGCCTGTGAAACTCAATAGTGCCCCCCCTTTCAAGACTCCAGTCAAGACTTTAAGGGGCGTGTGGCTACATTAATAAAATAGTGTGCGAGCAGAAAGGAGCTCTATCAGGTTGCATTTCATTGTGATCTGACATTCAGACGGAGGAGACAGGGTGAATATGGAGCCTTGTTCTGTGAGAGGAGAGATTCAGGTATTTTAGCATTTTGGATGTGGTTGGTCACTGGTGTCCAGGAGGAGACACTAACTTCATTGATATGCTATAAATGACAGTCGGGTGCTAGATGTGTCAGCTCACAGTGCTACATGCAGTGACAGGATGGAGGTAGGCCGGCGGCCACAGGAGCGCAGCCGCCATGAATGATTAACAGCAGAGCTCCCTCTCACATTACTGGAGGTGGTATTACTCAACCCCGCGGCTGCTCCAAAGGAGAGCCAGAGATCCAGCAGAGGAGGCCAAGCATCACAAGTTATTTTAATCATTGATGTCCGCAGACTAATTGAATTGATCCGTTGTACTTGATCCTTCTTCATCATAATAGCTTTGCGTAATTCTGACGCACGGCGCGTTTGTCACTTTTGAAGTCTGGTCCCTCGCGGCTGATTTAATCATTGAAATGTGATCAGTAGGCGTATAGTTAAGATAATAAGGGCTGATCACTCAGTAAGAGGTTTTCATCTCAAGGGGCCTTAGATGGATGTAGAGTTGTAGAATGGTCAGATATGACTTTTTCCAAACCTGTTCCAGGTTCATTAGAGCAGTGGAGACACGTAATGTGGCCAAACTTTGTCAAACCCGCCCCCCTCCCCCCTCCCACAAGTGTAGGTCTACTCTCCCAAGGGCTGGACCTCCATGCTGTCCATGCACCTGTCTGTCTGCTCGCTGCTGCTGCGCTCAACCCCCTGAGCAGCTGTTTATAATCCACGCAGGCCTGTACTGACAGATCCGATCTGTTCAAAGCCTGGTCTACGTTTTATCTCAGCAAATAAGAGAGAGATGGACAAAACAGCCAGGAGTTTATTGATAATGCAGTGAAAACTTCCTGTGCGTTTGATTGTGTATCACATGATCGAACACGGTGATCAGGTTTGTTGACCCCTGATGTTCAATTAAATGCGATTCCTGTCAAGACAGGTCTCTTTAGTGTGTGTGTGTGTGTGTGTGTGTGTGTGTGAAGGAGCTCCAGTGTTTCACACTGTGCAGGCTTCCCAGCTGTTTGTGCGCGCTGGTGGTGGGCGGGCAGAGAGATGGACTAAAAGCTGGGTGGAGTTAGGAGCAGCGCTTTTAGGAATGGGTCCCAAAGCTATTTAGTTAGACAGCAGAGTTGCCAAGAAGAGCTGGAAACACCTGATGGTCTCTTTGGGACAATCCGCTCCATATAACTCTCCTCTTTACTGTCAGAAGATACATCTACCTCCAGGCTTCATTTTTGTCGAGTTTTTGTTTTGTTTTCTCTTCTGAAAAAAGTCACAGAGCCAGCTGATCTCTCCTCTTCTTCTTCTTCTTTTTCTTCTTCTTCTTCTTTCTTCATCCAAAGAATTACTGATAAGGAGACATTGCACTATTCTTTTTTTTAACTGTTCATATTTATTGTATTTTGCACTAACGATGCACACCACGCAAAAGGACACAACCTATACGAAGATTTTTGTCGGGGTCTTCCCTACCACACCACGGATTCAAGTCTCAGGAAATATTTCGAGGTGTTCGGTGAGATTGAAGAAGCGGTGGTGATTACCGACAGACAGACCGGCAAGTCTAGAGGTTATGGATTCGTAAGTATCACTTCTTTACACTTTTATTATCTCTGCAAACATGTTTACGCACTGGGGGACAAACTCTGCCGCGGCGCGTCTCTGCCGCTGCTGCCGCTGCCGCTGCCGCTGCTGCTGCTGCGCGGCGCCTGTTGCTCCGTGTCACAGCATCAGAACCAGCACCAGCATTTTTGCAGTCAGGGGATGTTTGTGTTTTGATAAGCAGCCACCCTCCCCTCCACCCCCTCCCTGTTTTAAATTTGTCATTGGCTTCTGTTGCAATCTCGCACCCACCGACTTGTTGCGCGTCGGTATGCGCCCTGACATGTTTTAAAGTGAGCTGCTGCCGCTGCCCTCCTCTCACTGACAGCTTCTGCTGCCAGCCTGAGAAAAACCTCACCACGATGCCTTGGTATATTACAGAGCACTGCTCACTGACACGGTCACGCTGGTGTCATCATCTCAGAGATGTTTACAACGGTGGAAAAACATTTTGCTCCCACTTGTCATAAAACCTGACAGACAACACCAGCAGCTCAGTGTGTTACCCCTCGTTTTCATGCATGGTAGACCTATGCATGTATCTAGATCACTTCAGGAGGAACCTGGCTCTTACTTTGCCTTAAAAGGTACTTAATCATATTTGAGATCCAGCGTTGGGACATCCTCCCACAGCACATGAACTTCAATCATGTCTTTACCACTGTAGCTACAGAGTGCTTTTTCGTTTCTCCTCCCAAAGGTTGTCTTGTTGTTTCAGTGTCTTCAGTTAGAAAAGTTGTGTAAGAGGAGAGGTGGGATGTGGAGTAGAGACAGTAAGGTTTGGTTGTGTGTGGAACTACAGTGAGACAGTAAAGCCATGTTCAGTCACTCACCTCAGCCAGGCTCCCATTCACTGCTGATAGTTTCAACACATCTGCATGAGGGTGATGGATGTGTGTGTGTGTGTGTGTGTGTGTGCATGTGTGTGTGTGCGTGTTTGTGTGCGTGTGCGTGCTGCTACTAAACACTGTGACGGGCCCCACACACACACACTACCTTAATTTTAAACACACACTGTAAAGGTTTTAGTCTGTATTCATTGCCCACTTCATTGCTGCCATGGCAACATGTTGTTTCCTAATAATCTCAAAGTATTTATTTGCTTGATTAATCTTTTCCACCTTGCATTTTGCACGTTTGTGTCTGTCAGGTGACGATGGCGGACCGCTCGGCCGCAGACCGGGCCTGTAAGGACCCAAACCCCATCATTGACGGCAGGAAGGCCAACGTCAACCTGGCCTACCTGGGGGCCAAGCCTCGGGTGATGCAGCCAGGTAAAGAGAATCAAAACTGGAACAATAGATTGCACATCTGTCACTTTTACTCGCTTTACAAGGTGGAGATTTCAGTATCGCACATTGCTTTGCTTCCATGTGTGATGCTAAGTTTATTAGCAAAGCTTTGGACAAGAAAATCAAGATGGTTCCTGATTTTCACCTGAGGGTTTGTTTGTTTCTGAGGTGGTTTCTGCAGATGCAGGGACATGTCAGGAGGTTCATATATGGCCTACAGATGCAGATACAGCGTTCCAGTCACTATTACTTTTGACACTTATTGCTTTTATCTGCTTTGTTTTGCAGGTTTTACATTTGGTGTTCCCCAAATTCACCCTGCGTTCATCCAAAGGCCTTATGGGTAAGTACTTCCAAGTCCATTCATTATTGTAAGAGAAGCTGAGATGCTCTTTGTTTATGTAGAGACACCATTTTTTTTAAGTGATCATTGTTCTCATTTCATCTTTTCTCTGTGTGATAATTGATACTGTAGCTCTGATTTTTGTCTTTACTTCAGTTTTCTCCTCAATTATTGATAATTACTGATAATTAGAGGTGGACATTAAGTGTGATTCTTATGAGCGTCCACCAGAGAGAAAAAAAAAGACAGCCAGACTGCCTTTTCGAGGTTTGACTGTATGTGAGTGTGTGTATACATGTGTGTGTGTGTGACTGTGTGTATACATGCGTGTGTGTGCTGAGTGGACAATAATGGAAACTTCCAGCCTGACTCAATGTTATCTATCTTTCTCTGGTTCGACAGGCTCGCTCTCGGTTAAGCTAACTGTGCTGGCTTTGTGGAATAGTTCTGCAAACATAATCAGAGATCAGAGAAAGGAATTACCTGTAGACTCAAACACACACAAACAAGCTCTCAAAATGGTGATTATAGATGCATGTACGTGGGTTTCATTTGACTTACTTTTTTTATTTTATTTGAATAGAACTTAGAGCTTTGTGTGCAGTTATGAAGTGGTGTTGTTAGAAACCGTGTGCTTTCTGACTTTAATGACAAAAAAAAAAAAAAAAAAAAAAAAAGAAAAGCTGGATTGACTGAATTTTTTTTTGGGTGCTCTTTTTCCTTTTTTTGTGGAAGCGTGTTCACTTTGCCCAGAAAGAGCAAAGTTGTTTTTTTTTCATTGCTTTTAGCTTGTGGTTGACTTGTTTTGTTTAACAGGGTATGTTGTTTCATGTGTTTGTTTTTGGCTGTCTTGTTGGAGTGAGTGGTGAATTTTCTGTGTGGAGTTTCTTTCTTTCTTTTCTTTTCTTTTCTTTTTTTTTTTACCCTGGTCACTTGTTGATTTCACACCCCTCACACTCTCACCTCCTGTCCCCTCAAAGTAACAAAACCTATCCGTGCTTGTGTGTGTGCTTATAGCATCTTCATGGTGTTTCTGGCAGTTTGTTTTATTAACACAATGTAGAGATTCACTACGTCCTGCTCTGTCTCTGTCTCCTCTCTCTCTCTCTCTCTCTCTCTCTCTCTCTCGCTATGTCACCAAATATCGGAAAGCTATACATGGATGTTTTACGAGTGAATGAATGAGAAGCTTATTGTGTGTGTGTGTGTGTGTGTGTGGTTGTACTGGTACATATGAATATTTGCTCTTGTTGTGTGTGTGTGTGTGTGGCTTTGTGTGTCCACATGTACTCTCATTTTCAGCTCAGCGCACCAAAGTCTCCAATGTGACACAAACAAAAGTCTGGATGTCTCTCTCACTCTCTCTCTTTCTCTCTCTCTCCCTCTCTCTCTTGTTCTCTCTCAGTGAGCTTTCGTCACATGGGCTCGTGGTGTTAAGGAAAACAAGCGCACCCATTGTGCCACACAAAGGCCCAAATGCTGATGCTGCAGTCGCATGAAGCTTGGCGTTGTGTGTCTGTGCGTGTGTGTGTATGTGCGTTTGTGTTGGGAAAGGGGGGGGGGTTCCGGTGAGGGTGCGGGGCCATCTCTCCCTGTCATGTAAGAGTAGTGTAGGAGCCATTTAAACCAGGTCGGAGCAGGCGTCTCAGGGGTCACATACTTGCCAACGTCCACCTTAACCTTGTGATCTGAATCAGAACCAGAGTCAGTTTGTCTTTCCGATCAAATATACGGATATACTGTCAAAAGTACTGACCAAGTACAACGCATGTGAGCTGTGATCACCTGACACATGCAGATCTGAGAGCATGCAGGGACAGATTGATAAGCACAGGACAAGTTCGAGAGCGAGGAAAGAACTGCAAACGTGTTAATTATAGTCTCAACTATGCCACTTCATTAACAGATCATTTTCTTGCAAGAGAATGAATTGGCAAACATGTTTGATAATCAGTTGATGATGTGCGTCAGTTTTCTTTTTTAAAAGAAGAAGAAGAAGAAGAAAGGATGGAACCAAATGATCCTGTGACCTCTTGTATTTATATTAGTTGAAAAGATTTTGCTTCCACTGATTTAAATGTATACATTTCACCCATAGGGTCAGAGGACACCAGCAGCAGCTTGACAGCCATACAAAGTAAGATCAATGAGTTTTTTTTAACAAAAATTCAAAGAATGTTATGTTGCTGTAAGAAAAAAAAAAACAAGATTATAAACCAAACATCTAAAAGTTAATATGGTCAGTATTTTGTGCTGTCTTCTCTCATGTCCTCAAGCTCCTCTAAAACTAAAATAACACAAAAACACTGTGAGAAAATGTGACAGCAGGTTTCAAACAAGAATTCTTGACTCGAGTGAAGCTTGAATTTGTTTAGTCGTTGATAAACTTCCATACGGACTGATTCCCAGAGGATCCATGCAAACTAACTTGATCTAACTAACTTTCTATGTGAAGATTATGACTCAAGCTCTGATGCACTCGAAGGGAAACTGGACACTAGATCCATCTGTGACTTGGTCACAATAACAAAAGTCTCATGAGCGACTCTGTCAGAGCAGGATATCAGTGTGTGCTGCCAACATCACAAACAAGGCACAAACACATCACCCTGCTCACATTAGATCCTCTCACCTCAGTGTACGTTTGTGCTTGTGCCGTGTCCCTCAGTGGACGGCATGCACGATGGAGGAGGACCTTTATTTAGCCTTGAACTTTAATGACCTCTGTGTTGCATGAACACAACATTCCAGTAAAGACAGACTCACACACACACACACAGTCAGACACATCATAGGTACCAGCACGGCTTCAGAAAACAGCCTCACTGTCATGGCGACATCATAGATTTTCCCCTTTTTTATCAATATCTCCAGGGAGAAGAAGGTATTTTTTTCTTCAGTGGGATGGGTCAGCTAGGGCTTTGCTTCCCGTGGCCAAACCCTCTGCTAATCCTGTGTGTGTATGTGTGCCCATGTGTTTGTATGCTTATATTTGTGTGTGAAAGTTTGCCATGTTAGTAGTGATGGGAATCAGAGACAACCTAGAGTGCACCAGGCCTGAAGTTTGATTTCAAGAGCAGTGGTGATGGTCACATACCACTGAAGCCCTTTGAAAATGTTATACAGTCAGAAAATAGTTCCTTTTTGAGCCGCAGCCTTCACGCCAAATCATGTAGAGCATGAGTCAGGAGAACAGTGCAGCTGAGAGTTTAGAGGGATTGTTTCTTTAATGTCCTGTCCCCACGGTCATGATTCCTGTTCCCACGAGACTGATTGAAAGGATATTAAACGTGCTTCACAGTCCACAGGCAGCCCCCGCAGACTAGCTTCCATATAAAGACTATATAGAAAATGACTTGTGCTTATATGGATTCATTCAGCTGTGGTCTTTGTAAGTTGGTCAGTCAATAAACTCAGTTAAATTCTTCTCCATAGAGCTTTGCATTATTCCCACCGTCCTCCCTTATACAGGACGTGTCCATAGATTAAATACTATAGTTCCTACTGTACAGGTCAAACAAGTCAAAGTCATTAAGGTTGTTGGGATTTATCTTCCATGTTGGCTATAGTGTTTTATTGATCTAAACGGAATAATAAATGATAGATTATTGCATGATTCAGGGATTAGGGTTACGGGATCACATGTCAACATACTGTCAGGTTCAAGTTAATTTATTTGTACCCTTAGATACATCGATCTGGTTTGCAGTTGAGACGTTCATTCACACAGTCTCAGATGGTGTTAACAGCAAACATGATAAAAAGATAAAACGAGAGAGGTAAAGGCGCTCCAGTGCTAATCGAAAATAATATATCAATGTAGTTAACACAAGTCGCCTTCAGATGTGTTGCTGTTAGTTCTCTCAGATCAATATCACCCCTGTTATTGGAATCCTGGCCAGTCAAGTGTGTCATCAATGTCCAGTTTGGGGAGTTTCCTCCCAGTTCACTGGAAGTGAATAAGTGACTTCCCACACAACTGTTGCTGTGTGGGAGTCTGTCACTCAGCCTGTTTCAGGCAAAGTTTTAAAAAACAGTCCTCCTGGAAACCTGCCTCACCCTTCTGAGTTTCATTAGATTGTGTCAGTGTCACATGATGATGGAGACTCACTCTCTCCTGAGGATTTTCCCCTTTCGTAAAACAGTAAATCTTTTCAAAGCAGAATCTCTGTTACAGTTTTCATAAATTGGTCCTAAATCTGTGTGTGTGTGTTTTTAAACCAAATCTCCACACGTTCACATACTCATTTTTTCATCCTCCCTTTTCTACCTTGTGTCTTTTCAGTTGAGTGATTGTGGTGTGCCCATGTTGTTGTCGTTGTTGTTGTTGTTGTTGTTGTTGTTGTTGTTGTTGTTGTTTTTTCGTAGTCAGTTTAGTCAGTCGACTATTTTTACATATCTCTTCTGCTCTCTTGCTGTTGTTCTGTTCCTCCTCTTCCCCTCTGGGCCCACTGTTTTGGGTTGAGATGTGGATTGGATTGGATAATGGAGTGCTGACAATAGGGTTGCCACGATAGATCCTGCCTTTCACTCTTTAACATTATCTGCACACTCCTTCACCTCCTCCTCCTCCTCCTCCTCCTCCTCCTCTTCACTCCTAGTCCAGACTGCCTGACGTTCACTTACGCAGACTCGACTGATTCCATTGCGTTTCCTTGATTTTCTCTCTACAGATTTTTGAGCGGCGGTCACTCTGACTCACCTACAGCTACATAGTTTCTTGTGCAAAACAACATCAAATTGTTTCTTCGGCCTGATGCTCCACATCACTCCACATGTAATCGAAGTGAGACTTTAATCTCTATCAGGAGAGGGAGGGCTGTTTTTTCTCCAGGACATCAAAGACCTAAAGCTTTCACATTTTTGCTTCTTCACTTCATCTGAACTGGTCATCTAAATTTCACTCATACTTGCATAGTTTCCAGACCTTATAGAGTCTGGGGGGGGGGGGGGGGGGGGGGGATAAGGCTATGTCATGGAGGGTAGAATGTGCTCATTGTTCATAATTGTTTATTTAATTGAAACATCCCTCTGGGTGCGGAGCCTAGTCCCGGCTCCCCCCGCTGCCTCCCCGTCTCTTTGTCCTGATACAGAGGGGGAAATGGCCAGCAGCGTCCCTTTTTGAAAACTGTCCAGCTGTCAAAGTGGCAGTGACATTTTCACAATGCTTCCCTGGGCTCATCTCCTCTGTCCGCACCCCCTGCCCCCGGCACTGTAAGCCCACCCCCCTCCCCTGCTCACCCTCCAGCAGGCACCAGAGCCAAATCCACATGTGACCCACAGACAAAGTGCAGGTTACAGATCCCAAACGTTTTCTTTTCATCTCGCCTCCCTCTGCTCCTCTGCACTTCTGTCTCCACAACACAAACTCCAAACTGACCAAAACAGTCCGACCTGAATCTGTTTCTCATGTTGCTGCCTGTAAAGCAGATGATATCACCACCATGGCTTCACTCTATCTGAATGTGGTCATACTACAGATGTGACCTTTCAGTACACTGGAGTGACCCAAAGGTTCGATAAGCAGCCTCTGGGAGTTCAAAATTCTCCTCACCTTCCACTCTTCTTTTCACAGAAACATTTCTATTTTGGCAACCCTATATTGTTCTAATCCCTACTAGCAGGCATTTCCGTGGTGTTCTTGACTGGTGGATTGGACTGGGGCTGGGAGGTGGGAGGGCGCTTGGCCGCAGTGTGATGGAGTTGGGCTTTAGGGTGTTTTTTGTTGGGAGGGGGGGCTCTTATTTTTAGATCTGGTGTGTGGTGATGAATCAAATTAAACCCTGATTGTATGTGTCTGTCCCACAGCATTCCGGCCCACTACGTCTACCCTCAGGCCTTTGTGCAGCCTAGTGTGGTCATCCCTCATGTGCAGCCCGCAGCCGCTGCACCTGCCACCGCTTCCTCCCCGTACATCGACTACACCGGAGCTGCCTACGCGCAGTACTCTGCAGCTGCAGCCAGTGCTGCTGCTGCTGCATACGAGCAGTACCCCTACGCTGCGTCCCCTGCGGCCGCAGGTTACGTGGCCACCGCCGGCTACGGTTACGCAGTCCAACAGCCTTTAGCCACCGCTGCCCCAGGCTCGGCCGCCGCTGCAGCCGCAGCCTTCGGTCAGTACCAGCCTCAGCAGCTGCAAGCCGACCGCATGCAATAGCAGTCACTGCAACCACTGGACATGCAGAGAGAGGAGGCCCGCCCCCAGCCACAGCTGATTGGTCAAGAGAGGGAGCAAAGGAAAAGGAAGAGGGAGTGGCTTTAAGGGCGGCCATGCCGGCGACTCCGAAGCAGAGTTGCTTTAAAAAGGTGATGATGATGATGATGGTGGTGGTGGTGGTGGTAGTGATGATGATGATGAGGTGGGAACTTTTTACGGTAACTTTCCAACTTGCTGTGCTTCAACCAAAAAACAAGAAAATGAAAAAAATTTGCAGAACAAATAATGGAAAGTGATTTACTATTATTGTTGTTGTTATTACTATGATTATTATTATTATCATTACAATTATCATTGTAGTAGAGTACTTATTCCTAGAGGAGAAATGCAGGAACTAATCCCTGTGGTTGGTATAGGTGTTAAACTAAGCCGTTAAGTCCTATTGCTGTCTTTAACGTTAGTTTAGGAAACTGTTCTCTTTCGGTTATTTGACGCCCTCATAACATTTATATTTATTATTGTTATTATGACACATTGAGGGCTCTCCTTGTTCTTTTTGTCTATTCAAGTACATTTTTTGGAGTTAATATTTTCTGATAATCAGGGAAATGGAACCGTTTCCAACGTGTTAGCTATTATTATGTGACCTCTGTCAGGAAGTCGAGGAGTTGTAACTCGTTGTGTCACACATATTTGAAGAACTACCTTTTTATCTTCCTGATGCTGAATGTCCCTTTTTTTTTTTTTACTCTGTGTCTCGACCTCTTGACCTATGCAAAGCAAACAAATCACCAGGAGACAAAAAAACAACAAAAACAACAAAAAAAACAAAGAAAAGAAACAAAAAAACTGAAAATGTCATCAACTTTGACTTGACTCTTGGACTAAAGAGGGACTTGGCAAACGAAACAAAGGCACTGACAACAGGAGAGAGGTTGAAAATGGCTTCAGACAATGAGAAACACTAAATCGGTCGCTTTTCCACATGTTTCACTCGCACGTACACCGACACATGCATCCAGAGTTGCACACATAGCAGTCAAAGACAAAGGCAGCACAGTCGTGTTTCTCTCTGTCTCTGGGATGGAGAGAGAGAGAGAAAGAAAGAGAGAGAGAGGGAGAGAGCAGCAGCAGCTGCTGGTGGTGGTGGTGGGGGTGGACAGAGCCGCTCCAGCGCCACACAGACGGATCACTCTGGAAAGAACGCATCACTTGTGCTCGTTTGTTGAGCTGTCACATTTTAATCCCCGGGCGGGCCCATTTGGGAACCAACTTTACACCCCTCCACCCAACACAGTGCCCCACAGCAGAGCCCCCCCCCCCACCTCAACACACACACACCTCCCCAGCAGTCATTCAGCCCTGCCACTGTCAGCACTTCCACCTCTGTGCTGCTGCTGTAGTCTGGTGTCAGTGTCAGGTACACACTCACAAACACACACACACACACACACACACTTTCACCAAAGCCACCCCAACAACTGGCCTGCCTCATGTCTGTCAAGAACACCAGGTGTGGGTGGAGAGGACGGGGCTTTACTCTTTGACGTTATGTTGGTCTGTGTGCCTTACATTTTTACTGCTATTTAATAGAAAAAACTGAAAAAGAAGAGAGAAATCTACTATTTAAGATATTTATTTTTGAGGGTTGACTATGTTAACGCTCTGAGAGTAGAGACTTAGTGGCGGTACTGTATTAATAATATTATTATGTACTCATCTCAAGGCATATATAAGTTATTGATTAGTTTTAGTAATAATATTATTATAATAATTATTATTATTAACATACTCAACCAAAAATGTTGATGTAGGACTTATTTAAGACACTGTTATGTGCACTGTACTTTCATTTTTTATCTTTTTGATTCTTTAGAACATGACATTAAATATTAGCTTAATGCCTTTTGTATGGAAGAACTTTATTTAAATGCAGGCCTGTTTGCATGCAGATTGTACTCTGCCTCTTCTGTGTTTAGACGAAAGGAAATAATAATAATAATAATAATCTTGACAAAAAAAACAAAAACAAAAACAAACAAAAAAAAAAACGAGCAAAAATGCTGCTTTCTCCACTAGAATGTATAGTCGTCGTCGAGGTTTCAGTAGCTGTGCTTCTTTTGCTTAATATTCATCAGATGGGCTATTTTACACTGTTGGGAATTTTTATACTTGAACTATTTCTTACAAGGGAAATATGAAAAATAAATGACAAAAAAACTTTTTAAGCAAGCTTTTCATTGTCACTGGATGAAGGCATGTAAAGTGTTACTATTTAAATGCAAAGGTCCTGTTGGTATTAAAACCTTTACTTCAGAATTTGAACTCCATTTACTCAAAATTGGAATAAAATGTTCTATATTTAAAAAAACAAGACAAAACTTGGTGACATTTCTTTGCGTGAAGTCAACAATGTGAAGCTGCTTCTCATGTGATAATCACTTTACACACACCCTCCTGCTGTTTGATCACTTCCAGGATACTTTCACTTTGCATCCTCCATCTATTAATACTGTAGCCTACATACAACTAACTTTTATTTTGTGTCTGTGTTGTGTATCAGTATTTGTGTGGCCGCTTTTCTGTGGCGGCAACAGCATCACGCATGCCAGCTGCTGCCATGATCCTCCTCTGTGTGAAACAATCCATTACTTAAATTGCAGTCACACCCACAGACAGTCTGCATGGAGAGGAGCGACACATGGTGACGTCTCCCAGGACTCAGGAGTCTATCAATCATTCATCTCCTCTCTAATAAATAAGTCATGTTAAAAAAAGTTTGTTGCCGTGGTTACACTGTCTTTTACTTAGCTCCAGGGGTGTATTTTTGGTCCCTGCGTCCTGAAACATGAAACTGGCACACAGGTGGGGGATCATGACACAACACGAATCCAGCGAGGCCTTAAGGGTGAAATCAGCAGCTATCCAAAGTCATGACATAAGAAAATGAAAACTGTTTCTTATTAAAACACTAACATAAACCTGTGAGACTTCTGCTGAGACTTTAATGAAGTAAGTCCAGTTCAGGCTGTAATGTCCTAGTGTGCTCTCTAAAGTCAGTTTGTCATGGGCCTTTAATTAGGACAACCACTGGGTTGCCAGGTTGTAAATAAATCCTCCTTAGACAACAACCTGGTGGATTAATATCTTATTAATGACTCACTGAAGGGACTTCACCGATTTTACATGATCTGTTTACTCATCACAGGGATTCACACTCAGCTTGTCAAAGAAAAAAGCTGTGTAATGTGTAATGTGCTGTTCCTCTAAAGAGGAATCTGTCATCTTGAAGATTTATATCAAGAAGCCTGGAGCCTGGACCAGCCTGGATCTAACACTGTCCAAGTTTTATCACTCAGACTGTACTACAAGGAGTCAAAATGTTGATGTCAGTGTCTGAGATCAGCGTCCCAGCAGAAGGATTTCTGGCAGTAATGATATTCCCCTATTACAAAAGTGAACAATAGCCTAATTCATGTTAATCTGTCCCCTTTTGTTTGTATCCAGCTTCACTTGTTGATGAACAAACACAAGCGCCCTCTCAGTTCCTGTCACCTCTTGATTGGAAAAGCTAATTTAGCATGGTGACAGCAAGGTTAGCAACCATCTTGAAATAATGCAGCAAGACTCCTGCTCAGGTTCACAGGAGGTCTCACAACATTGTATGGATGTAGAGTATTGAAAGATGCATCATGGGAAATGTAGGAGCTATGTTTTAGGGACTCTAATCTTCAATCCCACGATTTTATTGAAGTTTGCCATTGGATCAGTGAAGTATCCCTTTGATCAACGTGGTTTACATGGAGGCATTAGACCTGGTGAGGTGTTTACCTGCTGACTTATGAAGTATCCAGGATGTCAACCCTGCATCAGCAGAGGAGAAAAATACTGCAGGGGGGTTGAAAGGGGGACTTCCAAGTTGGGGGATCAGAATCTGGCCTGATTTTACTCCCATGGACTGTGGTGATGATGATGATGATGATGATGATTGCCTTGTCTGTACAGCCTCAAGGACCCATGCACAAGTCTGTGCCACAGCCTATTTTTAGCAGGAGCTCTGTGGGGCTGCCATGTTGCCTGCGAGGTAAATGTCCGTCCGCCCCAGAGGAGATACTGCAGCTCTGAGTCACGGTCCTGGTCCCGGTCTCTGCGCGCTGCGTGGCTCTCAGGTTCACCGTGTGGCTTAATTAGGACATCCCGGAAGAGTCCCGGTCGCTGTGCGCAGCTGAGTGACGGGGCAGGGAAGCAGGAGGGGACCGCGCGCAGGCGACAGCGCTCAGCCACGAGTCCGGGATATTGACAGACACAACAAAACATCCCGACAGACACTGACCGCGGATCAGAGGAGGGAGGTAAGCTGTCTCTCCGCTGTCTGTCACTTTTTTGACTGAAAATATAGTTTAGTTGCTTTTCGGGGTGGGGCGGAGGGTGTGTGTGTGCGTGCGTGCGCGTGTGCGTGCGTGCGTGTGAAGTGAGATGTGTGAAGTCTCTCCGTGCAGTTTAGCAACACATTGGCGCAGAGTGAGAGTGACGGTGCAGTGTGTGCACTGCAGTTTTTCTGCTTCTTTTATGCCTCGTGAAGTGACGGTGGCACTGTGGTCCCACGACCGTGAAGCATCACGTCTGAGGGGCGTGAAGCTGCTGTCATGGTGCCAACGCTGTGTCATGTTTTCTTATGGAGCGTGACCATCTTTGGCCCGCGAGGACGAGCCACCTGCAATAAGACATGAGGAGCTTCTAACACCCTTTTAATGTCACTGATGATAGATTATTGACCGAGGGCTTCAACAACCTCACCTTTATGCCCATTCAATCTCTTCTGGAGCTTTCACCACCACATCTCCTCTTGGCCTCTCTGTTGGCTGTACAAGTTTTAACTTTTTCAGGCCAACGTGGACAGGGAGTTAGATAAACTCACCTGCTGATGAAGATCATGTGACATGATAAAAAAAAAAAAAAAAAGTCCCAAAACAGCCACTATATGGACCTTGATGTGAGGTTGTTTGATTTATTACCGATGATGGCCTCTTATATGCCCCCAAATAAGTGCCTTGTCTCAATCACTGGGCCTGTGTTAAAGTCTGTTTTAGTTCAACTGAATCATGCTAATTAAATCTGATCTCTAAATCAACAACAGTAATGGTGCGTTTTAGTAATTTAGTAAATGATTTTTAAATCAAAACTAAGATGCTGTACCAGGTATTGGCAGACAAGATGAAGTGCTTGATGATAAAAGTGGCTGCATGAGCCCAACGATAGAGTAAACACTGCTCCAACCAAACATTTATTTACAGAGATTTACATAATCCAGAGTCCCAGAGTGCAGCACAGAGCCATGAGACCTACATTAGAGTAACTTACAGTATAGGCTCTTAGCAGCAAACCCCAGGCTGCGGCCCAATATAGACCCAAAGATCAGATACCAGGCCAGAGGGTTCAGGAGACACAAGCAGGTCTGGGTGAAGTCAGTAATATCTTTCCACTGCAGGAACATGTGCGCTTCATCAGCTGTTGGTTTAGGTCTGGGGTCTTTATGTGGCAGACGCCATTGGCCCACCTGTCTGGAAAAACAGAGGCAGGAATGTGTTCATGTAGTGGGGACGACAGTGTTGACTTAGTGCTACTGCTGAAAAATGATAGGAAGATGAATAATAGGTGCTGGAAGTGACTGCAGCCGCGTGTTTGTTTCCACAGAAAAGTGTTTTCTGATTCAACCAACAGGACTTCAGCTCGTTTCCCATTCAGTTTCTGTGATGGGGTGAATAAATGAAGTCTATATGAAAAGTTAAAAGAGCATCATTGGCTAAGTCTTTGCATTGCCATGGAGAGTTTGGCTGCTTTACAATACAATCAGGACAGTTTTTGGCTGCAAAGTCTGAGACTGGTATTGAGTAAGAGCTGTAACCATGGCTCTTTATAGATCATTACAGATTAATCTGACCACTTTTTCCCTATTAGTCAATTTAAGTTTCAAAAATTTACAACTGTGCATCACAGTTTTTCAGAGTCCATGATGAACAGTACAAGAGCCAGTGTTTAAGTTTACAACTAGCAGATTCACATATGTTTTATAAATCAATTTATAAGGCACTCATAAGAAAATTTGGTCTGGTGTCATGACATTAGTAAAGTGTATAGGTGTTTTTTTTTTTCAACAGCAGAAGTTATAAGTAACCTGGTGTGCTGTGTATGTTCTTATGATACCCAGTCATGTATTTTCCAGATGTCCTGCAGCACTTTTCCAGAAAACAAGTGGTCACAACAAAGCAAGTGCCATGCCTGGGGATAATAAACAATGGCCCAGAGACAATTTCACAAGCTCACAGCACAGGAGTTGTTTGTATTAATGCTTGTTAACAGAGCAACGGTATTGTATCGGAGATGAGGAACCCGTCAGAATAAACTTCAGGCTTGGTTAGATGTAGTTTTATGTATACAGTTATGTTCTTTTCTTTTGGTTTTGTGGTGCTAGTAGGTGTCTTGGTATATTTCTATTTTAATTAAAAACTACTCAGCCAGAAATCCTTCAGAAATGACCAAAATAAAAATAATGATATTAATGATTCCCTTTCATCTGGACACATCTCCTGGAGCAGAGTTAACACTGTTGGTTCATATCTGACTTACTGCACGCTTATTACCGGCCCTCATTCAGCCCTCCAGGTTTCAGGTCTTGCCTAAGAGCTGCTGTGACCCAGAGAGCAGAAATAGCAGCTGAGTCGTGCAACAGGCATCTGGCACTAGAGAGAGACTTCTCGGGAGAAATGAGTCGATGACGCCCATCAGGATGTGTTTGCTGCCCTTAGCGCATAATTACTAGGCATAATTCACAAAGATTACAGGCAGAAGACACAATCCAGAATTCATACTGTAGCCTGGCGGCCATATTGATGCAGAGCCCCCTTCTGTTTCACTTTGTAGATAATTCAGCCTGCACCTCTGGGTTATGTGTGTGTTGAATGCACAGGTAACAGGTGTCAGATTAGGAAGTGTGTGTTACCTAGCACTAGTTTGCGTAAACATGCAGTGGGTTGCGGAATCAAATTCCACTCTGCTGACTAATACATATTGGGAACAGGCCTGCGTTGCCTCATTGTGAGGTATATAGCTGGTCAGTGTTAAAGAAGGAGATAGAGTCTGCCCTGCTCTGCTACCACCAATGTATTCTAGTGGCATTTGGTTACAGTTGGAGATTTGTTTACATATGAACGAAGATGGGCTTGTCTATAGTCAGGGTACCGTCTATGTGATCATGGATGTTACACAGATGCTGCTGCAGTCTGCTCTGTGTGGCTCATCTTTGGGTCAGCGTCCCTCTCTCAGTGTCTTGTCTCTAACAGGAGTTGTTTGTGCAAACGTGTGAAGATATTATCAGGTGAACCTCCAGTGTGAGTGATGTCACTTTTTCCCCTGTGTGCCTCATCACAGGTCAGTTGCATCTGAAGATATGTTAGATACTTTTGTTACACTACTGCAGTCTTAACTCTGATCAGGTTCATGTGAGGAAAACACTCCTCTTGATCTAATTTTACCTACAGAGAAAACACTCTTGTTTGTGTCTCATAGGCCCAATAAAGACACTTTTTTTCTACTATACTACTGAATAACTCAGACTCTCTCCTCTCAGTCTGGCTCCAGCCTCTGCCCATCCTTTAATCCAATTGTGTGATGCGTTCATGTGTCCATGGCAGAAGTTGTGGCTGTGGCTGAAGGCCAGGCAGCTCAAACAGAGACAGTGTTCATATAAACCTCAGCAGATTGGATACATTTAGTTTGACTCTTTGCCTCTGACATGCTCCAGTGTTCTGGAAACTAGAAGCAGCAGAGCATCCAAGTTAGATATTGAATTTGCTTCAGGTCCTTGTTCCGAATCATGATGTATTTTTAGGATCAGTGGAGTGAAATGATATAACAATTGTAGTTCCCACTTTTGTTTTCTAGGTTCATCACTATGGAAGGTTTAATGGAGCGACTGGAGCGAGCTGTGACTTGCCTGGAGAAGATGTCCGTCACCATGCAGACATCCAGTGGCATGGCTAATGGAGGCTGTCTCAACGGGATTGATAGAGGTGAGTCCATCCTGAGAACTTGCTCAACTCAGAGGTTTTGGGGGGGAAGCAGAGCAAAACAGCTATTAAACCAAAAAGACAGGCACAAAACAAACAAATAAGCTGTAACATCTCCCTGTGTTTGTAGGTCTGTCTCCGTGCGTGGAGGCTTTCGACGTGCTACTGAGAGGTCCAGTGTCAGACTACCTGAACAACAGCCGAGCCATAGGGAGCGATGTTGAGAAACATGTGAGTGATTTCATGTGTGCAACTGTTGTAACTGTTCACATCCACATATTCAGTGTGCATAAAATCTCCCCTTTCCACACAAAAGTCAGCCGATGAACCATGAATCACTTGTAGACACACACCTGTCCAGGCACACTTCATAAACGCACGCAGACACGCACATGCTGCTGCAGCTGCTGGGGACAGATGTCACCACAGCTGCTGTCGCAATGATCTGCGGTTACAGTGCAGCAAGTCTGTCAGACTGTTGTGTGCCAGAGCAACTTGTAATCATGTTTTAAAGGGGAAGCCCACCAATGTTACACCTCATGTTCAGTTTAACTTACTATTCAATCCAATTATTTGAAAATCTGTGTTTTACAAGCCCCTTAACTTCAAGAAAGACCTCTGATGATTCACAGGAGTGGCCCTTTAACTCCAAGCTTTCAAAACGAGAGCTTGAGGCAATCCAGATGTTGCCCCTGATTTTGTGAATTCATCACTTTGACATATTTTAATTACTAAATGAGCTGAGATTGGATGAATATCCTCTCATTTACATGAAGCATGATATTTAGATTTCTCTCTTCCCTTAAGTGAGAGCAGATGCTTACCAGCAACTAGTGCTTCTCTCTGCCAACCTTTATTTCATTAGATCTAGATTTATAAACAAACCCTAGATCCTACTTAGCTATACAGAACTCAGTTAGGATAGTAATGAGTCTATATGGAGGATCCACAATGTAAAATTAAAAACAAGGCAGTGGGTGCATTTGTTTTTATGGTAGCAAACTTTTCCTTTGGTCTACAAAGCCAAGGATATGGAGTGAACTCTAACCCTGCAGTCATTTATCAATCTGCTAGCAGAGCACCTTTTCCTATTTGGTAATGACCTGAACTCCCACAAGGACTGTATGTGTGTTTTGTTGTGTGCCAGCTGGCAAAAATAGCTGTGTTATATCCTTGGAATAATTCCAAAACAATAGGGAGGGCTCCGAAACTGAGGGCTGTTACAAAGAATACGTTAAGGAAAAATTCTTGTATCTCTCCTTCTCTACCGTAGAAGAAGTTTTCTATCTCTGTGTCCCATCACTGCACCGGCTGAGGAGGGGGAGTGTGTGTGAGTGAGAGCCAGAGGTAGTTTCTTTAAGTTTGTAGAGCTCCTTTTATGGACAAAGCCTCCCTGGTGGTTCCCTTGGCCCGCAACTGGAGGTCTAAAACACACACACACACACATATACACAGGACACGGCTGGCTGGGACCAACCCAAACTCTGTGTGTGTGAGTGTTTTGTATAGCTTTTGTATGTGCAATACAGACAGATTTATTGGCTCTAGTTCAATAGGCATGAGAATAAACTGGCAGAGCATGAAAA
This sequence comes from Caranx ignobilis, assembly GCA_021432705.1. NCBI lineage: Eukaryota > Metazoa > Chordata > Actinopteri > Carangiformes > Carangidae > Caranx > Caranx ignobilis. The sequence goes on along the minus strand of MU269991.1, from coordinate 3,866,066 downwards.
CACTCAGACAAACCCATACAGGTCTTTTTCCTTTCAGGGGGCTTCAACATTGTTTACATTCAATATGTCCACTACACTAACATGTTGTTCTGCACACACCATAAAATATGAATTATATCATTATCCTAACCAATCAGACTCTAACTCTTTGTGATTGATAGGCGGAGATGGTGAACAATGCCCTGCAGACTCAGAGAACTTTCCTCAAAATGGCCGCCACACACCAGGAACCTGCACAGGTACGACAGCATATTACCATGCAAACTCATGGTCAGCCACTCCATCTTGTCATTTTCCGATACTGAGTCACTGTAGCATCCAGTCATGTCGTGAAGGCCCAGAACTGCTCTGAGGGCTCATTATAACCTCTTATATTGTCGATGCAACAATGGCTGATGCTCTACCAGGTGAGACTGGTAAATAGACTGGTTGGTTATGTAGCAATAGCAAAACTTACAAATAGCTGCTCTTCAGTGTTTAAAACCATGATGTTTGTGTTTTTTGATAAATGATTCAACTTCAAACTTAAACTGTGGTCCAAACATAACCTAAAGACATCCAACTTGGGACCAAAAAAAGATGTTTACTGAAACATGGACTCATACGTCAATGTGCCAGTTATTCCTGACACTTAACACTAAAACCTGGACTGTGAAACAATAGAGTTGCCACCCTTGTGGTCTAGGGTTTTAAGGAGGTGACCATGAACTACAGCATCCATGTTCAGAGTCTGGCCGAGGACCTTTGTTGTGTGTCACTCCCCATCTGTCTCTCCCATCATTTCCTATCAACTCACAATTGTAGATTTTCCTAAATGGGCACAAAACCATGCAGCACATTCCAACTTAGTTTCGAGTTGCATTAAAACCACAGTCAAAGTTTTTCAAAAGTACATTAATATCAATGGAAATCAGGTTTTGCTGCCAGTTGTTACTTTTATTAGCATCAAATGATGGAAATAACTGTATCAGGTGACTTGATACCAGTGTTATGATTGGCTGCAGCTAAATAAACTGAAGCTTTGCAGCATCTGACACAACCACAATGCAATTCTTGCTGCATGCAAAGTGCATCAGATGTTTGACATTTAACCACAGCCCAATGACAGAATGAACAGTATCAGAGTCCTGTGTGTCAGTCGGTGCCCCCACCACCCCGCCCCCTCCTGTGTTACCCAGCAGGCCGGGCTGTTCAAAGAGGGATTACTCTGCTCTTTGACTAAGAAAACGCTAATACAACACATTCCCAACATGTTCACGTATAGAGAGAAGTGGGTGGGAGAGAAAGCTGTGTGTGTGTGTTTGAGAGCCATAATGATATCATCCCATTGGCCTTCTGTTTGTGTTGTGTGTGTGTGTCTGTGTATGTGCACGCAAAATGTGTGTGTGAGGGTGTTACGGGGTCCACAGAGCCTACCAGGAAGTGATTACTCCCTATCTGTCAGGTCATTGGTAGAGAGGCAGTGAAAAGAGCGTTCAGTGATTGTCAGAAATGCAAACAAGGAAAGAGCGAGGGCTTTACAGAGAGAGAGGGACTGACTGACCCAGGAGAGGGGTGGAGTGACAGAGAGGGGAGAGATGTGAGTGTAGTGGAGATGAAATTCGCCATAACTGGGTAAATCCAAAACAAAACATGGGAAAGGGGAGGGGGGAAGAACTTAATGAACTCACATTAAGTCCTGTCCCTTAATCAAGCCTGGACCCGACAATGTTGATGCCATACAGAGCTGATTTCCCTTTTGAGCATTTGAAACATGATTCTGGTTTTACTCTATATATTTTAGAATAAATAAAGGTCTGCAAAGGTTTTACTATTCACTCCCGAAACATTTAAGATCAAAAACATCTGAATCTCATTTCTTCAAGTCCTGTAACAGCCACAGACCTCATCTGTGTAATTGCTAAATCTTTGTATTGAAGGGTCTGAGCTGTGGAAAATAAACATTATTGCAACATAAAGCAACATGTTTAATTAGCATCAGTTGATTTTAATGCTGAGCATCAGCTCAACAAGCTCTGAAAAACCAAAGGCTTGATATGCATATTTTTTTTAACTGTTTGGACCCTAAAGACATAAATCGCCTTGTACCCCCAAACCCTGAAACCCCTTAATGTTATGAATGACACAGAAAACATCCAAATAAAACCTATTCAGTGGGTTGTATGCCATGTTCATGTCATATAAGATGCAAAAAGATTTCATGTTTATATGTGAGCTTCAGTGCCAGTGAATGGTTGCAAAACTTAAACTATACACACAACACTATAATGTGTGTTGACTACAGTGCACTATATCTATTCAGTTTTGCTTTAAGTTTGTGAGAAGATGAACTGTGGTTGACATAAGGCATCAATGTTTGTTCATCTTTTCTGACAATGTTATTGTGCCAAATCTGGTCCTCAGATTACAGTAACACTGACAGTGACAGTGAATGCAGCATGTGTCCCAGTAGCACTGTAAAAGTCTAACAGGCTCACAAATGAATGATCATTTTATGTGTGTTTCTTTCCAGCACTGTCGAATATTTTCTAAAAGGCAAATTAAAAAAAAAAAAAGTCTGAGAAAAACTAATGTCTACAGGGAGTGAGGCTAACTGAGGACGTCAGGTTTTCATGACCCACAAACCTTCTACACCTATACTCACATACTGAATTCCTGCACACACGCACACTTGTTGTTCTCCCTCATTCATGTCTATATCTGTAGTCCTCAATAGAAATCAGGCAGAGGAAGAAAAGTGTGTGTGACTCTTACCAGTGCCTCACTCACACACACACACACACACACACACACACACACACACACACACACACACACACACACACACTCTCACTGAGCTCACAAACTTCTGGCCTTTCTCTGCAGCGCAGCCCTGTTGTGCTCTCTGACTTTTTATGGGCATGTTCTATATTTGAGCCTGTTGTCTGTGTGTGTATGAGAGGGAGAGAGAGAGAGAGAAAGAGAGAGAGAGAGAGAGAGAGAGAGAGAGATGGTTAGAAAGTGTGTGAGACAAAGAGAAAGAGACATACTTTCTTATGCTCTCTCTCTCTTGTGTGACCTCTGGTTGGCCTGTTATCTCAATGTGTGTGAGTGTGAGTTGGTGGTTCTGGCAGTTCACACACACACACACACACACACTGTGGACTTTTACAGTGTTAAAAACCCTCCTACAGCTGTTCTCCCATTGTCGCCCTCCATTCTCTACCTTTGATCCAGTGCTTGTATAGGAAGTCAAGGCCTCAGACACTGTGCTATTGTAACACACTGAATTCATTCACAGCCCATCAAATAATGTGAACCGACGCTTTTGATCCTCTTGTTGGTTCATGCTCTTTCTGTCTGTGCTCACCACTTCTACAGACTGCAGCAGCCATACATACATTTGCATTTAGAGGAATATGATTTTTACAGACAGCTGACTGAGTAGCAGCAGATCACTTTACTGATTGTCAATCGTTTCATTCGGCTAGTTCAGAGATTATCTCTGACTTTGCGGTTCAAAAGCACCTCAGAAGGTAATCACATTTCACACCAAGTTTTAGCAACTGCTTTAGCTCAGTCTTTGATACCGATGACACTTGGTGAAGAAAACTGCTTTGTCTTTGTGCTAAGCTAACCTGGCTGCTAGCTTCTCGAGGCTAGCTCTGACCAAAGTTCAGTTATTTGGCTTTAACCAGGAAAAAAACACAAACAAAGGCAAAGAGGTACTGGTTCTCTCACAGCTGGGCTAGCTTAGCTTTCTCTGTTTTCAGTCTGTGGTTAAAAGCTAATTGCTAGCTAATGACTGGTTGTAGCTATTGGTCACTGCTGCTTCAGTACAGCTGAGCTTGAGGAACCAGTACTAATGACTCATTTGTCAAATGAGAAGGAAACAATTCAGTATTTAGACATTTTTATGCAAAATTTCAGATTTTACATTTTCAGGGTGCTTGTTTATGTTCTGAGTTTAATTTTCTGTTGATATAGTCAATGAGGTAGAGGTAGTCACAGCTTCTTGTCAGCACGTGAACTCTGATGTGTGACAGCTGCTGAGAATAGTTTCAGACATGTTAGTAATTCCTGACCTGCCAAGTTGCTGAAAGGTCTTAAATGGAAAATTGTCCATGGCTCCTGCTCTGACTTTGATGCCATCTCTCTGAAAGCAGCCTGAACATTTAGGTTACTGTGCACATGGGACTATGGCTCATGTTTTCCTTTTTAGATCAAGTCCTCTCTGCATCCTCTGGTCATTCAATATTTCTGTTTCTTTCCTCATTGTGTAGCTTGACTGAGTGAGGGGAAACCCACACTGACTGAATACAAATCATATTTTCAATGGCAGCCATGTTGACATTGTTGTCATTCTGTGACGCAGGCACCCAGACAGCTCAAATGAATACAGGCTCTCATATATTATATTTACCTCAGTTTTAGTGGTGAAAAGTAACATTCACTTAAATACTGTTCATAATGCTTATATCCAATGTGTGCATAATAATAATAATCCTATGCCCTTGAAATGATAATGGAGACTTTGAAAGGAGAAATTCTGCATAATTATACATTAGTTTTGATACATACCGTAGGTACCAATAAAGGAACATTTGCTGCTAATATCTTTGTATGTTATTACAAGTAAAAATGCAAGACTTTTTACTTGTAAAGTCATATTTGGCATAACATTAGCCTACGCATTAATGGATGGTTGAAAGAATGGAATGAAACAAGTGAGTGCATAAATACTATAAATAGAAATAATAAGCTGCAAATTCAATTAGGATGAGGAAAGGTGATGGGAAAATGGTGTGTTATCGTATGTCAGCTTTCTTTGTGCTCATTACCTTAAAAATCTCCCCAATAATCCTAGCCAGCAAACACAGTACCTCTCGTTTTGCTGGAGCTTGGTATCTGTTTTGGATACTGCTTCAAAGACAGATATTAGCCGGATTTAGTGAGAATAAAAGCTGCTGGAGGAGCAGAGAAAGGAGCATCTATCTCAGCTTATGGAGATCATGTGCATCTGATTGAGGGAAGAATTTGTTTGGGGAAAAAAGGAGAAAGTTTACTTCTGTTTCTATTGCTCCTTTGCACGCAAGCATGGATTTACAGAAGCATGCTTATGAGCAGCTGCAGTTACAGCATTGCCTCACATCTACATGTATGTATATTATACATAACAATACACACAAGTAAAAAACAGATATGTTTATGTGTACTCACATACACACACTAATGAAGCATGGGTTTGTGGGTGGACCCTAGCTATTACTTTACACCAGATACATGTCATGTAATATATAACCAGATTTTATCAAACAGACCACACTGGCTTATATAATGAGCCAGCATGTTCAGGCTGGAGCAGTATTCTGTAGTGCAGTCTTCAGCTTCCCATTTCAATAAAGAAACTATTTTGTCGCAGCTCATTACCAGCAAATGTTTCACAAGAAAGCAGGGGCAACAATTCACCAATAAAACATTGTGTTCCTGAATTGATGTGTGTGCAGCTAGGCGCATGTGTGATAGGTAAACTGTAAACACTGGAGGAGCGGTATGCCTTACAAGGGCAGAGGGATCTCCCCATGAACTGAGGAATGTTTGTAGGAACAGAACGATGGGGAGGGGAGCTGGGAGCCGGGAGCTGAGCTATACTGTCGCTGAGATCTGGAAGTTCCAATGGAAAAAGGCTCCAGCTAATAAAATTAGTTACTGTCCCGTAGCCTAGTTTAGGAATTACTGACTGGCACAGAGAGCAGGCGGGGTATGGATGAGCAGGGGAAGCAGGGAATCAAACGTATCTCAAGTGGACTGAAGAAAATTCTGCTTGTAAAAAAGGCGTTCAGGTTTTGCTAAAGATGGTATCTGGTTTGGGGGCCGTTAAGAGTATTTGATTTGATTTAAGTGCAGCATGTTTACACAATCACACCCTCAGTCTCCATCCACCCTCCCTCACATCCTTCATCCTCTGGTGTCTCCTTTGCTCTCCCTAATTTCTCTCTTCTCCTGCTGCAGACGGAGCTTCAGGACCTGCTGAAGCCAATTTCCGATCACATCCAGGAGATCCAGAACTTCAGAGAACGAAACCGCGGCAGCAGCTTCTTCAACCACCTGTCAGCTGTCAGTGAGAGCATCCCCGCACTGGGCTGGGTCGCTGTGGTAAGGAATGAGATCACGCTCCATCATACAGATAAAGGGAGATATAAAGGGTGTGCAAGACTACGGCTGCTTACTCAAGTATAATACTTCAAACTTCAAACAGCACTGCTCTAAAGTATGTCCATGTCACACCACACTCCTGATTATCAGAAAACTTAACCAGTAAACTAAACCTAAACCTGAAGTGTCATGATGCAAAAATTGATGTTGCATGTAGACAGAGAGAGAGCTATAAATAAACTCAGCTGACAATGCTTGTCCCTGCTTCTCATCAGTCTCTGTTTCCCATTAGCACAAAAGCTCTCCCTCTGAGTTTTGGGATGATTATCATGTAGTTTAAGATTAAAATTCCTCCTCTTGAGTTTTAAATAAAAGGCTTTGACTCTGGCTCTGGTCAGTGTAAGTTCCTGACAGGAGGGCTTATCAAACAAGTCCAACTCAGACCTCTCAGTTGAAGATGTCACTCTGAGTCCTTCTGCTTTTTAACTCTGGAATCTGCTGATAGATAGATTTATTTTCCCAAAGCTCTGGAAGAGACTGTTTTGATCTCACTGCTGATGTTGAATTGACTGCGAGATAAAAAAAAAAAAAAGTCTCTAAATGAACTTTCATCTCTCTCAGAATCAGAAGCCGGGTCCTTATGTGAAGGAGATGAATGATGCAGCCACCTTCTACACCAACAGAGTGCTGAAGGACTACAAGGAAACGTAAATACAAACACGATAATGCACATATCATGAGAATGATATCATCAGTTTGTTTTTTCAGAAGTCCAGGAACAAGACAACCCTGATTTGTCAATATTCTAACAATTTGTCAAAGGTTTGTTTTATTAACTGTTGAAAAACTGCCCCACAGCAATATATTGTGTTTATAAGGAGACACGTGTTTTACTGTGCTAAAGGTTAAAGTAGCTGCAGGAGCGAACATAATCAGAAAACCTTAACAAAAGAAATACTATTCCTTCAGCCCATTAAAATGCATATAACTCCAATAAATCAGGCTCACCTGAACCTGATGAAGCACTAAACCCTTATCAGTGTTTTAGTAAAAGAGCAGTCACGGATAAGCTGGAAAATGCTGCTGCTTTACTGTATCTTCCTTCTACCTCTTCATCTGACCATCATTGCCCACCCATCATTCTCCGCTCCCCCAGAGACAGGCGCCACGTGGACTGGGTGCGCTCCTACCTGTCAATCTGGACCGAGGTGCAGTCCTTTATCAAGCAGCACCACACCACCGGACTGGTGTGGAGCAAGAGTGTGAGTATCCGTTGAGTCATGCTTTTCATATCAAACACTTCAAATGTAATAGCTTTGAAAAAAGTTTAGTAATTGTTACACCCCAGCATTGTCGGCCTTAAGGAGCATAATAACGGACCACCAACAACCCCCACACAAAGACACTGTAAAAATAGGAAATGTTTAATAAACATCAGGGTGACATGATCAAGACAGGACATTAACTAAAACAACAAAACCCCAAGATGAGAGGCAGGCAAGCCCAGCAATCCCCATGGCTCTGCCTCTCTGTCTGGTGGTGCCAGCTGCAGGGCTTGTAACTTCTCAAGCCCAGGCCAGGTGGATCTTGTTTGGCAATCAGGGCCGGGGTGGAGCTGTAGGGGAACAAGGAGAGGGACAAGCAGGGCCGAACCCTTTCGGCCATAGCAGTAATATGAATTTGTTTCTGCAACACCATGCAGTGCATACTATTCTCCTGGATCAAAAGGAAGTAAGTTTGCACTCGCTCTTCTTATCACAAAGTTAACAACATGTTTGCCTGAAAACAAGAAATCGCTACTGTAATGACTTGTTTATTATCTTTGCTGTGTTTCATCTAGTTCCCATTCACAGGCCTTGATATTTTTACATCAGAGCCCAAATTAACTCCTACTTTTTGCGTACACTTCCATTTTTAGTTATGGAGCGACCGGTTACATAAACCACAGCAGAGAGCATGAATGAATGAATGAGCTTCTCCTCAGTGGCTGCTCCCCTGTGGTGCTCCGTAGAGCTCCCAAAACCCCTGTCACTCCCACACTCACTTCTGTTTATGGATGTCTGCACAGGGACTTCTCTGCACTGACACTCACTAGATCCCAAAGATTACAAAGGCTTTAATACAAATCCTTCAACGCACACTTGATCTCCTTCTCTCATCAGTTACAGGAATTTCTCTCATCTCATTTCTCTCCAGATTAGCTGCTTTGCATGTTTCCATGTAAAACCAAGTGCACTTTCAGAGAAATAAGCTCATTCACTCTCATGCTGAGATTTAGATGAGAAGATTGATGTCACTCTCATGTTTATACGCTAAACATGAATCTACAGCCAGCAACAGGTTGGATTTGCTTAGCATAACAGTCAGAAACAGGGGGGAGAGTGAGCCAGGCTTTATCCAAACCCCATGTAAAACTGACATAACATATTTACACTTAAGTTTTTGTATGTTAAACTAAGGAAAGACAAAGTGTCAAGTATTAAGCTTTAAACATGCTGGCAGGTAAATTTGATTACCATCAGAGTCTGCCTAGCAGTTTTGCCTATTAGTATTCTTTATGCTAAGCTAATCTAATTTGGCAGGAAAGCAAATACGTGTATTTCCCCAAAAAGCTGAACTGCTCCTTTAACGTCAGAAGATTAGATTAAAGCCTAAACTGAAAGAAAAAGCTCAACAACTGTGCTCACATGTGTGTTTTCTACATGCAGAAACTTGAGAGCCTGCAGTAGCTGTGTGTGCGTGTCAGCTGTTGTCCCTGCTGTCAGACAACAGAGCTGAAGTGTGTGTGTGTGTGTGTTTGTACGCTGCTAACAGGTGGTCCTCAGGGTTTACTTGAATGGAGGTTTTCTTCACAGAAGAACCCGACAAAGGGCCTGTGTACACACACACAGCCTACACCGTAACTTAAACTGCAGCCGTCATCTGCTGCTTAGATAGAGCTTTAGTGACACACTTATACACTGACGTGCTCAGGCTGACATATGTGAGGTGGCTTTATACACACAAACTACTGAATTACACTGGCTCCTAAGACCTGCAAACATCACTGTCATTAGAAACAAGGGAGGACATTGGCTCAGTTGTTGATCAGTTGTTGATCAGGTAAATCCTCATTAAATCCTCAAATATTTGTTTCATATGTCCCTAATGGGCTCCTGTAGAGAATCAGTGGTTTCTGGATGACAGAACTGGCCACAAATCAACTCTACACACTGTCTAGGTGTATACAACTTATAATTATTTATCTTAAATTATTCTATCAATTATTTAATCATCAGAAATGGATGGAAATATCTATCACAGTTGGCTCAGGTCTGTATATTGAAAATCTAAAACTCTTATCACACAGGACAATAAGAAGCAGCTGACCTTCACATTCAGAATCAGACAATCAAGTCTGAAGGAGCAGAAAATGTTTTTGGTTGTTGCTCTTGTGATGAGGATTTTAAATGAATCACATCCCAGTGACATAAGTTGTTGTCGGCAAAAACAAACAAAAAATTCAATGTCATTTAAAATCTAGAGGAAAAAAGGACAAAACACACCTCAACAAAAAAGTTATTTTCTGTGAATGTTTGTACACACGCACATATAAGCAGTCTTGAGACTGAGAGGCAGTCAGACAGTTTTACAGCCATACATGTACACACACACACACACACACACACACACACACACACACACACACACACACTTGCACTAATCCAGTGGCATGTGCTGAGCTAGTGTAACAGCTCTGCATTGTTCATCTGTGATATGCACAACACATGCGCCTCATGTCAAAGGTCAAGCAGTCTCAGCTGTGATCAGAAGTGTGTAAAGCGTCGGTTCAACCCACTGAACCCCAGTTAGAGGTGTGTGTGTGTCTGGCAGCTGTGCAAAGCCTTCAGACAGCAGTGTGTGTGTGTGTGTGTGCGCGCGTGCATGCGTGCATGTGTGTGTGTGTGTGTGTCTCTGCTTCTCCTCACTGTAGCAGTCAATAGATGACTGTTCGCTTTTACTGTACACGGCTCATCATTTAAACCAAAGGTGGCGTTCAAGAACACATCATTGTGGACTGTAGAAAACTGGAGCACGAAATAGAGGATCTGATGATCAACAGTCCACATAAATACAATTTACAATACATTACAGCAACAGTGAAAATCAGCATATTTAAGAAACCAAAACCAGGTGATACTTGGTGTTTGTTTTGATAAAGCAGCTCAGGCTATGAAATATGTATATGAAATGAAGCAAAGGGAATATTTCCAGTTGTTGAATTGTTGCAGCCATATAAGAAAAAGAAGTCTATTTCACTCTGTATACATGTCATATAATTTCAGTACAGCTGAAACGGGGTGATACAGAATAAATATTCAGGCCTAACAGGACTTAGATGAGATTTAATGACTTTAAAAGGGAATGAAAAATATCCCATTTGTTTGTAGGACACTATCACAAACTATGATCTGTCACATCCCATGTAGTGTAAAAAAAAAAACAAACATCAGCACTGGGGGAAAACTTCAATATGTTTCTTGTGCAATACTCCCCCTGCTGGAAATCTGTATTACTACAGGTGTTATCCACAAACACCTGTTACTTCTGTGGTTTCTCTCATGAAAAGTTCACAAACCCTAGAATGCGGCATCAGTATCTAAAAGGTGACTTTCTCCTTCACCCCAGGGCCCCATTGCTCCTGCCTCTCTGTTTGAGCCCTCCGCCGCCCCCAGTGCCCCCTGCCCTCCTCCTCCTCCACCAGGCCCACCTCCGGTCTTCACGGACGATGACTCCCAGCCCAAGGCGACCGGTGCAGCACATTCAGCACTATTCGCTCAGCTCAACCAGGGCATGGACATCACCAAGGGTGGGTTCACTCAGTGGTGCTGAAAACAGTGACAGAGGAGAGGAAATCACTAATCTATCATAAAACATCATGTTCAGTTCTTTTAATGTCTGTGATGTCCCTTACAGGTGACAACAAATTAAACTAAGTCAGAATAAGTTTTAAAATAATTATTTCCACAGGGATGATACCATCATATATAGAGTGATTCACCACACTTTCTATAATACACACACACAGCATACTATAATGCTTTTGTGTCTGTAGGTTTGAAGCATGTGTCAGATGACCAGAAGACCCACAAGAATCCGAATCTGCGCTCTCAGGCAGCAGAGACCAAAACCAAATCCAAGTCCTCGGGGTCTGTGAACTCACCGAAAGCGGCCATCCAGAAAAGACCCCCTCTGCTGGAGCTGGAGGGGAAGAAATGGAGGGTGGTACGTGAAATGTTTACTTGCTCTTTCAGCGATTATATCAAATGTTACGTCACAGATTATTGATCGGATCTGTTCCGTTGTTGCAGGAAAACTTTGAGCAGAAACACGACCTGGTGGTCGACGAGACAGAGCTAAAACAAGTGGTCTACGTCTTCAACTGCAACAACTCCACTCTGCAGGTTAAAGGCAAAATTAACTCGATCATCGTAGGTGAGTTGCTTTCAAGCAAACTGAAAATATTACTTTTGTGAGCCCATTTTTTATCTGTTATATTATAATTTTCCTTATGCAACGCATGTGCTCATTGCCCTCAGACAACTGCAAGAAGCTGGGTCTGGTTTTTGAGAATGTGGTCGGGATTGTGGAGATCATCAACTCCAAGGCAATTCAGTTACAGGTAAATAAAGGGAGGAGGGATTGTAATGGCTCTTAAAATATTTTTCATTTTAATATTTTAATACTGGTCACATATAGTGAACCCATTTGACTTTGCTTTGAATGCAAGTGTCACTTGTAAAGCATGTCCAGTTTTATGTTATGTTGTACATCAAAGATGGATCCTAAAAGATTTTATGCTATGAGGCCTCTAAAACGCAGCATTGGATCAATCTTGGATCTGTGATCTTTCTGTTCCAGGTGTTGGGAAGAGTTCCCACCATGTCCATCAACAAGACTGAGGGCTGCCAGGTCTACCTGAGTCAGGAGTCTCTGAACTGTGACATTGTCAGTGCCAAGAGCTCTGAGATGAACATCATGATACCTCAAGGAGATGATTATGTAAGAAATGCAGACTGTTTAAGGGAAAAGGAGAGAAACTGTGCTGGGGACTCTTCTTTGAACCTCTGAGTGTGTATTTTTCTAATTTGTTGTTCTTAAGTTTTCATGCGGGGCTCATCAGCGATTTCCTTGTTTGCTTTACAGAGGGAGTTTCCAGTGCCGGAGCAGTTCAAGACAGTTTGGGACGGATCCAAACTGGTGACAGAGCCCACAGAGATCGCAGGCTGATTTGATGCTTCATCGTCTTCATCTTTCCATCCCCCTGAATTTAAAGCATTTCAGCAAGAAAAAGGGATTTTCTTCCCAGGCACTGTAACACACATTAATCTAGCCTCTATGGCTGTAAATGTTACTACAAGACTTAGAAGCCTTTGATTGTAACAAACTGTTCAATAAGTAGATTTTTCCTTTCTGCAAAACATGAGAATTGATATCTCAAGTTTCAATCAAACAAACCCAGTCTTTGTAACTTCTCTTATGTTTCTGTGCCATAGCAATAAAGGCATTAATCGAAATGATTCTCATCATCAAAATCTCAAAATAAGTTAAACATTTTTCTCCAAATGTTTCTGAATTACTGCTATTATTACAGCACAACTTAGACTGTGGTAGCAATGACATTTAATAGAAAAAACCTAAAGAGGACATTACATGCACATTTAACTTTCAGTGGCCAAGCTGACAAAAATAACTCAGAGTCAATTGTGGGTCTATTTGCTACTCTTCTGTCTAATGAAGTGGACTTTAATTACCTCGTTTAATGTGTATAGTGCATGGTAGTCATGTAGCACTCTTTCACTTAGTGAGTGAAGTTTATGTAACAGTGTTTGGTACATTTTCCTGTAATACCACATTTGTCCGTCATGCTCATGCATAATACACACAGTAATGATTGATGTTCTGCAGGAGACATGAAAACAAAATAATTAATCAAGTTTTTCTCTTTATTTCTTTGTACATCAGTCTGTTTCGTAGTAAGACGGCACCAGCATAGGGGATAAGAAAGTGTCCACTACTATTACTTTTCATAAAGTTTAATTTACATAAAAACAATTTGATGTAATTATGTATCATTTTTCAAATAAAATGTAAACCCACACCCACTGACTTGTTTGTGTTATTACAAATACAGACTTGACGATCTACAGAAGAGAAGAGGGGAGGGGAACAACCAGAGAGGAGAATCAATCATCACTGCCAGTTTTAAAGAGTCAGTCAGAGTGATAGAGAAACAATAACACAATCCTGTTGTGACAATTTTTAAAAACTTAATGTCAACCATCCACAAAGAGCAAGACTGGTAATGACTTTTCAAATGCCTCTCAGTGTTTGATCACCATATTTCCTTGGGAGTCTTGAGTAAAGAGGATCTCATCGTCCTCGTCATCCACATAAGACTTGTATAAACTAGCTCTCACAGCCCTAGTGTTTACATTACTCTGATCTTTGAGTGGACTCCTGACTTGCGGACCTCTGTGAGCGATCACCCTGAAGCCCACAGAGTCCTGGGTAAACAACAGGGCCAGACTGTCTTCATCAGCCTCTCTGCTTTGCTGCCGTGATGGGGCTTGTGTTTTAAGAGGAGAGCTGCAAGGTTTTGTCCATTTGAACTGTGAGATGCACCTCTCCTCTTTATCAGCCTTCCTCCACGGCTGATCGGTGATGTGTTTCTGAGGCGATGCAGTTTTTGGTTTTGTCCATTTGTGATTTGAAAGATTTTCAGCATTAACAAAAGATGAGCGCTTACTTGGGGACTTTGAATACAAAATGCTGTTTTCTTTGTCATCCCCCACCTGAGAAGAATGAAGGTGTTGAAAAGATTTTTGAGTCGAGGTTCTCCCCTTTAGATCCATCTGAAATCCAAATACTTCCTCACTCTGTAGACTGTTTAGGAAACTTGGCTCAGAGTCGACAGAGTTTTTCCCTGTGGTGTTTATCTGATCAGTCTGGGAGAGTTCACTGTCAGAGTATTGGCTATAGGTGAGCAGTGGGTCCTGACTCCATGCCTGTGGAGGAAGCTGACTCTCAACTGCTAAGGAGGTATCAATACACCTCCTCTTAAACTGTGGTGGGTTAAACTCCTCCCAGTGATCTTCCTCAGACTCGAAGCATGTGTTTTGAGTAGGTGCATCACTTGCCCCGCCTTTCTCCTGCCACACCGTTGCCTCAGGTTCAGTCACTTTTTTACTTTTCCAATTATGATCCACACCAGGCTCAGAATCAGACTCCTCAAGACTCCCTTCTCGTCTTCGTTTTGTTGCTAATGCAACAGGTACACATGCAGTAGAGGTAGATGTTGAGGAGGAGGATGAGGAGGAGGTGGAGGAGGAGGACAGCACTGGATCCATGTTTGGGTCTTCAGAAGTAGACATCTTATTGAGAACTTTTGACAGAAGGGATAAACAATAATTTTGTTAAAACAATAATCTGGACAGTGGCAATTTATTCTGGTCCAGTGCAGCTATACCAGTTTCTAATTGCTTTTTTTGAGGACAATACTAATCTGAAACACATGTCTTTCCAGCCTGATGGCAGTAGAGTTTTAGATACTTACCTCTGCGCTGAGGTGTGAAAAAGGCTGATAAAGAGCTCTGTTTGGTTTTTGGCATTTCTAGTTTGGTCTGAGTGAAGTTGAGAGCCACAGCCAAACCGTATCCTCCACCACCAGCAAAAGGGTTCAGCAGTTTAGAAATGGGACGGGAAAGACGTTTCTGAAACATAGCATGTGCAGAATGAAATATCATCTTTGCATAATAACAGCGAGGCAGCTCTACTGATTGAAGACATTGGTACATAGTATTAGTGGTATACAGCAGCAGTGCAGATGTACCTGTTTAGCTTTTCCTTTAAGTTCCACTGTGTCCAGCCAAACACCACACTCCTCTTGAGCGGAGGTCTGTTGTGCTAGCTTGGAGGTCTTCATGGTGCAAATTTAAGAAAATACCTACAACACATAAAATAAAAATATATTTCGTGAACAAGATCATCATCTGAATGAGTGTTCTCACAATCTCACAATGTAACATTTTTAATGCAGCCATTTATTTTCTCTAAAGCAGTTTACGGTGTCTGTGACCTTTCTACCCTTAATTCACACTATCGCAGTTTAACAGTTGTAAGTTACGTGGCTGGTGTTAGCCAACATTAGCTAACTTTGCTAGTTGCTAGGTGTTGTTTATTTACCATAACGGTAGTTCGACTTGCAATGCCGCACACAACGATCAGATCACATTTGAACCAACCTCATAAAGTTGCACAGGAATGTCCCCAGCTTATCTCTACGCTTCTTTAAACCGAAATAATGTAGTTAAGTGTCTTTCTCCTCGTTTCTGTTTGTTTGAGTCTGGCGCCTTGTCGATGCGCTGCTGATGACGTATGACGTCGTAAAAATGATTAAATATTATCACACATCAAAAGCTCTTATTTACTAAAACAGTTCCATTAAAATGCAAGCTGTCAATAGCCCCAAATTTTACTATTTTGTTGACTACGCTAGTGTTAATCTTGAAAAGTATTTATTTTTACTAAGGCGCGGTGGGCAGCTAATATTTTGACGTGTGCGGGTCCTCGCAGGAGGGTGTGTTTACATCGACGTCACAGCAGTTAGCCGAGAGGGTGAGTAAAGTGTCTTTTAATTTTACAAGATTAAACACTGACATTGAACTAACAGAGAAACGATGCGGCTGTTCTAGCACTTAATACAGCAATAGTTACTAATACGTAGCCAGGTGCTTTCAAATAACTAGCAGTATAGCTTATGGGTAAAACACCATAAAGGAAGTGCTGACGTGCTAGCCTCGACAGCTAACTTCAGGCTAGCTAGTTTCGACAAAACAAGACACTGAAGGCAGATGATTTTTCTTCATCGGGGTAATTTCTCTCTAATCACCAGTGGGTCTGATTCTTTGCATAAATGTCAGTGCGTTGCGGAACCCATTTTCACACTGAGCTGTTGAATTGCCACTGTAATCAGCCTGTAATATCTCCATGGTGTTCATTGGTTCAGTCGCCCAGAGGCTGGACACAAAAGAAACTCGGGTTGAGAATCAGTCTGTTTTGTTTAGTTTTGTTTGTCTATTGGTTTATTAATGGAAGGTTTAATGAAGTCATTCTTATCTTACACCTCATCCTATAGGAACATGTATGTCAGAATGAAAACATATAACACCTAAAAATTGAATATCTTGCGCACCATCTGTGGCTTGACCAGAGGTCACGTTAACTTTTTGGACTAATACTCTCTTAACATCTCATCGATATTAAAATCTAAAGTGATAATCCAGTTTCTTTCTAAAACCCTGTAAGTGCCCATTCAGTATTATAAGACTAAGGAACAATTTATCAGTTATTAGATAAACTTTAACATAAATTGTTTCTGCAGATAAAGTGGTGATACATCAGCAACATGTTCCATGGGATACCAGTTACAGGAGGGGTAGGAGGAGGTAAGACACTCTATCTAATATCCACAATTTAGATATTCAGACTGCAGAGGCGTCATCCAGTAAATGTCACTTATAACATGTTATTTTTTTCCTCAGCTCCAGCCAATAAACCTGAGTTATATGAGGTAAATATTACTATTTTTATACTTTGAAAACTATATTTTTAAACTGTATGAATTTAATGCAGTCAGTAATGAAAGTATAATTATCTGATTATATTTTTTTTTTCATTGTAAGAAAACCACACCTACCATTTTATAGTTGTTGCCTCTACAAGAAAACACTGCATTTATGTGAAATAAATGTACAATCAAATATATGTGAGATTCTTCCTGTTAGAGTAAGTGTCACACTACAAATCATATCTTTTCAGGAAGTGAAATTATACAAAAATGCAAGGGAACGAGAAAAGTAAGTGTCAGATACGTTTCTAATTGCCTGCCTAATATAAATGTGCTATAACCAAGTGATTCATAATCTTGCCAGTGCTGTAAACACTCTATTTGAACCATGTTTCTAAAGGTATGACAACATGGCTGAGTTGTTCGCTGTTGTCAAGACACTGCAAGCCCTGGAGAAGGCTTACATCAAAGACTGTGTCACACCTAATGAGTGAGTCATACTCAAATTCACGTGATGTAAACAAACCTGTAACTCTGATAATATGTTGTTATTAATTTTGAGGATTTGTCTGTTTCAGGTACACTGCTTCCTGCTCCAGATTGTTGGTTCAGTATAAGGCTGCTTTCAAACAGGTGCAGGGCTCTGACGTGGGCTCCATTGACGACTTCTGCAGGAAGTACAGAGTGAGTTCTGAGTTGGAGTGCAGATCATTATTTGATCCATGTATTCAACTTATTTTATAGATTTGAATTTGATGTTTCTGCCTCATTAAGAATCTTGCTCTTATTGTTTTGATCCCTAGCTTGACTGCCCACTAGCCATGGAGAGGATTAAAGAGGATCGACCAATCACTATCAAGGATGACAAGGGCAATCTGAACCGCTGCATTGCAGATATTGTTTCTGTAAGTCCTCTCTCCCCTCCTTCATAAAGTCCATTGAAACAGGAAGCTGATTTTGGTCGTGTGCCAGAATAAGAATTGTTATAGTCCTATTTTTGATGAAATGATTGAGTGTGTTCAGCTCAAGCACTAAGTGGCTAAAGCTGTTTCACTTCATTTGGCTCATCCTGTGGTCAGCCATCGAAGAATGTGAGTGGGTGTTGTCAGCTGTATCCACAGCCAACTTTTTACTCACCCCATAAAATCAGCAGAGGGATAGTGTGATACTAGCAAAGAATATGTTCCCTGTGATGTTCACGGTAAAAAAAAAAAAAAGTCTATTCTCTGTTTTCTTGTTCTTTGATAAGTTTGAAAATCTGTTGAATATTGTCTCAGTGTGTTTCTCTTCATTTCATCTCTTCCAACCTCAGCTCTTCATCACTGTGATGGACAAGCTGAGGCTGGAGATCAGGGCAATGGATGAGGTAAATAAAAACAAGTGCAGACTGTTGGCAGACTTATCATACTGCTTGCTTAAGTTAAGACTTGACACTTTTTCCCCTTTGGTCCAGATCCAGCCAGACCTGAGGGAACTGATGGAAACCATGAACAGAATGAGCAACATGCCTCCAGACTCCGAGGCTAAGGACAAAGTCAGCCTCTGGTTAGTGACACTGACCCTCCCACTGATCATGTATTTAAGCCTCATGCCAGTTCAGTGCAGGATGCTTTAGTCTGAGTGACACTTACATACTGGGAATGATTGTGCAGAGAGGTAAACAAAGCAAACTAATACCACTTAGACTAATGACCACATCAGACAAAATGTGGAATAAGAACTATAGACAGTGCAAAAATATATCTTATTCCTCTTGCCTTACTTTTTCCTTTTTTAAATTTTTTTCTAGTAATCTGACATTTAATGTCGTAGATAATGTTCAAGCATCACTGTGGTGGATTCTATTCTATACTATTCTACTCTATTCTTCATTACTGCAGGTAACACACTGATTGTGCATGACTGCCTCACACAACCCCTCATCTACCCCTTTAAGTACATTATCAATTTAATAGCTTTCCTTTGAGAGGGGTTTTATAAGGAGTGGAACTTGACCTTTCCTTGATTGTGGCATGTAATTTGGACTGGACTACACTGATTCCTAATAGCACTAATCTTATACCACTGGGTATTGAGAGTGCTTTTTAAAATCACTGCCCAACCCCATTTTTGCAGCAGTTTTCAGCAGTTGATGCAAACATTGAATATGTTTTGTCTTAATTGTTACCCTTCTTGAATTTTCCTCATCAGGTTGACCACCCTCAGCAGCATGTCGGCCTCAGATGAATTGGATGATAATCAGGTGCGCCAGATGCTATTTGACCTTGAGTCAGCCTACAACGCCTTCAACCGCTTCCTCCACTCCTCTTAAAGCATCCCTTCATTATAGATCCATCCTCATGTTTATTGGTAGGAAGTGGATTGGATTAAAGTCTGGGGACAGGTTCTCTCTCTCCTGCTTCTCCTTTCTGTGTCTGCATTTGTTCTCTGTGTCTTTACCCATGTTGTGTACAATTCAGACTTCACCACCCCGTAGAATATACTCCACTGTTTGTGGTACATCGTGCTGCTTGCAGCCTCGCCCACTGGGCTCTTCCTGTGCTGTGAGATGCTCCATTGGCCTGTTTTCTAGCCAAACTTATGTGATAAATCCTTAAACACTGGCTGTTTGTTCTGATCTTGACAAAACAGTTTACTTCTAACTTTGTACTGTAATTTCAAGAAAATGTCTAATTTTATACTTAAGTTTTGCAGAGCACCAACAGAGATGCATGAATCAATTATATTGGGCAAATTCTACACACGAAGAAAAGGTTGCAACAGCCAAAGCCTTTGTATTAATGGAAAGATGAATATATATATTTTTTTCTTTTTGGTACCCTAAATGTATCCACTGTCTGCCACCTGGGGACGTTTTGTTCTGTGTACCATGATTGTTTTCTATTACACAAGTTTTTACTGTAGAAACCTATAACAGAGTTTGTCGGTGGAGTGAATGAAGTTGACATAAATAACATCTGCTTTGTCTCTTAATTAACTGATCAAATGTCGCTGAAATGTGGATTTGGAAAATAATTAGACTGCACTTCAAATTCATTATTATATTGAAGTTATGGTAGAAGGAAGTGGTTTATGTTCATGTTTATTTGTCTAAGTTTGGTCTTCTGTTAACATGCTTAATCCATATTTTCTTTAGAAGTGAGGGTTTGGCCACATAAAGTGGGCAAAAGAGAGGTGATCACATCCCCTCCTTGTTTTGCTTACTAGATATGTTTCAACCCTCAAACAGCATTAGGGAGAACATATTTATTAAGATTTATCATTGTAAATAATAGTTTTGATTTTTAAATAAAAGCATGTAACGTCTTTTTAGAAATAAAGTTTGAAAATCTACCTCCAACTTTGTGTCTATTGTGTGAAAATGTATTTTCTCTTTCATTCATAATAATAATTTCATTCATAAAAAACACAAACAATTAAACATCATTAATAAAGTGAATGATGATGATAACACACCATTTAGCATTTTTCTTAAGAAAGTTACAAAGTGCTTTGTGAGAGAAGCAACTTTAAACACCTTTTACACACCTGCTTGACTGAGATGTAGCCACAACACTAGCAGTTAATTTTTATGTTTAAAATGAACTGTATCACACTAACAAAACCATGAATCGTGTAGTGATCCAGGTCCTTTTGTGGCCTTGTGGATATGTTCTTTGTGCAGTCGCCTGCCCATTCTTCTGTATTTGACTACACATATTTATAGTGTTTGAGGTGCTGATTGGTCTTTTTGCTCTTACCTCGTACCTGTAGCTGCTTTATACCCCCAGGTGAATCATTTACTCTCGCTGCAAGACCATAGACTGTTCTCAAAGGTAAAATTTTACATTAATAGTCTGACTAGCTCAGATCACTGTCAGTGGGCAGAGTTGTTATTTCGTACTTGTCTGTGAGGAACCACTTCAAAGAATGGCCCCATTTGACTGCAGAACTAAAACCAATAGAAACCCCATGACTCAACAGGGAACTTCACTTGGGCAATTTAAACTGGGGCTGCACAGAACAAAGCTGCCTTGTGCGTCTCCTCCGGGATTATAGAGGTGGTCTTCTTATAATCCTCCCCCCACAACCATCGTAATCTCCCCGACAACACCAAATGTCCACCTGTAGGAGTGAGTGTGGCGTTTGTACGAGCTGCGTCCCCTTTAAGGCGCGGGCAGCGGCGTGTTCGTTACCAGGGCGACAGAAACATGACAAAACTCCTCAGCTCGTCTGTTTGCAGTTGCAGTGCGGGAGTACACAAACTTACGGCGACATTAACCAACACCTTGAGAAATATCAACACATTCTTCACGCATCTGGCTCAACGGGTTCAATTTACACTAGTTAAATGGAGGTGAACCACTGACCTGCTACTTCTCGGCCGACGTTTGTCGATTGATTCATTTATTGATTGATTGACTGTGCATTAAGTTACGCCACGTACTGCACGTAGAGAAAAGACGCTGTTCACGTGTTGACTCGCACGTGTGTTGTTGTTGTTGTTGAGGAATAGGTGTTGAATCGTTTCCTTCAACCCTGACCTGACCTGGCTCCAGTGTTTTCGACAGACTTCATTCATAGCTTCCAGCCGTTTTAACACCTGTTATCCGGACGTTCAAGGTCTACTGATCTCTTTCAAGAACAATCAAAGAGCATGGTGAGGACCTGAGCCAGACACACACACACACAAAAAAAGATGAGCAAAACATATGGATCAACAAACGTCTCTGAGGTGGAGGAACATATTTCTCTTAAGTATGAGATCAAGAAGAGGCTTGGAAAGGGGGTGAGTGAGTGTTTTTTTCTTCTTAATGCAATGGATATTGAATTAAATGTATCATGGTCTGTTCAAATCAGGAAGAGTCTGTATAAAATTAATAACACTGCACTCTAAGTATGTTGAGTTTCACTTTCATTTCAACTAAATTAATACTTAGAGTGCAATGTTATTTTTAAGTTTCACTTACATTTCATTTTGCTGGTATAACTAGTCTTACCTTGTTTGGATTAACCCTTTTGCATGTGCATTAATGTTTACCACATCTTTAATCCCCTTTGTACTTTAGCCTTAAAAGAAATTCCTGAAATTCTCCAGACTTAAAGCCCTAAGTGAATACCAGTGTTGTAAGCAAGGGTTTTATTTACCTTGGCAGGACAAACTCTTACCCTGCAGATCAGCTGATGTGTGAGGACACTTATGAGTCCAACCCCTTTTGTTTTTCTCTTTCCTGGTACGGTTGCCACAGGACTAAAAACAGCCTGGTTTCTTTCCACAGAAAATCCACAGAGACTCACAAATTGCTGCCACGTAGACACGTCATATTGGATAACTAGGCATACCTGAGGGTGAATGTGACTCAGGTTACACAGCTGTTTAACCTGTTTACAGCTGACCAATGGGAAAGATGTGAGCATCCTGTGCAGTGATGCTTGAGGGAACTGAGTAACAGTGAGCAGCACACCACTAAATGGCTTTAGAAAGTCATCCTGACTAGCATTGTGTTTTTTTTATGAACCCATTTCACATTTTCTTTTCTGAGACAACAGCTTTAGAGTGACTCCTGCCTCCGACAACACTGACAGTTCTGCTCCCTGTCTCAACACAGTAACAGTGCACTCTGATGCTCTGCCTCACTGCTGCCTCTGTTATGCTTGACTTCACTGCCTAGATCAGCACCTTCCTTCAGCTGCTATTTTAGACACAGAGGTCATGCCCTTCCTGTGTGTTTTTTTTCAGAATACAGTGTCAGAAGTGCAGTTTACCTTTTTCTAACCAAAAGTTATTCATAGTGCCTTTTTAAAAGACGCATGTCAATATTTTATAGGCTCACTGTCCTTCCTGACAGAAGAGAGAGTAGTCATGGGAAAATAATTATGAAGGGAAACTCAGAGACATGCAACTATTTTGAAATGATTTTTGTTGATGAATTTTAATCTTTTTACAGAGGAAGTGAGCTGATGTAATGTTGTCTGTGTTTTGTATGTGTCACAGGCCTATGGCATCGTATGGAAGGCAGTTGACAGACAGACTGGGGAGATTGTGGCTGTGAAAAAGATCTTTGATGCCTTCAGAAACAGGACAGATGCCCAGGTTTGTGCTGCCTGATCTGCAGTCAGTGAAATGAAGTTATTGTTATAATTATTGTGTTAACTTTGAAAAAGTTTCTTTGGCTAGATATCAAATTGAACAGGAAACTCTCGTCTATCTATTGTTTTGCAGCAAGTCGTTACAAGTCTAACTGTACTGTAACTGTTTTCTCTTTTGCAGCGGACATTCAGAGAAATCATGTTCCTTCAGGTGAGAATATGTTTGACTTAAATCAAGGAAACAGCTGGTAGTCTATAAATTTTTTAATTCAAGACTGAAAGATGAATAATCTCTCATTTTCTCATGTCTCATTCTCTCCAGTTTCCATAATTTCTCTTTCCACAGTCTCTTTCTGATTGTGTTAAATGTACGTCTAAGTGTTAAGAAACTCTTGTGTCTAAGGATACTGCTCCTTAATCAAGTACTGTACCTATTAAGAGTCAGCAGTTGCACCATGGCCCTCCTGTCATGGCACAGTACAGTCTCCTTGTTCCTCATACTCAATGCTATACAGTATTATAGAAAGTCACTTTATTTTGCAAAAACAAAACTATTTGTCAATGACATTGCCTTAACCCCTATATGGACCTCTGTTTGTGCAGCATAGTCAATTTTCACAATGCTGCTAAAAAAAATCATAGAGTAAAAGCTCTATTAATGGGGCGCTGTGTGGTGTAGTGGGTAGTGGGTATATGCACTAGTCCTCACTGCAGTCGGCCCTGGTTCAAATCTCACATTGCGCGGCCCTTTACTGCATGACATTCCCCCTCTCTCTGCCTCCCCATTTCCTGTCTCTCTCACACTGTACTATCAAATAAAGGTGAAAAAGCCCAAAAATATACTTAAAAAAAAAGCTCTATTAATTAGGTCCAATATGGAAAACCCTGCACAAAGAATGATATGTGAGGATGTTCTTAGTCTGCAGAAGTGTCGATAAGTTATTGGAGCTTTAATATCCTAAATGAATCATGACGGTGAGTAACAAGCCATCTCACTGTAACTAATATCCTTGTGTTACATATTCCTGTTCCACTCTTAATCTGCTGACCTACATACATGTGGCCTTCTGCTGTGCTACTGCTCCCCAATCAGCTGTTGTCATCTTCCACTAAAACTCCAGTGCTGCAGTCGGGGTTTAATGACCATTATGTAACCTCTGTTGAAACTGCCCCTATTGTTTACACAACCTTGACACAGTAAGAGCCAGCTATTACAGGTCAGATAGTTGCCACAGTGTGCTTTCTGTATTTGTGTGTATTTTTTCTGTTTCTAAAATACATCTTTCTTTTCTTTATTCAGGAGTTTGGAGATCATCCCAATATTGTCAAACTTCTGAATGTCATCCGAGCACAGAATGATAAGGATATTTACCTCATTTTTGAATATATGGGTGAGTGTTGCTCGAGCTGCTCAGTTTTGACACAGTAAAACAACACTGAACAACAAATAACCATCATTGATTGGGAAGCCTGCAGTCGTTCTTTGCAGTTTAACTTGGCACTAATAAAGGTGTGAGGTGTATGTGTGGAAAGGCCTCTGTTTCCCTTGGCTGGCTGCTTTTTCTTACTGCTGAGTCCACATATCGCCCCTCCCTCCCCTGCCTGCCTCTCTGCAGTCTAATCCATGACTGTGCATCAGCATCACAGCACAGTCTGCCTCTTTCATTTTTCAGTTTCCTTTTGGTTGAAATCATTGCGTATGTGATTCTAGGGTAGCATGTGCCAAACCATGTGCCAAAACCATGACTCACTGAGGAAGATTTCCAGTCTGATCACTGGTTGATTTTATTGTGTGTATTATAAACAACACCTGCTCTCTGCTTTGACCCAGACACTGACCTTCATGCAGTGATTAAGAAAGGCACCCTCCTGAAGGACATCCATAAACGCTATGTGATGTACCAGCTCCTCAAAGCCATCAAATACCTGCATTCTGGAAATGTTATCCACAGGGACCAAAAGGTAGGCTAATGACTTTGTCAGGTGGACAATATGTAGAATAGAAATAGAATAGAAAATACTTTATTGATCCCCAAAGGGAAATTCATTTGTCTACCAGCTCATCTACCATTTGCATGTAGGAGTAGTATTGAATATATGAAGAACATGAAACATATCACACCATGGTAAATTGTTTTGATTCAGAATCGTGGAAGACATAGATGCAGTATGCTTGTATACACTTTGATCTTGATTTAATGTAAAATGGGTCATAATGTTTGGAATAAAACTTTTATTCTTGTATATACTAAAAATGTAATCTAAATTCTTCCACTTCTTCCTCAGCCTTTTCTCATATTAAACATCTTCTTTTCACTCCTTGTACTGTATTATGTCTTTTGTCACATCTTGGCCAGTCTGGGCACTGTGCTCTGTAATTGCTGCTCAGAATGGTTTTTGGACAGATGGGTGAAAATCACAGTGTTATTGTCCTTGTGATGAATGTTTCTGTTGTGTGTGTGTTTCACAGCCATCCAATGTGCTGCTGGACACGGACTGTGTTGTCAAGCTGTGTGATTTTGGCTTGGCCAGATCACTCAACCAGATCCAAGAGGACAGTGGGAATCCCGCACTGACGGAGTATGTGGCGACGCGGTGGTACCGAGCTCCTGAGATCCTGCTGGGATCTGCAAGGTATCAACTGTGATGAGCATCTGTTGTCAGTGAACCCCTTCTTCTTCTTCTACTTGTTCCTCATAAACAGTTGATTTAACAACAATGAAGATGGTAGCCTGGTATTTTAAATTAAGGGACACAATGCTTAACAGGAAAATGACAAAGCTGTTTTGAACATACCAGACTGTAAAAGGAGTACATCTTGTCCAAGGTACACAAAAGGTGTCGACATGTGGAGCCTTGGCTGTATCCTGGGAGAGATGCTGCTGGGAAAAGCCCTGTTCCCTGGGACATCCACCATCAACCAAATAGAGAAGATCATGAGTGCCATACCACATCCCAGCCCAGAAGGTGAATAAATAAAGTCCAGGTTAAAGTCATTCAAATGCTTAACACTTTGCTTTTACTTTGAATTGATTAAATATATTTAAAATTTCAGATATTCTTGCAATCAAGTCTGAGTATGGCTCCTCTGTCATTCAGAGAATGTTACTGAAGTAAGAAAATATTTTCTTTTTTTGATTCATGATGAAATCCTTTGGTGCATAGGACATACATAATTTATACATGTATTGTTGCCCCAGGCGCAGGGGGAGTTACAGGAGTGACGATAACAAATTTCTTCCCCTCCACTGGGAAGACTATTTTCACAGCCTGCAGGTTGAGACGGGGCTCATTACATGCCTGGGTGACAAGAACAGTGATTAATGCGGAAGTCCAGTGACGTAGCAGTGACAAAGCAAAATCATAAACAGAGCAGTGGCTTAAAAAGACAACTTTGTTGCAAGGGGTGCATTTGATATATACAGCATAAAATGGGAACTGATCTGGATCAGCAGGGAGTCAGTTGCTTTTAAGCTTTGCTCTATTTCTGATCTTTGCAATGTTAAATCAGCAAATATATACCTGTGCATTAAAGGAAGAGTTTCATTAGCTGTCTTTCTAGTATGGTGTTTGTTGAAAACCCAAATTTGGCCTGATATTTTCTTCTTTTTACTTAAGACATCCACATCCCTCTTCCTCTCCTTGCTTTTTTCTGTATTTAATTCTTACCTTTCTCTCCCTCACCAGACCACAGGTGCCTCTGGAGGATCTTCTCCAGCCGTCTGTGCCTCCTGATGCTCTGGACCTGCTGAGGGGTTTGCTCGTGTTCAACCCAGACAAGCGGCTGACTGCTGAGCAAGCTCTCCAACACCCATATGTAGCCAGGTAAGGAGTGCGTGGTCATATTGATTCATGGATTAGTGACTGTGGTCAGGTTTTTTCAATATTGTAAAGATTTACTTCTTTAATTTTCTTTTTTGTTCTCTCAGTTGAGCAGTTAGTCAATGTTTATTTGCTAAGCTGCCTGTGCGGGGTCAAACTCAGAAAGATCAGTATTTACAATCATTGCTGTTATTATCATTCAGTGCTGTCATATATCCATGATTGTTTTCTGTCCCTTGAGGTTCCATAATCCGGCCAAGGAGCCAGCTCTTAACTATGATGTAGTGCTGCCAGTGGATGATGATGTACAATTATCTGTGGTTCAGTACCGCAACAAACTTTATGAGGTACGGAATAGTCATAAATGTTTATTATGTAATATTCAACTACATTACATAAGGTGCACTGCTGTGAAACCCATTAGTCAGAACATATTGAGGATGTTGATCTGATCACAGTAATTAACTTTTGTATATTTTCCTTCCCTTTACTTACAGATGATACTTGAGAGGAGAGCAAACCAGGGGCTGCTAAGACTGATCCAGTCCAAGGATACAGGCTTTGTCAGTAGCAGAGAGAAGCCCAGTGTTAAGGATAGTGGAGAGAAGGGTCCAGTGGCTGGGGATGGGGATGGTGATGTCAACCATGAGGAGAAACCACAACATGAAAAGACTGATGGGAAAAACCACATGCCCTCACATCCAGGCGTCACCAAACCTGAGCCTGCAAATGTATCCCCTGAGGGTACTGCGGAGAGGACGAGTCCATCAACCAGTCATCATGTGGGGAAACTCACATATAACCCCATCACTCACGCCCCAAGTATGTTCTAATGTATTTCCACAAGTTCCACACAGGGCTGGGAATCAAACCTTTTTGGGTTTGAGTGTATACTGAAAGTTGGCAATACTAAAAGCTTGTATTCATTGTTTGGACATATGTGGTATTTCTAGACTTTCTAGACTTAATAAATACTGTAGGTATATATACGTTTGATCAAATTGTTCTTATTTTAAATCAAAACTTTTTGGTAGTTTTGCAGTGTATTTTTATCATAAACATTTTATTTCTCCAAATAATGCAGTGAATTTTTTGTTTTGGTATTTGTGCATGAACAATAACAAAGTTCTCAAACTCCTCTTCTCTTCTTCCCATTCAGATGGTTTTGCTCGGAGTCCAGCTGGACCTCCACATTACTACCACTCTACTGCAGGCAGTAGGAAACTAGTGGGACAGACTAGCAATGGAAATGCAACTACATCACCAACAGAGGGCACTGTTGCAAATACAGTAAGCGACCAGATCTCTGTTCTCTCACTCTTCTCTCTCTGCTTTCGTTTGCTGTTATGTACTTTTTGCTACATGTCTTCTGTACTACTCAGCTCTCACTCTGTGGCTCACTTTGAACTATATTTTATCTTCTTTCTTTCCATTCATTAGTCCATGGACCAGATTCTCCAGCGTGGTCGCTCAGCTCCTTCAGCTTATTCCCGATCCTTCTCCCTGACTTTAAATCAAACACAGAACAACCCACTAGTTCGCAAAGATGAGGCATCTTTGTCTTCGGGGCTACATGTCACATCTGCACGCCTGGTCAGTCCACAGCACCTCAGAACATGGAAAATATGACTCAGTATCAGGATGTAATTTCAGCCTTCACAAGCATGATGAAATATTGATTTTAAACACAGGATTTATTTTTTGTAAACCATATGAATGTTTAAAAGCTATAGATGGAGTGACTGTCTAAACATGTCCAACTTTCTTTTTATCCCCCTCAGAACCAACGCGCCAACCCTCAGGTCCGTGAGGCCCGTCCCCCACCACGATTCAGCAAAAAAGTATTTCAGAATAACTGTAATGTAGCAGCTGCAGGTGACCCTCGAGCCAAACTAGGCAGTTACTCCCAGGCCTATGGTACAATCAACAAGACTCAACTGGACAATCTGCTTCAAAGTCGTCCTTCTAACCAGTAACTGCTGTCATGTCAGTGGTTGCATAGGGGCTCGTGTGTCAGCTGTGTTTAAATAAACAACATGGTTTGCCTTGTGATACAATCATAGGCGTGTGGCACACTGAAAGAGAGCTTGTTAGATGAAACTGTTAAGGCTGTTAGGTCAAATATCACTTGTGTATTGTGTAGAATATAGACATGGATTTTCATTCACTGTCTGGGACAGTGAATATATAATTGTAAAATTAAATGTGTCTTCATATTGTATCTATCAAACTGTACCAGCAATTCTTGCAAAAATGCACATGTCAAACTCAAGAAGTTTTACTCATCTCCACTTTTTACAAGGCTCAGCCAGCTACCCTGGAGCCTGAGACATTCAAGGACACGTTTTTATTGAGTGTCATTTGGTTTGTGATAATTTGATTGGCACATATTTCTTTAGGAGTGTGCCTCACATCAGCACACCATCAACTGAAATGTTGTCTTATCTAGTTGTCTGTAAAAGAGGCCATGTGTCAAAATCCGCATGCCAAATATTCAAAAATGTGTTTCACCCAGGTATCACAAACAGTGGGTCAGAAGGGGGGGGGGGGGGGGGGTATATATAAGCAGACATGTGACTGATTTCCCATGAGCTTAACGATTTATGTACATTA
The DNA here is from genome assembly GCA_021432705.1 of Caranx ignobilis. Classification (NCBI taxonomy): domain Eukaryota; kingdom Metazoa; phylum Chordata; class Actinopteri; order Carangiformes; family Carangidae; genus Caranx; species Caranx ignobilis. The sequence goes on along the minus strand of MU269991.1, from coordinate 3,836,818 downwards.
AGCCAGTGGGATTCAAGTGAGCACAGAATAACTGTTATATAGTATAATATATGTAATAAGTATACAGATAGTTCTTTGAATTGATTATATGCAACAAGGATGTTTCTTTACAGCAGCAATAAGTCCACTTGTTCTTCTACTGTGTATTGAAAGAAAAAATGAGTGTTTCTTGTACCCAGTTTATATTGTCTACCAGATAACTGTAGCAGCAAACTACCATAAAGTTTAATAATAAACAGAGGAAAAAAGTCTCAGATCTTAATATACTCATACAAAAACATAATGTTTTCTATTAGATTTCAAAACCTTGCTGATGTAATTTTAATAGCCATGTAATTTTAATTGGTAATTTTAATAGCACAGTAATTTTTTTTTTTTTAATTGTTAATGCTGATGCAATCATGTGTAAGCAGCTTTTACTGTAATGGGGGAGTTCGCTAATCTCCCTCTTTGGAAGTTGATTGATGATCAGTCAATGATTGTTCTGCTGCACTACAGTGGTTTCATTTGTCAAACTTTGTAAGATTTTCAGAGGAGATGTAGGTTGTGTTTGTAACATTTCTAGTCTTCAAATGCATAATATTTAAATTAAAGAATAAGTTAAGCAAATTCTAAAACTCATAAATAGGCCTATCTCAAACCGTTCTTTAGCACAGCACTTAGATAAATGTCCTTACACCACTGATAATAAACCACGTGACTGTGACGGACGATGCATCACGCAGAACTCTCCTGGTTTATCTGAACAGCCTGTCTCCATCGCAGATGTACTTACACGCCTTAAGCCTTCTCATATGACTCGTTTGAAGAAAAAAAAAACACTGCGTCATTATTTCAATTAATGGTGTCATTTTGTAACACCCGGAGATTCCCACACATCGCGTGACCCCGTCGTGTGGTGACGTCAGCGCCTCTCAACCCCAGTTGTCCAGTTCAGAGCACACGGAGGAGGAGGGAGAGTTTATGTCGGCGGCAGCCTCTCTCTAATAAATATATTCCAGGTAAGGCTGTTATAGCTTGTTGGAAATATGTTAGGCGTACGAGCGTGTGTGTATTTTGCCGATATAGATAATTATTGCTATAGTTACCCATAGAAATTTGCAGGTTGCGCGGTTAGCGAGCTCCGCTTGGCTAGCAACGGCCAACAGCACCTGTGTCTGCAACTGTCACGTATCGTTACCGGGGACATAAAGCGATGAATTAGCGAAACGGACGGAGTTCACGCGTCTGCTCATGTCCAGATACAGTGAATCACACAGGAAAGTAGTTTAGCTTTGAAAGGAGCTTGACAGCTCAGCACTGTGAACGAGGGGGTGCGGCGTGATGGTCACCGTCCTAACAAAAAAAAAACCCCACAAACAACCCTCAGGGGATCCATGATGGCGAGCTAGCTAGCTGTTGTGGATATATGTGTGGCCTGTTTACCGTCGCTGTATCCAAATGCTGCTGTAATATCGGCCGTGGTTGATCGGGATTTCGTGGGGTAATATTCTGGGGTGTTTGATCTAACGGATCATCGCAGTGTCGCATTTTTCCAAGTGCTGGTGAGGCCTAGCTGGAGGTGCGCCCGCTGCAGGTACAGCCTGAAAACAACAAGCGTCTGTGCTTACACTGGATTCATGTTTCTGTTGTGGTTTCCTTTCGCCTTTTCCAACACTTTAATAACCTATGATGTTATTATAATGATACATATATGATCAAAACGCGTGATGCTGTTCAGTGAGAGATGTATTTGAACAGGGGATGCTGTTAGAAATATTAGAAATGTGTACTATAGTGGTGAAGTAGGTTTGCGCTTCAGCTGGTTTCACTTCAACTTTCAAGATCAGGGCCGGGTGATGTATGTGAAACCCTTTATCATGGTCTATGTAAACTTGTCTCATAAAATTTATCAAGAGAGCTCGAAGTTTTATTTGATTGAGTAACTTCTCTAAGTGCAACTAGATTGACGATAGATTAAATATTGATAATTGATACCTCATCCTGCAGAAACGTTCATTATGACTTTTACCTTGTTCCTGTCCCTCAAGAATAGATATTTGCAGCTTTTCTGTTTGAACACAATAACATTTTTCTGACCCAATGATTTATTATCAGAGGAGACTAATCAGAAGAAAAGTGATCATTAGTTGAACCCAGACTGTTATTTTGTCAGCTTGTGGATAGAATAAACAGGAAAAACCTATTTTTGGCATACTAGACAGAGAAATGTACGCGTATGTAAAACACACATAAACATACAGTGTTGTCCTGAAGCAGTACTGCTCATTGTTTGTAATGTTGCATCACAACGGCCTAAAGCTCTGGTGTCGCGACAGCTACCTTGACACAAAGGGTCAAATCATTGTCGACTCAGAATTATAATCATTGCATCACAAAACCATATCAGTCGTCTCGATAAGTTCAGAAATTTTCCATAGTAATGAAGATAGTTTGTTAGCCTTTAAGAACAACACATGAAAACATTACACTTAATTCATAGCATTAAAAGAATGTAAATACTTTTGTACTATGACCCGTTTCTGTGTGTGTTGTTGCCATCAAAGCATGAGGCCATCTCCAAATATACACTATCTTCATTAGCCAAATACTGCCCCTTGCTATTTATAATCTAGATTCCCTATCCTCCTTTTCAGCGCTCCTATAAAAGTTTATATTCCCAGTGTTGTTAACAGTGACACTGGTGTAAATTCTGTATCTACAGTTTGGTCTGGAGTAACGCCAAAGCAGTATACCTGAGCAGGATGTTCATAAACTAAACCTGTACATTCTCCGCTGACAAATGGAGCAAAGTGGTTAACTCTCCTTATTGTATCTGTTTACACTGACTTGATTACCTGTACATTTAGTGGCTGCAGCTTATTGATTTGTTGAGTGTGGGCTTTTGAATGAACCATTGTTTCTAAATGTTGAGGGTAACAACAAAACCATTGTAAGCAAGTTTTCTATCACCGTCTGGCTGTGAAATTAATCAAAGTCCAGGACTCCCAGATCTTGACTGCCACCATGGAAATAACTGCCTCACTCTGCAGAAAGCATCCTTGTGCTGATTACATTTTAATGTTGATGGAATATTGGAGCGGGCTGGGGGACATTTGACATTTTGGATAAGTCTGTTTAGCTGACACCAGTGCTGTTTGGGAAGATTTGGATTTCCAAAGATCAGTAGGCTTGTACTGTCCAGACAAGAGCAATAAAGCTGAGCTGTCTTGCCAACAGCACCTCTTGGAATTGCCAACTGCTTACACAGTGTAAGGAGTGATTAGTCCATCCCATCTCTGAGCTAGTGATCAAAAAGCCTTGTTATAGTTATGGTGTGCCACAGTGGTGAGAAGGAGCAAACTTAAATTTTATGATTTTAATAACGAGGGACTTAAAAAGTAATAATATAATCTGGTGTAAAAGCTACTCCTCTCCTGTCACTGAGGGAAATGATTTTTTTCCACTGCGTTCATAGCTGCATGTCATCTTACTATACTGTACTAACCTACACAAATTGCAGCCATCTGTCACAACGTAAGGTGTCTGCAGGTTTGACATACCCAGAGCTGCCACTCACGCGCCGTGTCATGGTGACAGTATCTTTCCAGACTGCTGCATTAGCTGGCAGGAACGCTGACAGCAACAAAGTGTGGGATCTTGACTGCCAGGTGGCGCGAGTGAAAAATTCACAATAGCACTGAAGATGTTATTGAAGCTGGCAACAAGCATGAGAAACGTCTTGCCCCACAGAGCCATCCACTCACTGTCGTCCATGTCATTGTGAAACAGCATTTTATTTTCAAAATCACTTGGTTTTGTTTGTAGAAAAAGTTGTATCTTCAAAACAAGTGGGGATTTTTATTTCATCCGCCATTAAAGATCAACATCTCTCACTTTTGTTTTTGCACCACATACTGTAACCTGCCTCGTCTATATAGGCCCCACTGCTTTGTGTAGCTGTTCCTGTTTTGTGGCTGTGTTTCCTGGTGTTGCTCAGGCATGCAAGTAGCATGTTGTATATGGGTTTTTGGAGGTATTGTGCTGGCCTAATTGTGTTAACGTGGCTCTCTGGCTGGCCCACTGAATCCCTCCCTTTAACCTAATTCCCCCAGCGATTGCTATCAGCAGAAGCCGGGGATAGCGGCACTGTCTTTATCCACAGCGTCGGGGCGTCTCTCCTAAGAGGATTTGAAATCTCCCATGTAATGCTTGTAAAGCTGCACAAAGGGTGCCTCAACTAACTCCTCACAGACAAAAAAAAAATGCTTCCACCACTTCTCAGACCTGGAAGTGAAACTGTTGTGGTTGCTGAACTGACCATGTTCACTTGTGAAACGAGTTGACAAAGAGGGCACATGTCCTGTCTGAGATGTCTGAGGTTTATTTTTCTTCCATGTGTCTTTGTGTGAAGCTTTTATTTAACAGTGTCTTACATGATAAGAACAGTTGAGTGAAGTGCTTGCAACCAAATGTCTTGGTGTCTTGAAACACACCAGGAAGCGTGCTGCCAGGTTATCAGTAGAGAAGCCGCCTGTGCTGACCTGACCACTGAACTGAAATGAACTGCGGTCGTTTGATTTCATGCATGTTTCTGACATTAGTGTCTCATCCTGTTTACTGGCAACACAAACAAAAGGCTACAAAGACTGAATTCACGATGAGCAAGCTGATGTTAGTTATTGAAGTTTATATTTTACATATATGAAGAGTTTGCAGCTAACAGGGGAGCACAGTAGAGCTGAAATGACTCATCAGCAGAAAAATAATCTGCTACTATTCGAATAATAAGTTTTACTTATTCCTCTAAAGTAAAATCTCAGGTATATAATACACTACAAACAACTTCCCAAATGTCTGGATTTGTGTCTTTTCTCATCATAAACTCGGTGTAGTTGCAGTGAGATCACCTTCAGTGTAAGTTTACAGTCTGCTGATTTTTTTCTCTTTTATTTTTTCCTACATGTTACATGTGATTTCAGCCTCATCACCCAGTCCTATCACGGATGATTCATTCTTTCAAGGCTGGATTTCTAGCCTTAAATGCTTTACATGGACATTGGACAGGGGGCGGATCACATGCTTTGACTGTGTGTTTCACATGATTTGTTAAGGTGGCTGGGTTATTCAGTTTCAACTCTTGACAAACATCTTGTCAAATGAAATCCGAACCACTGAACCATTTTTTCAGCTGAAGTGAATGATTTTCTTTTAGATAAACCAATAATGCCCGGAGTGCAAAGGTTGACTGACAGATTGTTGGATGTGTCGAGTAATTCAGTAAAACTGCTGCACAGAGTGCAGCGTATACCCGGCCTACTCCATTGTTATCCAGAAATCTGGGAGGGATTTGGCTCCTCAGATAATAATTGTAATCTGTTATGATCTTAATGGAGACTGTCAGTACGAAGCAGAGCCAGCATTCGCCATGTTTGTCTGCAGTCCATCACTACACTTTCCTAGTGATGGATAGACAGGGATCATGAGCATGCATGCTGAAATCTGGATGTGTTTGCCAGGGAGAACTAGAGCAGCATTGCATAACGCTCACTGTTAATTCAGCGTGGCCTGGAAACAGGCAAAGAGAAGGATGGAGTGTGTGTGAGCTTGTAAACATGATTTGTTTTTTGAGTGACCTGTGTTTTATGAACGAAATATTATGAAGCCTTTGAATGTGTTTGCCTGCGTTTGTATGCTAGTAGTACAGTAGAAAGAATAGCACAGACCTATGCACCACTATACTATAAAGCCACTCTGATGCTCACACTAGCGCTTCACTCAAGTCAGCAATTAGAGGAATGGCTTTTGGCTCGCGTCCTGCTCAGCAGAAGTCTTCCTCTGGGAAATGGAGGCCTTTGTTTGAAACCTAAACAGCATTTTTGAATCCAGTAAACATCTTTGTAAATCTGATGCCAGTGGCAGAGAAATCTTCATGTGTGTAGCTCTTGTGTCTTGCATGTTGCTGCCTCATTAGCATCATAGACATAAATGTAATGTAAATCACACAGAAACCTGTTGACCAGGGTTCTGCAGGGGCCTGGTGGGGGAGGGACAGTATGTCAGGTCTCCTCCTGAAGCAAAGCAGATTAATAATACATTCGGTTACCAAGGCACCACCTGCGTCCATGGTAACACTGTCAGCACTGCGGTGGATAGTGTTTGCCGTCTCCTCGTTTCTCCCGCGCCATCCGACTCGGATTCGTGTTTTCTGCTAGCTAAGTCCATACTGGGTGACGGACTGACGGTTTTATGTTGGTGTTAACGTAGGCTGTGGTTTCTTGTGTAGGTTTCCTCTGACATGAGGCTAATTCACAAGAATCCTCACTATATCTCCTGGAGACCTGCAGTTGAGCCTTTTGTATTTGGAGAGTTTCACAATGATAAGATGAAAATGCTCCATTTGAGGTTGTAATGAGGTTGTTTCAGAATACGTGTCAGAATAAGAGTTTCTGTTTCACGTGTGCACGCTCAGGGTTGTACTCAGCTTTGTGATGCTGATCAAAACAGCTGTTTCTCAGTCTTTCACTCGATCAGCACGCGATATTACTTCACAGTAATTAACCACATTGCCAGTTGTCGATATCAGACACCCTCAAATCTCAGAACAATTCATTTGTTCAATTATTTCTGTTCTAACAATTCTTGACATGAATGCCTGTGGTGGCACCTGTGTTTCCAGACTTTCCATTTTGGGGGGGGGTTTCTTTGAATCAAACAAATACTTTGTCAGAATCAAAATCCAAAGCAGGACTGTAAAGGAGCATAAAATTATCATATAGCTTGAGTTTAACTTGTCAAACGGAAAGGCAACATGATGTAGCACTACTTCATCTCTCTGTCGTCTCTTCCTGCTGCATTATTTGATTGCCTGTCACCTTTTTAATCAAGCAGATGTAGTGTTTGTGTCTTGTGCCAGTTTGGCTTGAATGTTGTACTGTCATTGCTTTGGCCCTGTTTCCATCTTAGACTTTTGAGATTCAATAAAGACATTGAAGTTGTATGTCTAAGAATACACATCTCACTTCCTTTTAAATGTGTGGATGTTGCGTTAATAGAAAAATATTTGTAATTATAGTTCTCTCCTTTTTCACAGGTTTTTCTTGAAGCAGAGTGAGACTTCTCTCACACCATGTCCCAGGATAAGAGTGGATACCCTGGTATGGGTGAGACCAACCCACTTCATAACAACGTTTATGGACCCCCTCAGCCAGGTTTCGGCATGCCCCCTCCCAACTACAGCCAGGCCCCTGGGGGACCATACCCACCAGCAGCTGGCTATGGGCAGCCAGGCTTCCCTCCAGCAGGCCCAGGTTTTGCTCCTGGTCCTTACCCTCAGATGCCTTACCCTCAGATGCCCTATCCACAGGGGGCCTATGCTCAGGGGCCTTACCAGCAAGGACCCCCACAGCCAGGCTTTCCTGGAGACCCCATAGGTCAGTATTTAAACTAAAGGTTTAGGCAGTTAATGAGTAAAATCTGATCTCTCTCAGTCACCATAGACACCTGAATGGGTCACATAAGTGAAAAAGTGTGAAATGGCCAAATAGTTGGGCTGAACCTCATGTCATTCAAGTGTCCTTGTGCTTTGTTTTCACTAACCAGTTACAGAAAAATCCAATGTGCTCAGCTAAAGTTGTTTTCATTCATTACTTTTCCAAAGCATTCCCTCTCTGCTCCTGTCTCAGTTTTCCATCTGAAAGTGGGTGGCTGGATGGAAATATTCTCTGTAAATGGATTTAGCCATTGAAGATATGTGAATGCTGGAGGAACTATGTTGGCACAATTTCATTCAAATGAACAAGAATCAACATTGCTGACTTCACTTTACCTCAGCGTTAACATAGATGGATAGGGCAATCAATGATTTGGTCAATACCACAAACAGAGTATGCATCAGACACACATCCATTTGTCAAACCTAGTTTTTTGCCAGTTGATTGTTTTTAACATCTAATTTCTTGCCGTTGTTATTTTTTCAGCACCTGCTGGCAGTCCTGGCTACCATGGTGATGTGCCTCCATCTTACTATGATAATGAGGAGTTTACCAACTCTGGCTTTGAAGATAAGAGCATCCGACAAGCCTTTATCAGAAAAGTAGGTCCATCACTGTGTAGCTTCTGATAAAGAGGAGAATGTGGTTTGAAGTATGAGAAACATGAAACAGAATTCTTCATTTCTAAAAACTGCCTCGTTTTTCTTTCCAACCAGGTGTTCATGGTTCTCACAGTGCAGTTGCTGGTCACTTTTTCTTTCGTCGCAGTCTTCACCTTCGTTGATGATGCCAAGTACTTTGTGCGACGCAATCCATGGACATACTACGTGTCCTACGGAGTCTTCTTTGTCTCACTAATCGTCCTCAGTTGCTGTGGAGACTTCCGTCGCAAGCACCCCTGGAACTTAGTTGCACTGGTGAAGTACCTGTTGTAAAAGTCTGTTCACATGATAAATAAAGGGATTCATGTCTTGTGGCACGTACACATTTTGTCTGCAAGGGTCAATGTACAATGATAAGGGAGTGATGCCTCTGAGTCAACCAGATGTCAAACATATGTAAGGCATAAGCGTCATGAAAGTTAACCTGTATTCCCACTACATTAAGTTGATAATCCACTGTAACCTGCTGTAACCAGCAGCTGTGACGCTATACAAGTGAGAAAAGAATCTGTTTTGAACGTCCTCTTCATATATCTTTTTTTCATGTTGCACAATAGTCAGTGACACTTCTAATGTAAAAAAAAAGACTAATCATATTTAGTATTTCTTATTATCCTCATATTTGAATGATATTAATATTAGTATAGATATTGCAAGTGTGTAATGACTCATGTTAATTTGGCTGTTGGTGCTTACTGTGTCTTGCAGTCCATCCTGACCCTGAGCCTCTCCTACATGGTGGGAATGATCGCCAGCTTCTACGACACAGAGACCGTCATCATGGCTGTGGGCATCACTGCAGTGGTCTGCTTCACTGTCGTCCTCTTCTCACTACAGGTCAGCACACACACACACAAACACACACAAACAATCCCTTCTGGTTATATGTTATTTAAGTTGTAAGGGCGATGCTCAACCTTGTCAATCACACACACTGTCCACAAGCTCTGTTCAGATGTGTGTCTCAGCTGATCTGATCGCAAGTTCAGTTCTAAGTGTGAACACACCCAAGCGTATTGTAATCTTGAAATGAATGCTGCTTGTTAATGGTGTAAAACATGAAATATTCAAAGCTCAAGTTTTAAGTGTCATGAATAATCAAGGTTACATTTGAATATTGCCATTAGTCATGTAAAGTGTTGTGTTTAATCACAGGTGTTTTGTTTTTGTTTGTTTTTTCACCACAGAGCAAATATGACTTCACTTCCTGTCGGGGCGTGCTGTTTGTTTGCCTGATTGTGCTGTTGCTCTTCTCCATCCTCTGCATCTTCATCCGCCACAGGATCCTGCACATCGTCTACGCCTCACTGGGGGCTCTGCTCTTCACCTGCGTAAGTTTCACATTCACAGTGTCAACCTGAAAATAAATTCAGTGGATCCTGCATGTCTTTAATTTCAAATTTAGCACCACAATAGTGATCATTTAGTCGTTTCTCTAAACCATGCAAGGGCAGATGAGTTCATTAAACTTGTAACCTATGAGCTGATCCTCCACTCTGCAGTAACTCGATATTTATGTGGTAATGGCATCCAGTCGTCTGGATACGGTTAGTAGACAGTCGTCACTGGCATAATGATAGTTTTCCACCTTCTAGTGAAGTTTGTTCTGCTCAATAAGGGATAATTACATCTGCAGAATGTTAGAAGAGGAAAGAAAGAAAAAGATTCATGCTTAGCAAGAGGAAAGTGGCACACACACTTGGTTATTAAATCCTGAATATATGATCATGAATTGAGAGCCAAACTCAGCCAAAACGTCTGTTAAATCAATGTCAACAAAAAGTATTCAGACTTAAATTAAAATTACACGTCAAAAGCTGCTGAAAAGTTTTGATACACAGTTTCTGTTCTGAGGGCGATGTTTCTAACAACGTAGACACTTGAAACATGAAAAAAGAACCCTAGAGGTGTTTGAAACAACTGGTTAAAACTCAGAAAATACACTATCTGTTAAACACACGTGTTTTACACGTGTGTTTTATCTTAAACTATAGCTTTCAGATATTCTAGCTATGTAATGGAGTAGAAATAAAAAACAGTGTTAAATTAAAATCATCAAATACAGTGTTTGAGTAAATGTAATCAATTACATTTCACCACTTACGGAAGGTATTTTTGATGTTGACTGTTTATTATGGTTGTATTTCACAAAAGTACATGGATGTATTTGATGGACAATATCTGGACTGATCTTATATCAATCATTTTCAGTCACAACAATATATAACTTTCAAATGACTTATGCCATTCCTGTTCTTCTCCGCAGTTTTTGGCTGTGGACACTCAGCTTCTCCTGGGTAACAAGAAGCTGGCCCTGAGTCCAGAGGAGTACATTTTTGCCGCCCTCAACCTGTACACTGACATCATCAACATCTTCCTCTACATCCTGGCTATTGTGGGCCGCTCCCGTGAATGAGGCTGCACCTAAAAGATAACAGCAAGGAGCCAGAGAAGACCTCCCATTATTGTGAAATGTTGCTAACATGCCCTTGATTCCTCACTCCTTTTACTTTTCCTCCTCCTTTTACTCTTTATTTCCTCTCCATGCGCAGTGTTTTTTTTTTTCACACAGGTAGAAGGCTGTGGAGGAGATGGAGCTGGTCATAATATTCAGCCGAGGGGGACACTTTATCGAATACAAATGTTGCCATTATTGACAGAATGCGATGATCTGTCTTTTCCTCATTTCGACTGCTCTGCTTGCTCTAACTGTCCTCTGCTTCTACTAACACAGATGGCTACATAATGTCTACATTACCCACCTCCCAACTTCCACTTTGGCACGACACATACTGTGTGCATGGCACATACAAACGTGTTATCCTGTGAGTGCTTGGCACTCTGCCTCTCCTTGCTGCAGAGATTAATCAGGAAAAGTGCAAGGAAGGTGTCTGTGGCGCTTAATATTGATGCAAACCAGCTTTGCCTGAAGAGAAGAGTGCAAGGAATATCCCCACCCTCAACCTGTCTGTTTCCCCCAAATGTATCTTTCCCTTTTCAAACTGCTGGTGTAAAGTAAATCTGCATGGCAACGTTGGAAACACAACTAAAGATGTGTTACAATTCTCTAGAACTACCAGGGGTAAACCTCTAGCTTGCTTGTCACAGCTGTAAATAGTTCAGTGTATTAATGTATATGATGCCAATCTCCCGCTGCCACTGAAGGGCATTCTGGGCCGAATCATATGAATGTGTTGCCTTGTGGGAAAAATGTGCTCAGATACCAGAACTCTGCTGACCCAGTACAGTAACTAAAATCTTTCAGTGGCATAAGAATGAAGTTCAGCGTTGGATGTGTATAACAAATATGATGAACAAAAATTAATATTTATAAACTATATATTCTTATGTAATATCTTTTCAAAATGAAGAAAATTTTTGTTCTGAAATTATTTGTATGATCCCAAAGCAAAGATGTTTCCTTACCGTCTTTGATTTTATTCTGTTTTTTCCGTCTTTGTCGTCTTCATCAATCTCCTTTGTGTGGTCATCAGTGTGGTGTGACATTTTAGGGCTGTATTTATTTTTTCTTGTTGCAACTAATGTGAAAATGAAAATGAAGTATTGGGATTTTTTTTTTTTTTTTTTACTAAGCGATCTAGATTTCAGATCTTAATCTGATATGAAGACTAAGCTAAACTAATATGAAGTAGATGGACATCAAACTTGAAGGAAGCTGTACTCATAACCTCTGTTCATTAAGCCTAACATAGATAGCAGGGTTGCCTCGAAGTTGTGAAAGGCTGGTGTTGAGAAAAATAAACTCAAATTTAAAAAGATGTATTTGGGTAACCATACAATGCTGGATGGATGAAGTACAAAGTCAAACAGGCAGTAGGATTCAGTACACACTGGAAGCCAAAACACTCCTACACACAAACACATGACTTAAATTATATATTTAATGTGAACATTTTTTAATTCTGTAACTCCTGTTTTGATTTTTCACCTTTTTGCATGATTCGTTCTCCCACTTGCATGTGCTGATGCACACTGTATAGGTACTCTGTGCTGGAGAGACACAGTGTTGTTTGACAGCCCTGTTAGACTTTTTTTTTTTTTTTTTTTTTTAACTCTTGTGTTTATATCTTACTAATGTGTATGTGTATATAGAACTCCTAGTGGTTTGACGTGTATAGATGAAGTAAGTTTTGGGCTTTGTAGGTCTGTTTGCATTGTATATTTGCATTAAATTAAGTGGAAACACACTCCTCTACACTGCTGTTGGCTTTTCATTAAAACTGATACAATGTAAAGGTTGACTTTGTGTGTTGTTTTTGTGTGTTATATATGTGGTCTGCTTTAACGGGAAACTGCACATCAGATAAAGGAGTTGTAACGTGATACCTCTCTGATGGTATTTATCAGATAAAACAAGATGGTAAGCAGGAATTTTTCTGTGAACCTGTAGGAACCGTTATATCCACAGTCTGTAATTTTACCATTAAATTCAACAACCATAACTTACACTTGAAACTATAATTTTTCCTGGCACCTTTGGCGCCAAACGTTGCATCCTCGCGCCCATGTCTCTGGAGGGGTCACGAGGGTGTACGTGGTTTTGGCTCTGGAGTCAGGTTCTGGAGAAGGTTCAGGAAAACCCTCCTCTGGCTGGATAAACATGAGCACATTAAGAGGTTAGATACCATAAATTGAAATTGGCCTACAGGTCAGTGTAGTGATTCGTGATACTGTGGTGATATTTCATGTTACAAGAAAGTTTTAGATAACTGCATGAAGAGTAGTATCAGAAAAACATCCTAAGGCAAAGTTATTGTAATATGGTTATTATAACATTACAAAATATACACCCACTTGGTAATAATAATAACTCAGACGTAGTCTTTAATTAAGTTATGTTATGGTTTAGCTTGAGAAAGCCATTTATACACATTTACAATGACAAAATGAAAAACGTTGTTTTTCAAAACTAAGCTAGCGTTAGCTGCCGTTTGGCTAACGCTAGCATTGCTGTGACTTTGTACCAGCTCTATCTGAGCAAAAACAAAACCGGAGTCATACAGAAAGCTCGAAAATTTACTTCTACCCAACCAGTGTTTGACATGACATGTGTCTAACGGGACAGCTTGAAAATAAGATACTTTATTCTCAGAGTTAGATGGTTTGTTGGCTAAAACAAGGTGGAAACGGCAAAACTAGTTTCTGTCAGTCTATCTAACATCTCTTTGGATCTCCACAACAGGATTCAACCTTGAGGACATGATTAACGGTGCAACACTGAGAGCAGGTAAACTAGTCAAAGCTGCACGATGCACAAACGAAACGAAACTTTTACTATGTTTAAAATAACACTGTCATGATATCATGCCCTGCATCTTAAGGTGGAGACACACAGGAGCCCACAGTTGAACAGATGGTGAGCAAACTCAGGAGACTCCAACAAGGTACTTTCAACTCGTTTTTCACGTTTGAAACTGATACTAAATCAGCCTCAGGCATTAAATGTTTCAGTTCAACAGGAGAGGAGTTTTGTTTATCTTGTACACCTGAGTCAAGGACCTTTTGGATCGTACTCTGTAGGAACTTAATCTTTCCTTTTAATATTTTATGCAGTTGGTGAATCAAGTAAATCAAGAAAAATGTGAAATAAAAGAAATAGCATTGTTAAAAATATCATTCTTTAAGATTAGCTAAGATTGTTGAATTGGTATCCAAAGAGGACAAATGAAGCCTCGGGAGCAGTAGCTGTTGTGTTCTTCCGTGTTCTTGTTGAATTGCGCTCATATTGCATGTACGTAGTAAGCTGGTGAAATGCCTGGATACATCGATGGATGTTGTATTCTGTATCATCTGATCTACGTGAATCCTCCAGTTGTAAGCGTTTATCGCATATTCTGTTCAAGTAAGCATGAATTTCATCTCATGACTCAGCCAACTCGTGATGTCAGACATTCATCTTGTCACTTTCGTTGATCTTTGTGAAGGCACACTTCCTCTTCCGCTGGTGAGTCGCATTCACTTTTCCTTTAATTACACAAAAAGCAGCGAAAAACCACCATGTGGACACCGTGTCGGGCATCCCAAAGAAGTAAACTGACTATACAGTGTGAAAACGCTTCAATGCATAGGTCGCAGTTAGATTAAAGTCTTTACTAATATCCACCAATAAGAGAGCTAGTTGTGCTGACGATATGCTAATGACACGCATTTTCTGTTAGGTTTAACAGGAAGAGATGCATATACAGCCAAAGCCTTTATAAAGTTAGCTGATAATCGACCCAGTGTAAGACAACACATTGTTGTACATGTAATGAGTAAATATAGAGTACGTGTACGAATTGTCAAACCATGAGCGAGACTGCTGTATGTCCAGGATATGTCGGTTCATGTAACGGAAGTTGGTTATCGTCAGTGAGGTACATCCTTACCTGTTACTCCTACAAGGAGTATCAGAACGTGATGAATGGAGATGCATGAGATATGATTAATATCTCCGTCTTGTCGGGAACAGCAACACCCTTCAAGACCCATTCTGACACACATGTGAACATCAAATTATAATAATCGTAAAGATGTGAGAGTCTGGTGTAATATGACAGCCATGGGATGGATCATAAATGAAGTCAGTGCGTCTTTGAGAATTAAATGCCTGCCAGTCTTATTCGCAGAACAGTCACAACACAACAGACATAACAGTTGTCATCTTTAACTTTTATTTGTGACCTGTTCAAGGTAAAAGAGCACTGGAGGAAGAAGTTAAAGACATCAAATCTGTCAGTGATGCTTTGAAGAAGGAGCTGGAAAATTGTAAGACAAAATCATTTATCTTTATTTGATTAACACCGTACACTTACTAAACTTATTACATGTACCTGTAGCTGAGATGTTGTCAAAGACCTGCTAAAAGACAGTAACATAAGGCAACAGTGTACCATGTGTTATGTACCATATGTGTTTATTTTTTATTTAATGAACAGTACAATCTGAAGCTTACCAACTTGAGGGAGTCCATAAAGAAAAAGAAGGTATATATTGGTAAAAAAAAAATAAATAAATAATAATAATAGTAATTGTACATGTATATTGATTACAGTCTGGAAGATTTGAAGATTTTGTTTGTCATGTACAGTAAAAGTTTTGATTACTGTTTTCTTCAGAGCTGTGTAGGAAGCTGCAGTTCCAGTGTGAGGAATCTGAGCAGGACTCTACGAGGTGAGTACCACCCCAGCAAGATAAATATGATTACTGAATGTCTTCATCTACGAGGAATGTGGATCAGTGCTTTGCAGACATCCTAACATGACCCATCATTTTTCGCTCTCCATGTTAAAGGGCTCATTGTGTTGTGTTTATGATGTGTAACACTAGATGGCAGTAATATTTTGTGACAGCATCTTGAAATTATTTTTGATATAGTGTCTGTGTTAAACCTCTATTGATGGCGGAATAGACACAGTTTGTTCATGTAAAGTTTTGATACTTCTGCAGCTCATTGTCTTTTTCTGGTATGATGAACTGTTTATGTTTTGTAGGCAGTTAAAGCAGAATGAGAAAAGTGAGGACCTGCTGGAACAGTACAGATGTGAAATTCAAGAATTCAAGCTTAAACACCGGAAGCAGCGGTACCTATCAAAAATGAATTGTGCTTAACCAAACAGCTCATCAAACAGGCAAACTTAACACCTTTTTTTCTGTAGGATGAAGTTTGAAAACCAGCTTCAACAGCTGATAGAGCAACATAAGAATCTGCACTCCGTGTTTGTAAGTTTGTTTATTTAATATTAAAATCAGTGGTGCTTTTCCCCCATTCATACATTTATTGTTGGTATTGTTACTTACAAAAGTCCTACAAATTGTTATTTAGACTCCAGAAAGGCTCCCAGTCGAAATAGAGAGTGCTGAGAACTCAAAATGTCAGCTGCTATCAGCTGGTAAGTGCTCACTCATAATTTATGCACATTAATCTCTAAACACACACGCAGTCAGGAATATAATGTTTTCTATTTCCAACCCTTTGATGCAGTCTTGTTCTGTGATTCTTGTAGAACAGCTGAAGTTGGCTCAGCTGTGTCGCCTTGATGAGGAGCTAGAAGACGTGAGGAAACAGGAGCTGCTGGGAACAAAAGCTGCAGAGACTCAGGAGCAGTAAAACTACATGTTCAGAGCTACTTTCAGAGAATGAGAGGCAAGAGTTCCTTGTTATATTACCAGATAGAGGCAGTTTGAATACTTTGTCAGGTAAAAACCATAAATCACCCAGATATTGGCTTCTGGGTTTCTGTTGCCCAAGGGTTGCAGAATCCTGCTCAACCTGTAACCGTAAAAAATACTTAGGTTGAGTCCACAATGAAATGAAAATAAGCTGAGCTTTTATCACTAACACCAGTGAAATCTAAGAAAAATGTTTGTGCTTATTCCTGTGTTTGATTGTGCTTGAATTTGCCATACAGTTTATTGTTACGATATCTGCAAATTAGATGTGTTAATGAAATATGTTACATTCTGTGACCAGTGAATGTTGTTGTTGTTTTGACATAGAAAGAGCAGTAGTGTCCTGTATGATGCAATTTGTGCCATGTATGTTCATATTACTCTAATATTGTGTATTGAATGATTGACTAAGAGGGGTTCATACATAAAATATGTATAGTTTTTGTACTGTTACATTTATATCAGAACTGTCTTCTATAATATCAATCTGAAAGAACCTACAAATGAAAAGAGTACAGCCATTCAAGAAAATATACACAAGCTACTGCGTAAATGTGCACACAGCCACAGCTCCGGTTTTTGAAGAGATTTAATGAAACTTGTAGCAGTCCAAATACAATGTAATACTATGTTAGGTTTTAAAAAAGACGTTTACCCTGTGCAACTGATTTCTCCTTAATTAATGCCAATTATTTTTTACAGCCGAGACTACACGCTTATAAAAATGGAGATACGATATAGAACAGTGAAGGTTGTCACCAAATTTGTTACTCATATTATCAACAAGACCTTTTTACAAAAATATATACACATAACCCTTAATAAAGAATATTGTAACCCCTGAAGTGTTCTTTTGATGTACTGTATAAAACACACAAAACATTGAATGGTTGAGTGCTCAGTAAGGCTGTCAAGCAGCCTGGGAACTGTACCATGTAATAAATTCTTTGGTTTCGTGGTATTTACAGGCCAACAAAGGAACTAAAAGTCCTGTGCAGGGCGTAGTTCTCAGAAGTTAAATGCCTCTTGTAAGGAGGCACGGCCCTGTAGGCGAAGTGTGCCTATCATTGTACTCTTTCCATTCCTTAGGAGGTGATGTCTACTTTACAAGTACAGGAAGGAAAGCCAAACGGGGGTACAATGTTCAATCATATAAAAAATGTCTTTTTTTATACAGTAATTCAAGTCAACATTGCATGAGACATACATTTTTAACTCCACTCTGAATATGCTAGGCCCGCTCTGTGAACGGGTACTTGACATTGTGAATCCTGAGAAGTGGATCCACGCCTTAAAAGAAAGATAGATAACACTCACTTGAGAGGGCAAAGTTCACTAGAAGCTCTACTTTTGATCAAAACACTACTGCTGCTACCTTAGCATTAGATTTACACATTAGAAAAACCACTTTCTCACTTCCTGATTCCAATTTTGTTTCACTCTTCTGTAATTTCACAGACTTGCACTTAAATTTTCCCCCTTCATCAGCTCTCTTCATTAATCTTCATGTCCTCATCTGTGCTCTCTGGACTGGGCTAATAATAGATTGTTGAGTTATGGTTAAGGCCCCAGTGGGCAATTGGCACATGGTGAATCCACAAGGACATTTTCTTGTGTTTAGCTTCAAACAAGTCACAGTCATGCACTCGCAGAAACAGACAACACTGTTACTATAAATGTTAAGATGTTGCCATGTTTTCTTTCCTACAGGTACAACATGTCTTTCTTTTATTGTCAATCTCCCTCAGTCACGTTCATACAAGCTCACTTATAGGTAACCTGCCCTACCTTTTTCTGGTTGGTAAAACATCAGCTCATGCAGCCAGTATGAAAGTAGAGACAATCTTCGTTCTCTCACCATACAAGGAAGTAGTGGCAGGTCTTGGCAAATGGGCACATGCCAAACTGAATGACTTTAGTTTGTTTATGTGTGTGCGTGTGTGCGTGCATGTGCAGAAGTCTTTTCAAGTTTTGTTACACTATTTTGAAAATCCAGGATTGGCTGTAATGTTGACCCACAGGAGGTACTTGGATATTGTCGCTGGCACATAAGGACAGTGGGTCTTTTTGATTATCTTGCATAAACAGTTTCCATTTAAAAGGATGCCGCTCCTTTATATGTCGTTAAGACAGGCTATTCCCCATCTGTTGAGAGAACAACAGAGATAACAGTGAATACAACAGTAATAACTGAGATACTGCAGTTGTGCAAGATTTCTTATGTATAAAGCAATGAAAAACAAAATTTATCATTAAATCTGACATTATTTGGGTATGAAACCTATTTGCCAACAGAATTTGACAACAGAATTGTGTCTATAATTAAGAATGATTAATTATGCATCACATGATACCAGCACATGAATTTAAACACATCTGATTGTCTTGCTTCAAATTGAGAAGATAATGCACATTTTTTACAGGTGTAGTTGTACTACATACTACTCTAACAGGTCTATGATCTTTCTACATTAACCATCTACGCTGCTAATATCATCCTAGCCGTGATACACTACCTCAAAGCGGCTGTAGACCTTCTTCTCCTTCCTCAGGCTCTCTATTCTCTTCAGCAATCCCTCACGCTCCGTAGTGTTGCCCTGCAGTCGAAGAAATCGATTCTTTTTTATGGAGTTCTGTCTCTCAAGCCCCCTCTCCCCACCGTCACTATCTCCGTCTCCACTTGTTTCATCCTTCTCCATTCGGTTTTTCTGGCTGTTGGCTGAGATCTGCTCCAGAATGACTTTAGTGTCATCTCGTAGGTTACTACTGAATAAAACAGAGCTGCCCGGGGCTTGGTATCGGGACAGGCCTGAGGTCCCAGTTGATGTCTTATGATTGGCTGAAGTTTGGTCTGTAGATCCTGTTTCTTTACTTGATGAACTTTGCTTTCTGCTTGAATCTTCAGTAATATCTCTGGCCACGCCCGTGCTCCTATCCTCTGAAGGTCTCTTTTCTTTATCCTTAGGCCCAAGGATTCCCTTTAGCTTCTGCGTCTGCTTCTTTAAGAAGTCGATTGCCTTACCATCACCCTTTCCCTCACCAAGTGTGTTGAGGGATGTATTAGATCCCACAAGTTTCTGACCTCCCTTAAATTCATCAGTTGGCAGAGTTGATGTACTTGGAGATCGGTTCTTTTTCAATTCACTCTTCTCCGCATCTGTGGCATCTCCAGTCAGAATTTCCTCATCACAGGAGATCCGACGAGGATTCAGTCCTTTGAACTTCAGCTGATCCTTCTTGAAGAGCTTGGGTGAAGGAAGTGGCTTCAGGGACTTGAACAGATCCTTCTTCAGACCCTCTGAAGCATTCTCTTCTTTTTGAGATTGAGATGTCTCTGACAGCTTCAGGTTGCTCGCAGAAGGCTTGGAATAGTTTATTGGTGGTTTTGAGGAAGTAAATGAGGGTTTGCGAGATAACTCTGCCAGTTTTGCAGATATGTCTGGCCTCTTTGGCTCCAGTTCTGCTGAACTGGCAGAGACAGTTGAGGTTGGAGTTGTCGTAGTGTAGAGAGGTTTATCAGAGACGTCTGGCTTTTTTTCAGCAGGTTCTATGATTTTTGGTGGTGTCTCTATCTCCATTTTTGCTGCTTTTCTTTTGGCCGCCAGGTCTTTGAAATACTCCAGTCGACTGGCTGTGTCACTCGTGTTCAGAGATGATGATGTAAGTTCACTTCTTTCAACAGTCGTCTTTACCCCGTCGTTAGTTTTCTGAGGGTCATCCTTTGCCTTATCATCTTTCAATCCAGTCTCTGTGTCCATTCTCTGACTCTCTTTCTCCTTCTCCTTTTCTTCGTTGTCCTTATCCTTATCTTTGTCCTCAGTCTTCTTTCTCCAATCATAAGGCTCACGAGACCATGACCTCCTCTTTTCTAGAATCTGGGCTACAAGCGAGGAACTGCGCCCTTTGTCTGACCCCTCATCTTCCTCAGTGGCTGTTTTTAATCCCTGGCTACCTTTGTGCACCTCAGCCTTGGAAGATGAGAATATAAGTGAGGAACGTAGACGAGAGCTACGTTGAAGGACTGGGTTAATACGTGAACGGAACGATTCATGTTTTGACAGGAAGATATCTGGACCCTCTTTCGCCTCCACATCCACACCCACCTCCTTCGCTGCCCCCCTCTCTGATTCCCTCTCCCTGTCCTTCTCCGCCTCCCTCTCTTTTTTATCCAGTAGAAATGACTTTAAGTCACTGCCTGAGGAAAGATCCTTAGTTGTTGTTGAAGCAGAGTCTTTATTGCTGCTCTCAGGCATTATGGGCTTTCCAAAGCGTGGTCTTGTGATTTCTGGTCTGGGCTTTGAGGAAATATTAGGTGGCTCCTTTAATCCAAAACGAGAAACTGGTGCTTCTTCAGATGGTGGATCTTCAAATGCATCAGGCCCCATGGGCTGAGTCAGACCTTCTTCTCCGCCTTCCTCATATGTGCTAAGATAGGAGTGGATTCGCCAGCTCCTCAGGCCTTGTTTAACACTTGCATCTTGATCATGCTCTTGATCAGAAGGTTTGAGGAACTGTTTCTTCTCTGGCGGATGGGGCTGTGTGGGTGAACTCTGACAGGCATACGCCTGACCTATGGTTGGCCTCTTATGTGAGGATCCTCCTCCATATCTTCCAGCTACTGGAGGGGCATGGTGCCCCTCAGGTCCTTTCAAATCATCAGATGTAAGGTAATCTCGACCATAGTTTCCCAGAGGAGGCTCCAGATCTGAGCGAAAGCTCGACTCTGAATACTGGTCACTGGGGAGTTGTGGAGAACGACCTCGAAGTCTATCATAGTGTCCATGACCAGACCCTGGCCCAGGCCCTTCACTGTAGTAATGGCTGCTGTGCATCTGCTCCCTGTAAGGATAATACAATAGTTGTTATTTGTCATAATGATAGTGATAAGTTGTGATGGTTTGATTAATTCAAGACAATTGGGTATTAGAGGGTTAAGTACCTGTGGAAGTCTGTCTCATCCACATTGTTCATGACTCTGTGCTTCATGTATTGCCTTGATGATGTGTAGCTTTCCTGGGTTCCCTCTGCATAGCTGTGTCTCTTGAAGCTGCTACCACTCATCTCCAACTGCCTGGATACTATGGACCTTCCTTGCTCAATGAATGATTGCTGCATGCGAAACTGTTGCTGGGAATACTTTCCAACTGTAATTCCTGCTCCAGGATCGAGGCTGTGACGAAATGGGTCGTTCCTCCGGAAAGGAAGTGCAGAGTCTCCATAGGGGAAGGCAGAGGGAAGCTCATGCTGCCTGCGGTATCCTATGTTGCGCAAAGACTGGGACCTCTTAAAACCCAACTGGTGGCTCATGTAACTGCTGGTGCTGCTGGTGTCAGAGAGAGCAACTGCATCTGATGGGTCAATGACTAGAGGCTCTGACTGAGCAAAGAGAATGCGAAACTCTTCATCAAATGTGGCAACCAGCTCCCCAAGGAAGAGGTGGGCGATGCAGCGGTGGATCTTCTCGTAGGACCACATGAAACTATAAGAAAACAAGGTCCGCATAAAAAATTAATGGCATGGGAGTCTCCAGTATTAAGCACATTCATAATTGATATAATTAAATGACTCACCTGTAGTTACCACTGAGTACAGCTCTGCAGTCAGCGAGCAGGAAACGATCTTTCACCTGTCCCTTGAATGACTTCCCCGTCCGAGAATAATAGGTTATTCCTGCCACAGTCCTGACACGCATCATCTGTAAAACCAAAAACTTCAGCTGTGATACTGGCACACATGAGCCTTAGGGAAAATCATGCAGTACGAATGAAAAAATACAACAATTGATGCCACTAGATGGCTGAGTGTCAGCCCAGTGTTTTCAAGAAATGTAATGAACAGACAAACTAACAGGAATTAAGTCCAAGTTGATTTTGCAGTTGACGACCATAGACACAAAGTGATGAACTTCCTGCTCGTCCAGTAGAATGTAAACAGGAACGTGGCGCGCTGCAGCATCCAAGAGGTCAGCAAAAATGTCGATGTCTGTGAACATGTCCATCACCACAGCAATAACCTGGAGCAGAAGAGCAAACAAGAAGCCTGGTCATTGTTTGTTTAGTATGATGTACTTTTGGTGGTTTGGCTTTAAAATTACTTGAAAACTAATTTCCACTGGTAAATTCAATAGGTGATTAAAATTGCACCACAAAACATTTACATAATTTGAAGGAACTTTGGCAGTGGCAGCTGATTCGTTGTGTTTATCAGCAAAAGATAAAGCAATGATCATTATCTACATGAAGGGAAACTTAATGCACTATTAACACGTTTATGGCACTATTGAGGGGATTGCATAAGAGTTTCTCAGGAGACTGTGACAATTGTTCATTTAAATAATTTAATTGCTACGCCACAAAGCAATAAGGTTAACACAGGTGAAGAGAGGGTAATCTGTGTCTGTCCTTCAATGAACTGCAATTAAATGGAAAGCAACTCTCAAGATAGTACCTGAGACCAAACATGTAATTAACTACACCCAGTTTAGCAGCAACACATTATGGGGGACTTACTTTTATATAGCATACACAGTATGAGAGTCTCTGTCTCTTAGTAGCTGCCTGTCTTCTGTATGCATTTTGATAGACATAACTTTATTAATAAAAGAGGCACACTGACACATACATTTGTCATAATAGGAGGAGAACATGGGAATACTACCCACTACATCAACAGGTTTGACTGCTCGTGACATTTAGGATCTAGACTGTGTCAGTTTTATTTTGGATTTTGCCAAAAGCCAACCAGTTTAACAGTGGACTGACAGGGAGTGGTAGCAAAGCTGGCTGTGGCAGATAAAATCTAAGATTAAACTAACAATGAACACATAAGCCACATTATGTGTTAGTCATTAACAGCCTTTTATCTCAACTCTTTTTTTTCCTTTTTCTTTTTCTCTTTTTTTTTGAAGAGATAACATTTGCTCTGTACAGTGCATACTGATAAGACAGACAGAGGACACAGAGGAAGATGAGGATACTACATAAGAGAGTGTGTTAATATACTAATATGGCGTGCACTCCCCAGTTCACTTGTGGGTGAGACATGACCTAGTGCACACGCCTAGACACTAAAACATGTTTAGCATGTTTGTACAAAATGGCTAAATGAACATTTCTAAACAAAGAATGCTTTCATCTTATCTTCAGATTTGTCAGAAATACAGATGAAAACAAACCAGATTTGCAGGTTTAACATCTTTCTGCTTCTTTTGTGTCCCTTTAACTCACTTGACGTGCATTCTTGATGAGTCTCCTGGCCTGCTGCTTGATGCTTGGCATGTCTGGGTCAGAGGGATTGACCAGAGTGGTGACCTCTGTGGGCCCACCAAAGCTGTGCTGTGGCAGTGGCCAGCCCAGGTCCAGCCCTGGGGCAGCCAGGTCAGACTGCACTGGCCAATAGGTGTCAGAGGAGCCATCATCCACATAGCTTCCCTCATGATATGTTAGCTCTGGCATGCTTGTGGCCCGACCGGGCATCTGGATTGTGGCTTTGATGAATTCAATTTCTGGCTGTGCCAGGAAACTGACCACATCTGCTCTCTGGAGGAATTCATAGTAGCCCTGGTGAGACAGGTGAGACATTCATTAGATCATAAAATCAATGTACTTATAATTTTTTAAGTATTTTACCACAAAAACACACATTTAGAAAATTAAAGCATTACCTGTATGTCGTTTTCTAGTAGAGCATCAATAGCTATACGGTACTCCTCACGGTAGTGTGGGGGGAGGTAGTTTGGGTCAAGGGGGTTTTCACCAATAGATGAACTCTGAGATCGGTGCGGCATGGTTGAAGAGAAGAGTGGGATCAAAGGCTATGACTCAGGGGTGAGGAGAGGTCAGGGATGAGGGATCTGAACCTGCGCAGAGAGTCAGAAATAAGGAAAAGGTGAATACACATAGAAATGAACCCATCTTCACATCTGTACAGCCTGTTTTAGTGGTTTACAGAAAATGCATATCATGAGTTTATGAGAATCTAACAGCATACAACATATCACTCCTCCTTCTTCAATATACATTATACACAAACTAAATATAAGCTATTTAAATATTCCCTGCTGGTGTGATGAGAGGGAGAAAGCTTCATGTCTATGAGTCAAAACCTGCACAGTAAGTTTAATGAGTGAACCTTTCCACTCTTAAAACTATTTTTTGTGTGTGTTTGTGTGTGTGTTTGTGCGTGTTGTACATAAATATATATACTTTGTCTTCCTTTACAACGTCACACACTTAGCTTAATTGACTATTTGAGGTAACATAAGAGCTGTATTCATCAAAGTAACATCCTGCTTGTGTTAGTTTGACCGATTAACTGAAATTCAATCTGACTGTACACCAAGAAAAACAACAGCACATAGTGTGCAATGGAAGGAAGAGAAATAAAAAAGTCAAGTGAGGAAAAAAAGGGATGGCAAGGGAAGAGGTGGGAAAGGCATGCAGAGGTGTATAGACAGGTTCACTCATATCTCTCCTTAGCAAACTTGTCATGCTGGTGCGTCATGCCTCAAGTTGCTTCTTAGACCTCAGCCCGAAAAATCTCATAGTCAGGGTGAGTAAACTGATTCAGGAGAGCACAATGAGTGTAGTATTTGTTATGTCATGCCTTGAGCTTACTTAAACTTCATTTTAGGTAGTGAAAAGAGCATTGTTACACAACTATTTCTGAATGTGTGATTGTGCATGAGAGAGTGAGGGCTGACAAACCACGGATGACTTCATACAGGGAATAAATGCATGAGATGCTTCACTGACCATTGCTACAAAAATCCACAAAAAGGGACCAAAGTCACAGTCAGAAAAGGCAACTGAAAGGCAGATGACAGTGGGAAAGGCCAAGACAATGATCCCTGACAAGCAATAAAACACAAGAAGGGCGTTGTAACAAGCCAGGCTGCTATTAATTGTTCATATGTAATTGTTTGTTTAGTAATGGGTTAAAATAGTCAGAAGTGCCCTTTGACTTCCTAAGGCCTTAGGCGTTTCCTTCCAGTAGCTTGTGCTGTCTGACCAACACTTAAAAACCTCAGCTACTCAGCTACTTCAATCCACTGTGTCAAGTGTATGTGTGGCCACCAGTATTTGGTCGTTTGTGTGGTACATCTGCTCACAAAAGAGGAAGTAGATCATCTAGGCCACTTGTAATATTTTGTTTGGCATGAGACAAAGGAAGCCAAAGAAACATGCAGACATGTAACACAGGGCCCAGGATCAGTTTCAACTCACAACATAGTTATGCGCTGTGCACCATTAACTGGGCCAACCAGGACACCCCTTCACTGATATTTAATGTGGTCCTGACAGCTGCATGCTGGATGGGCCATCTGAGGGGTTGTTCAGATCAGATCAGATCTGGGTTAACTAACCTGGCGGCAAACTCTTGGTAAATCGCTTTTGCACATTTCAGCATGTTGTGAAAACAGGATGTGTTTTTACCTGTGTGGATGCATCACCATGGAAACAGTGATGTATCCATGTCATAGGAGCTGTGCTTGACTTGACAGTCTGAGTACATGATCAGGGTGTGTGTGTGTGTGTGTGTGTATGACCTGGGGTCTGAATGGGAGAGTGAGTAGGTGTTGTGCAAGGTGCTCCTACTTCAGTGTGTATGTGTTCTCTGTAAACTTCCACAAATACAATTTGGTGATCAGTGGTGATAACAAAAGCATCCCGTCCTGACGTGCAATTACTTTCAGAGCCCCGTTTAGTCACTGGCCTGGTGAGTCACAGAGGAGCCCAGCCTGGCCTAGCCTGAGGATAACTTCCACCACGTGTCTCTGTGGTGATTCATCTACTGGCAAAATGGCTGACATCCTGTTTCCTCTCTCATTTCTAGCCATAGAAATTAGGCCTTTGTGGTGTTCTGTTCCCCTACCACAGTTTCATGGTGGGCAGGGAGGCATGCTGGGTGCATACGCTGGTTGCATGGAACAACTCTACTCACGCCAAGTTTCTAATATGGGAGAATCGCAACGAATTTGATACATTTTGTTCCTTACTTTAAAATAACCCAGTAGCCTGGAGATCGATCCACAGGAAAGTTAATTTGCTGATGTTGCAGTGAGGCGCATACCTGAGCATGCATCAGTCATAAAGTGAGAGATGCACACCTGTCTTTACCCGTCATGAAGCAAAAACCGCAAGCGCAGCCAAAAAACACAACAAGCAAGTGCTTCACAGATTATGAAACAGTTAGTCACGTTGTTACTCTCATTCAGTTGCGAAAAAACCCTACCGGCAACCAGTGCAAGTTAACCCTGAGGTGAATGTGAGCTACGTGGTTGACTCAAGAGCATAGCAGCACTAAACAGAGCCCAGGGGTGTCTTATTCACCCTCCTGACCTCTAGGTCTGTGCAGAATAAAACAGCAGTCAGAGGGGTGACAGACTTTCTCCACCTCCACCTGACTGGTAGTATATGCAAACAAAAAACTGCTGCTTTGTTTGTTGTTATAGCAACTGCATTAAGCATCAAAATGTAGTGACACATGACAAGGATCTTTCCCGCTCTGTTCATGCTTTCAACTTCCTGTTGCCCGCACCAGGACAAGCCTGCTCTAAATGCACCGTCCATAAACAAAGCCTGTCTGAAACACAAAACCTCCCTGGGACAGACGGGCAGCAACACACTGCAGCTACTCCGAGGCTGATAAACCCAATATTCAGATGTGCCCAATGTTTGCTCACTAAGCGTGTAAATGGCTCATTCCCAGCATTCCTGGAGGAACACAGTGAAATGAAGAGAGGGAGAGAATAGGCAAGAGAAGAGCTGGAGGAGAAAACACTTCTGTGTCTCATTAAGAGAATTAAAGAGATGAGACACAAACACTGTAACACAAACTCCATAAAGTTTTTTTCTTTGTCCTTCTTTCTCTCACACACACAAACACACATCTGAGCACACCTCACTAAACAAACACCATGACTGATTGATCTAGCATACCTCTCGGGTTGTTTCACTCTCTGTGATAATGATTTGATCGATGTGAACTGAGCGACAACAGAATACCTGAAAACAGGTTTTGAAGGGACGAGCCGGTCGTTGCCTGATGCTCCTGTCAGGACCTTTCAAAACCGCTTCAGTCAGACACGACAGCAAACACAGAGCACATCTCGTCTCTGTATATCATCACACCACGGCACAGCTGATGAATGCCACACAAAAGACAGCTCAAGGTCAGCTGAATGTATACCTGATGTGCACACAGCAGCATGAATACTCCCTTTCTTCTAAATGGTGTTTTACACAGCGGCGCTGCTAGAAAAACAGGTCCAATGAGGTCCTTGTCATCTGTTCCAAATGCCTTAATGTCTGCGGTCATCTCGAGTAAAAAACACAACAGTAAAAGCCTAAAAATGTCTCCGCATTACTTCCACTCTCTCTCCCCTCCTCCAAGCACAAAGTTACTCATGCTTTGAATTACAACACCTTTACAAAACATACTCTAACCTTTTGTGACATATACAATGCAAACAGACTTGTCAATGGGATCGAGCTCCAGCGAGTGTGTAGTGCTGTGCGCGACAAGATGAAATGTGCAGTAAGGAGCACACATGTCCTGACGCACCAGAGAAGAAGCTGGCACCACAAACTTTTCCCCCTGAAATTATAACCACATGTCGAACTATTCCAGTGCGGTGACTCACTCACTGACTGAACCGAGGGAAAGCCTAAATCAATACGTTGGTTGTGTAAATCAAAGCTTGTAGTAAAATTGATCTGTCTGTTTGCAATAAAGATGATTATCAGAGCCCATTGGAGAACAACATCTGTCGGGACAACATGTAGCGGGCGTCATCCCTGTTCAGCAGATAGAGCTGCAAGATTGGAAGGCAAGGAATGTGTCATAGGCCATCCCATCAATCATCCTCAAAGTAAAGGGATCTCAAGCTGCCCCTAATAACAATGGCATACATGGCATTGTGCAACCAAGGCACTGAACAGGCTTGTAAAAGTGTCACTGCCTTTTTAAGCACCCATGGCTCCCTACAGTCTGAAACCTTGTTATTTTTCCAAGTAGTGTGCCCTTTCTTTCTCTTGAATGTCTTCAAAGGACTGGAAAGAGAGCAGCACATTTTGTTGGAGCCAACCAGCCAACGCCGAGCCCACAACTGTGTGCTCAGACCGTCATAGCACAATACAGTTCAGTTTTTTTTTTTTTTGGCGGTGCACAGCAGCTACCTGGATGACTTCATCCTGAGTAAACTGAAAGCCTGCTGGAGAGGAAAGTTACCCACATTTCACTTTGATATTCCACTGGTATCAATGCAGTAATAAATGACAGAGAATAGACCAAAACTTCAATAGAATAGAGTTGAAGGGCACAATGCAGTTAGAAATGAATAAAACAGGACAGGAAACAATAGCACGAGACAGTGGTTAAACACATAAAGCAGCAGAGGAGAATACATAGAATAGATTAAAGCAGAGTGCAGATAGAACAGAATAAAGCAGACTGGACTCAATAACAGAGAGTGAATTGTCATGTAGCCTCTGAGCATGTCTTTGTCCCAGGTTGCATTTCCACACTTGGTCTCTATCTCCACTTCGTACCTCCTAACTTTGCTGCAGAACTTGTCTCGTCTCGTCTTTGTTTGTGTTTCAGTTTTTTTTTTTTCTTTTACCAACAGGTATCGCTTTCTGCGGCTGAAGCCTCCGACGTGCGTCTTCCTCCGTCCGTGCGTCACATTCCTCGGATCGGGTACGAACTCCGCCCGAACCCCCGGTGTGCAGCCTCCAGTGCGAGCTGAGCGACGTACAGGCGAGACGGGCTGCTCCTGCTCTGCTCCAGGCCCGGGCTGGGCGCTTCATCCAGCTGCTGAGGGAAAACTCCGGAGCCGCCGCCGCCACTAAGGCACAGAGCACCGCGGCGAATGAGGAAGAACCACGGGCGACTCCTGTAGGGCAGGGCTTTCCCACCGGCGGGAGACTCCTCCCCCCCAAACCCCGGTGATCACTGGGAACTCAAGACGATTGGAAGTTCACGCCCAGTGGCATATTTCCAAAGTATTGCCCTTTATCTTACAGCTGCTAATTGGTATCCTCACCATTGTGGAGCCAAATTGGTTTCCTCAACTTTCTCCTGCCTCTTGGAAAACTTTCTCTTTCTTTCTCTGAGGTGTGTCTGCTTTGTCTTCCTATTTGCTCTGACTGCACTCCAGTTTTGTTTTGTTTCTGCACCTCAGTTGCATCAGTGTTCCCCTAGAAAGCAAATGTAACCTCTGATCTATATTTGTCTATGGGCTGGTGAACATGAACATCCTCCTCAGACCCTTGAGGATAAGCAGTGTCACGGGTTCAAAGCTGCACCACATAGTTTATGAAAAAAGAAATAACACAATCTTCCTCTTACAAACCCAAACTTAATTCCTCCATAAAAGGCAGTGTTCCTCAGTTGAGTCGTCTCACACATGCTGCTGCCACAGTTGTAATTGGTCTGGTGTGACAGCCCAATGAAAAGCAGCTAAAATTAGCTAATTGAGTTAACATGGCTGAGACATTGCAATGCAGCTGATGTTTCTGAATCACTTTTCTCACTTTTTCTGACTCTTCTAAACAACTTATCTGCTAAAATGATCCCACATGTTACCATTATTAATCAGGCGGACACTGGTTCCTGATCAAAACTTGCATGTGCTCTCTCTCACAGTTTATGGTTTCCTTGGTGATCGTGTCTGAAACATTGTCTAAATGAGTCACTTGTTTTTCTCCAGAGCAAAACACTTGCGCTGAATCAGCAGACTCCGGCAATTCCCTTCTCTGCTGCATGTGAATCCTCGGTGAAGCCGTGCCTCCCCGCTGCACTGCTCACTTCCTCTTCTCTGATTATGAGCTGGATATGGGGAGCACGTTACGGCGAGACAGGCGTAGCGCAGGATCATTGTTTGTCTTGGATGAAAACCATGATCTCTGGCTGATTCCTTTGTGTCTCATGTAACTTTTGCCATGAGGTTAATGGTTATTTGACACATATATAGACTTTCTGTGTGACTGAGTTGAATCCAACACTTGTAGATTGTGTAATATGAACTCTGGTCTGTATTTATTTACTCAGAACAGCTTCTCCTTATGATTTCCAATCTCCTCCTCAGCTTCGTTCAAGTACATCTGCAATCATGACATGAACACAACAAAGGGTTTAAGGTTTAAGTGTAAACTAGTGTGTGAGTGTGGACTTTATTTGTACCGTCCTTTGTCCTCAAACGTGTCTATCAGACAGGACACACCTTGTTTCATGGCCCTCTGATAGCGACGTACACACACTTATGACTGTGTGTTCAGTCCTGCTCCTGAGGGTGTGTCTCCTGTTTGAATGTCTGCACCCATTTCAAACTAAGTTGTTAGGCACACAAACACACACACACACACACACACACTCTCTCTCTCTCTCTCTCTCTCTCTCTCTCCGGGCCTTCCTGGCCTTCCTATCAGGGAAATGTGTAACTCTCAGCGTAGCAGAGATATGAAATGAGAGTTAAATGTTTGCATATAGCCGTGAGTGTCACTAGTGGACTATCACGGTGCAGTAAACAGAACTGAATATTTTGGGTGTGTATTGTCATTCAGCGAATGCAACGTGGGTGCTGACAGAGAAAGTCTGCTTACATGAACATGTTCTGATAACAAACACCAACAGGTATACAGACGCTGAAATACAGGGCGCGGTCGCTTAGAGGAATGTGCTCAAGGCATCTTACCGCACCCACCCAACGCCTTCTCCCTTACTCTCCCAATGCCTCTCCCCCACCCTCTCTGTCTCTCTCTCTCTCTCTCTCTCCCTGTCACCCTCCCTCTCTGAGGTATCTGGCAGCTACTGAACAGGTGTACAGGTCCAGGCAGAGTCGAGTCCAGGTGCAAGCTAAATCCTGGCCTGCACCTCAACACACCTGGCTGAGGAGTCGGTCTTGTCTGGGTCTATTTGCAGTGAAACGAGCTCTGTTGACACGGCTGTCAGCGTTCAGTGTTGACAATGCAGAAATATACATGTAAAGCACAAATAACATCCAGAGCACCAGAAAAACCTCAATGCTCCTTTTTCAGATCCCCCAAGTCTCTGCATGAATGAATAACACTGACATCAAATACACACATGTACATGTATCTCCTCAGCTGGTGTTTGAATGATGGTGGTGGTGGACAATGTTGTCTAGCGCTGTGATTCAGACGTGTTTATGCGGTGATTGCTAAGGTCATTTTCATATTCATCAAAACATTCACTGATCTCTCATGCTCTGTATTGAAGTAGTTACTTGTATTATTATGAAAGACTTTGAAGTTTTTTTTGGAAAGACATGTGGGAACAGCTGGGTTGACTTTGTCTTGAAGCTGGAGTGCTGGACTTTTACATATAAATGAACATCTGCTACATTCAAGCTACGACTAAGCGACAGTGCTGCAAAAGCCTATCTCTGTAATTTGCAATAGATCTAGCATACGTGGTCTTGTGCTGGAGATCCATTGGTGAAGTGTTTTATATCAGCTAGCAATGATTGGTTTGGCAGCGTTGAAGAGGGGAGCAACTGTAGCGATGGGGACGGAGTAGGCGGCAGCAACTGAAAAGTGAAGAGGCGAAGTTTATGGTGGAAAAAGTGAAGTGAAGTTTCTTTTTTGTCCACCCCGTTTATATCGAAGAGGGACAAGAGAACAGTTGAAACTCCCATTGGTAAAGTACATCACTAAAGTCTCTAAAAGTTGAATCAACACATCTCTGTTTCCACACAAACATTAAGAGAATCATAGAGGTGGTTTTGGCTGGGTGTGTGATCACAGACGATAAACAAGGCCTTTTCTTCCTATTTTCACACAGTAAATGAGTAATTCATTTGTGTGTTTTCCAAGAGATGAGAGATATCAGGCAAATTAGATAAACACAGGGTGATTACGTAAAATTTTAAGAGAGAAGAGAGTGACTTTGTGGATCAAGGATCAGAATACACACAAGTTTAGAGGCTCACTTTTATCTCAGTGTTATTTTGGACCATGCTGACTGAGCTGTTTGTTTCTACTTTAACGCTATTTGCTTTCCCTTGTTTCATGTTCCTGGGTTGATTTATCCACCGTTTCCACCGAATATAAATGTGCCCCTGTGCTGTAGAAAGGTAACACAAAGAGGTTACTCTTGTCCTGTTCCTCTCTATCTGTCTCTTTCTGTTTGGTCTGGAGCCTGCATCTCTCTGGGCTTGTGAGCTTACCCAGCATGCTTTTCTCACGCTGTAATGTCACACCTGAGTATAAGGTGACTCTCTGGAGCCTGGGGCTTTGAGGTCATCTTTACACCACTGTGCCGGGAGGAAAAGGTGCACACACACACACACACACACACACACACACACACACATGTCCAGTTTAACACTATACAGTAGTTGATTATGTGTTACCGTGTGTTTTTGTAGAGCCTCATGCCAATGGGAAGACACTGCAGTCATTACCACTCAGCTTGTAATGACATTTCATTCCAGCTTGTAAAGTAATCCTGTTCAACAGAGAGTGAAATTATTAAGAACTGAGTGAAACTATGCTGTTGTATGAGAACATGTGTCCCTGTATGTGTGTGCATGTGCATCTGTGACTAAGACACCTGATTAGATAATTGTCATTATGCTTTTACACATAATACCTGATCACTGCTGTCAAGTATTTTTAAATGAGATTTGTCTTATGAACTTGACAAACCTGCGTGTGTGTGTTATCAAGTGTGAGAGTCTATCCTGTGTGACAAGCGTTACAATCAGTCTTCGGCACTGGGTGGAGCATCATTATGAACTGGAACAGCTTAGGGAGAAGGAAAGTCCCAGCAGTCAGTGGATGTTTTTTTTTTTTTTTTTACATACCTGTGACAGGGTGTTGCCATTTTCAATTCATCATAACCACCTATAAAATGGTAATGATTATTCCAGGACTGTTACTCATACCTTTACGAATGGGATCCTTGATTATACAAGGGGTCCTAACCAGCTTGACAGCATCGGCACTGGCCTGATTTGTTGTTAGACCTGTTTTCATTAGTAATAATTGAAGGTTAAAATAACAACGAGCAGATCTATGTAGAGCACATGAACAAATTGCAGTTTTTAAGGAAGGTTTTTCTTTAAACAGCTCATTTTCTTTTCTGTATCTTTATAAGAAATGCTCATTTCACACACACACATGAGAGAGGCTCTTGTCAGGGCTTGGTCTTTACCTTTGGACTTGATCTAAAACTTCACCAGACAGGACGGCTCTGCTCAGACTCGAACAGGAAGTTCAAATCACAGGTTGAAACTGCTCAGGCCTCTTGGTAATTAACGATGGCCTCAAACAGGTCTAGGTGTGAAAAGCATGTTAACATACAAAAGAGGGAGAATGTAGGGAATCAAAATCAGTTTTAAACTCTTTCTAAGTCGAAACCCAGCTGAGCTCACTGTTTGCACCAGCAACTCTTGGGGATTTAATCTTTCCATCAATGTCAAATACAGGCTGCAAGAAGTGTACATGGAAAAAGGAGCAGACAGGACAGATACTGACTTCAATGTGCAGCAATGCACTGATAATTATCAGTCACCAAGAGGAACACGCTGATGACACAGTTTAAACTTGTTGGGGTCAGATGTTTTAGACAAACACTACTGAGTGTGTTTAAAAAAATCTGGGCTGACACACTTTACACTTTCTAAAGAAACTAAAGGTGAGAAACGGTGTCACAAGCTTATGCTGTATGGTGAATGAATCAATGAATGAATCAATGAATGAATCAATCAAAATACACAAGTTGGGTCCACCTAGGTATCTTTACAATTAGATATAATGCACAATCCAAAATCCTGCTTTTCAATTGAACTGGGAATATTTTTATTTGCCTTGCTTATTTAAGTTGAATATATGTCTCAGTATCAGCTCTGTTTATGGTGACCAAATTGTGAAGAAGTGCCTACAGCAATATATTTACCTTCCAGCAGGCTAACTGGTTCAGCTTTATACAG
Organism: Caranx ignobilis; assembly: GCA_021432705.1. Lineage (NCBI taxonomy): Eukaryota > Metazoa > Chordata > Actinopteri > Carangiformes > Carangidae > Caranx > Caranx ignobilis. The sequence continues at coordinate 3,802,556 of MU269991.1, read as the reverse complement.
TTCATCATCAATTAATCACTGAGTATTCATACTTTTTCTTGGCATGACAGAGCTGGTTACCTTGGCTATATCAGTAAGGTGCCTTTGAGCTCCGGCATGAGGAAGGGTTTTTTTTTTTTTTTTTTTTGATAGGTGAAAAACACCTGGGAGTCACCAGTCTGACAAAGTTTGTCAGGCCTGACTGGTCATGGGGGTGACCTGGCATAAATAGCCGAGCTTCTCCATGCTCAGATATTGTAAGGGAAATCACTAACTGTGTGGAATTGAAACCTAACCATTGTTTACTTCTAATAAAAACAAGCTGGTTGGAAATCCCAAGACTTACTGTGCACTAAAAGATGTCCCCCTCCTGCTCTGGAATCGCCACAGCGTTTTGACGCCAGTGGAAACCAGGAGTTGTGTTATAGTGCCCTCTACTGGAGAGAAGTGAACAGGCCTGGAGTGTGTTACCTCAAAGTTCCTGAGTATCATCACACCTGTCTGTTACATAAATGAAACCGGAAGTGCATCAGTTTAAAGAACTAAAAGTCATTTTATTATCTGTAAAGTCCAAAACAAAATGATGTTGGTCAGTATAAATAAAAGAAGACAATGTTTTATTCATTAGCTTGGAGGAAAACTGGATTTTCTTCTTTTTAACAACTAGTTAGAGGTTAAAGAGAAAACAACAAAGCTTCTTATTCATTTTCACACTTTTATACTCTGATTTATTCAGTTATATTTGAAACCTTTCTGATATTTACATGCATTTGATCGATTAACCTGCTTAACTGAGTCTCTGCAGGTAAATCACAAAAATCATTAAAAAATGATAACAATACTCATCATCATCATCATCACCTTTAATCATTGTCTCTGATCACATCTGATCAAACCACAACCCGATGTAGCTGATGTTGCTGCGCCTTTGCATCACGCAGTGCGCCCTGCAGAACAAGGTGAAAAACGAAACTGTGATGTTAAGTTTCGTTTTCCAGACTATCAGCTGTAGTCACCTCATAAATACAGGCTGAGCGTCCACAGCGACAGACACAGGCTACAAGCAACAAGGTTCACTTCAGCGACCAAGGACTCTGCAAACATCCGATCCTCGAGCACCATGAGCGGAACTACAGGTAACGCACAGCCTGATGGGTTTTCACACTTGTATTGTGCATTTAGGTTTGTTTTCTGTTTGGTTTGGTGAAATGCAGCGTTTGTTTGTGGCCATTTTGACGCAAGTGCTGCAACGTTTCAAGTGTTTATAAGCAGGGTTTCTTATATTTTCATGGTTTGTTAATTCTCATTTTAAAATAAAAAAAGTCTGATTTCCAGATAAATGCATACAAATTGGCCTGTGAGAAAAGTAACATTATTTTATCTTGATTATTTGGATCTTTCATTTCCTTCTACCTATAACTCCAGGAAGAGCAGTGTCTTCATTTTATATCATTTTATTCAGCATCAGTCCTTTCTGTCTCGATGCAGTGTGGACTCCACAGCTGTGGCGGGACACCTTTGATGAGCTGCTGGATGATGAGCTGGACTATGAAGACCAGTGGACGCTCAACTTTAACTACAGTCTGACAGACAAACTCACCAAGGAAGAGAGGAAGAGAGGCTGGAAAGTCTACAGTCACTGTGCCTTTGGAAAGTAAGTATCAGTCTTTTTTTTAGTTCTAGTTGTTCAGTTCAAAGAAACTAAAACAACATTGTTCTGGTTTTACTACTGTTCAATAATAACAATAGTTGCTAAGTACAAAGATTAGTTGGCTGTTTTTTTAAACTGCGCCTAAAGTCACATGATGAAGTGATGTGTGTGTGTGTGTGTGTGTGTGTGTGTGTGGGGTGGGGGTGTGTGTGTGTGCGCGCACGCGCGTGCGTGTGTGTGAGAGATACGGACAGAGAGAGGGAGGAGGGGAGAGAGAGAGAGAGAGAGAGAGAGGGAAAGGGAACAGGATCTGTGCAGTGATAAAATAAATGTCACCACATGGAGGTGTAGTACAGGATATAATTAAGTGAGGAGGTTACCATATACAACATGTACCTACTTCATATGTAAAATGCATTAAAACAGCTGCAAAGTGTGAATTGTTGCACTTTCTTCAACATCATGATGACAGCATATTTTCTCTACACAGTGTGTACAGAAGTGTATTTCCACCACAGGATTGATTGTTTTCAACTGAAATGACAGTGGAGGTTTTTGGCACCTTCATTCCAAAACACTCACAGGTTGAGGTGATGGCTGTTGTACACCTGAGGATACCTCTGTGCTCCCACCTCTCATCAGCTGTCTTCTCTTCTCCCCACAGTTTCCGCTGTGCATCCTGCTCTAAAACCTGGCCCTCAGCACGGGTGGTGGTGCTGTTCCATTACCGGCTGCGAGGAGACCGGGGAACAGTTATCATGCGACCCTTTGGTCAGATGTGCCGTGATTGTGATGATGATGTGTTCAGGCTCTCTGGTTTTTCCAATGAAGAGGTGGAAAGGGCTTTGAGCAGGCTTCTCTCTAAGATTCGGAAGAATTGCTATGGGGAGGACGATGACAGTGATCATGGATCAGCCTGTTCAGTCACAAGGAGGACCAAACCACATGAGAAGAGCCTGTGTGAGGCCTGCATCCAGGGCATCTGCTGTGATGATGAGGACTAGAAGTGCATGTGGGGGGTGTGGGTGTGTGGGGCGCTGTATAGCTCAGTGGGTTGAGGAGGAGCCCCATATGCAGAGGCTACAGTTGTCACTGCAGCCGGCCGCGGTTCAAATCCTGAATCTAGTGGCCATTTACTGCATGTTATTCCCATCTCTCTGCCTCCCCAGTTCCTGTTTCTCTGAACTATTGTATCAGTTAAGGGCAAAAAGTCCCAAAAATATATTGTAAAAAAATAAGTGAGTGTGTGTGTGTGTCAAGTACAGAGTCTAGGCAACTTGGCTGAGATGCATTTGTTTGCTGTTAAGCTGTATATATGTAATTGTATAGTTTATGATGTGTTATAACAATTATAACAACATCAGGACCAATATATTGAAAATGTCTCGTTTTCTACAGTTGCACATTTTTGTACTTTTTTGTGCATTTAGTTCTTAATAAATGGGACAACACATTTGTTTGGGGGTTATTATTTAATTTTGTCTTAATTACAACTAATTCTACTTATCTGTCATTCTTCTTTAAACCAATTGACCTGTCAACAGTTCAGTGATAAATATTGTACATAATTTAAGCTGCATTTATGTGGTGGTTGTAGATATCAGGCTTTTCACAGATAATGATTTCACAAAACACATGGCCAGCTTATTAAATATGTATTGAATCATCTACCTAATTAAAATGATGTTCATGTTGGGCAGCTACTAAATTAAAAAGCTGACTCCTTGTCATCAATTCATCAGTGTTAATGATATAATACAGTGATTGGGTTTCACAGCTCAAGTAGCTGGGAATCAGGATTTTTAATGCACTTTGTTAGGTTGTAATACTCTCTTATTAACTTTCCAAATAATTACAATATTAATTACAATGAAACTTTCCATTTTGTTAAAAGACAATTTTACCAAAAAGAAGGTGTGAAACTATGAAGGCCCAATATATCGACTTCTAATTTTCATAATACCATACTGTTTTCATACACTTTTTCAGGCACTGACATATCCTCACAATTTTTGCACTTAGCTCCTGTTACCCCGAATGTCAGTGTAATAGTGTAGTCATTCTGAAATCTGCCTGGTAAAATTTACTTTGTGGCAAATGTGTTTTACACATGAATGTGTTAAGCAAGCTGGATATGACACTGTCCATCAGCCTTGCTGCCCAGTAACCCCCTTGTGGGCCAAAAAGCATTTTCCTCCAACACCATTATGTAAGAGGTGGCTGTAAAACTGTTGACAGGACACCTGCAGCTGCAATCAAGAACAGTTTTTACTCTTTCCAGTGCAAATTTTTAATCACAAGATTTTATAACTGTGAATTGAGTATTATTAGAATGACATCATTCCCACATTAAGTCTATGGGGCAAGTGCAAGCATGGGGTCAAGTCGGCAGAGCACAGTTGTGCATATGCAGTGGCCCACACAATAAGGAAACTGACCCAGAAGCTGGTGGCTCATGTGCAAAGCAAGCAATTTCATTCATGTGACCAGGCGCCATCTTTAAATCTGGTTTCCAATAATACATCTTGTGGCCTTGCCCATCTCCTCATGCAAATGAATGGGAGCGGATTTCAGTCTGACTGCACCATAAATCTTGCTCAGGCCTCTACTTTCCATCTGAAAAATACACTCACAACAAGCTAATGCTTTAGCTAACTTGTTATTTAACCATAGCAGAATAATTCCATAGCTGGTTAATTAACATATGAAATAAAATGTCTCTTTAAAAGCGTATTGTCACACAAAAATGTCTTATGAAATAAATAATTCATTGAACTACTAATGGCGAAGTTACATGAGTGGAGTCCTGTTACACAGTATTTTTTCAGTCATTCCACAAATTTAATTATTGGTTTATTATTCATTATATACATTTTTTTTTCATTTATTCTATTTTCTTCATATTGACTTTAATATATCTAATATTGACACTTTTGGGCTCCATACAACAAAACCAACCAGTGAACCCAGACAACCGACCAATTAGGTGCGAGCCCTCCGTGTGACAGTTGATGCCGCGCATGCGCAGTGTTCTTTTCTCTCTGGCAGCAACAACAACATACTGAGCGAATCCAGTCAGTCTCGCCCCTCCGCTCGCAGCAGCATCACCGACGTCGTCCCCCGCCGGGTCCGCTGGCTGGCAGAGAGGATGGTCCAGCGGCAAAACAGTCGAAGGGTGCGAATGACAGTGATAAGATAATGGCCCTCGGTTTTCGCATGTTCCCAAATGTGCGACTAGTGACCAAGTGAAACGACCGTGTAAGTAAGAGCCGTGGCGGAGACGTGGTGTTGTCCTGCTGTAGGGTAAGGTAGTTGAGGCTAACATAACGCGCTAACGTAAACCTGGGGAGAGAGGAGGGAGAGGGACGGTTTGCTAGCTTCGGTAACGGCAGCAAGGTATACAGGCTGCTGTGGGTGTTGACGTTTTCCCACGGCGCCGTGAAAACGATACCAGCCGAGGTAGAGCGTTTTATCGACAGTGTACACCTCAACAGTCGCTTTCCAGTTGGGTTAGTTATTCACACAGACTGTCAGTGTGTTGAACAAAGGAGCTTTAACCGAGGGGCCGCATGGACAGAAACATACAGAGAGAAGTCGACTGCTGTTTGTTTTGTGCTCCATTTCATGCTGACACACTTCTTCGGGGATAACCACACGAGGTCTGACCTGAATATTTAGCTGATACACGGTGACCTAGCTAATTATGGTAAACGCCGAAGTGATTGTGAAGATAAGTTAAACTGCGCCTCATTATGCAGCTCTTGTCTGACTTTGACTTTCTCATATAAGTTTTATGTCTCTTCTGACAACCTGACTTCGGCCTCCGGCTGTTTACATAGCGGCAAGATCCACCCATACTTTTAGTTGAACTGGTTGAGTTAATCTGTGTCAGCTGACATCAAGTTTTGATATCTGCAATCGCACCGCAGTGGGTGTTTTTTTTTTGCTATAAAGACATGTCACAGGAATAGTAGCAGAGTAGTAACAGTACATTTGACTTTTAAAGTGCTGGCAGCTCAGGCTGAAATGCTCTCCTCTAGTTTGTGAAGTCTCCAATCAATCATAACAGTAGCTCATTATAGCTAGACTCTGAGAACTTATCACAGAGCCTGGATGCACATCACTATGGTATTAATATCTTGCTTCGACAGATAGTGTCCATGATATGGCTGTAATGATTGTTTTCGGCTGTTACTTTTATAATATTCAGTCAGTTTAATCATTTATCAAGCAAAACAGCCAGACGCTGTCAAGCTCCATCTTAAACATGCTTATTTGCTGTTACTTTATATGATTGCAAACTGACAATATGTGGGTCTGACTAAATCCATCTTATCTTTGTGAACACTGTAATTTCCTGATGATCATTGTGGCTTGAACACCACACATTCAAAATATCATCGTAAATTGTGATGTTAGTTGTAAAATATGGTGACATCTGATTTTGTTAGTGTGTGAACCGCTGGGCTGGGTTGTTGAGAAAATGACAATGCTGTGACTTGTTCTCTTAAGCAGGAATTGTCAGACGGCATTTCCAGACAAGATTCATGTGTTTGGGATTCTTGGGCTCATGAGTCATTAAGTTTCGTTGATCACATTGCTCGTAATGGGGAATACCATATGTAGCAGATGCTGGTTCAGTGTAGAACTGTGTGTATGATTTTCAGACTTACTTCAGAAACATACTTGTGTTCCTGGTGTGGTTTGAGTCTGTGAGGACGAGTGTCCAGTCAACAAGGAGGGAACTACTTCCTAAGCCTCACTCCACCCAACCACTAAATGACGTGTAGGCTCAAGGAGCTTTCATAATACTAGATAATTGCGCTGTCACAGCCAAGTTTAAACAGCAGAACTTGCGATCCTGGAATTCCTAAGTTCCTCCATGTCCAGACTTCCTGTCCTTATTTAGTATGAGAGACAGGGGGAGACTGGCAGAGATACACAGAGAAGTGAAGTGAACTGGAAGTAAACCAGTGTGCACAAAACAGAGAGCCAAGCAGACAGACTGACCTATTAACTAGAGTAAACCCCTGTCACCACCACCACCACCACCACTATCATCATCATCATCCCTCCAGATATATGCACGCACACACACACACACACACACACACACACACACACAGTCCAGTCTGCTGCATACATCACAGGAGAAGAACCTACAAAATCTTGGCTATTATTCGCCAGTGGCAGCAGCTTCTGTGTGACCCGTATGTCTCCGTCTGTCGGTGTGTGTTTTTCCTGTCTATCACTGCATAGAAATGGGAGGCAGACGAGGGGAGGCAGCCAGCCGCGTTATTCAAATGTTCCAGAGCCTGGCCAGCCAGTGGCCAACTGTAGACCGGCTAAAAGAGGCTCTTTGTGAGGGCCAGACAGATGGCCATAGAATGAAGACTGTAATGATCTCAACGGCCCAATACGCACAGGCACAGACACATGCACACACTCCACTCATTACAGGATGTAATTGTGTGTGTGTGTGTTTGTGTGTGTTAAAGACAGGAGAAAGTGTATGTGTCTGTGTGTGTGCTTGTGTCTGTGTGAGAGAGAGAGAGAAAGAAAGGGAGGTTGGGAAGAGTTGAAGGAAATGAAGCTGAACACACAGGTAAAGATAGTGATTATGAACACTATGAGAAAAGAGAGCGTGTGTGTTTGTTTGTTTCCCCGTATCAGTTCCCTTTCACTGCAATGTTATTACCTTTGTGTCGCGTGTCGTGTTATTCATTTGTGATATGGAAACTGCTTGTCATGCCAGTTAAGGGAGTTTAAAATTCATGGAAGGATAAGGAAGATGATGAAAAGATCATGATAACTTGTGGATCAACAGGAGGTTTATAAGCTGTTGCCTCCGTGAGCAGAACCCAGCTGTAGCTGCCATCGCTGTGATTCTTTGGTTTAGCGCCTGCGAGCCAAAGTAAAACTGGTTTTGGCCCAGTGTATTAGTGCCGCATGGTTGAACACACATTCAGACTGTCATATCTTCAGTAGCATGCGAACAGCCTAATGTATGCAAATTCCTCACAAACACAAACTAACGGACTCGCACTGGGCAGCTGAGGTGATATTGACCATGCCTTTCATCAGCTGTCTAACAGATCAATGGCTTGGATATCATTAACTTTCCTCCTGGGCCTGTCCTCTTTATAATTGTCTCTCTGTCTTTCTTCTTCTTCTTTCTTGTGTCCCTCTGTTTCCCTTCCATTTCTGGTAATATAACGTTCTCACTGCTGCACATCAACTGATCGATGGATGGACTGATTGATTGATCCTCTACTCCATCCCTCTTTCCATCTCTCTCCCTACTTTTTCAGCTCATGTTCTGTGTCTTGTTATTTTTCTCTCCTTTTTCCTACCTTCATCAGCCTTTCTCTTCTTTCCACCTATTTTAATTCTTTCCTCTTCTCATGTTTCTATTTCCACCAAGTTTTTCCTCTAATCAGTGTCTCTCTCTCGCTCTCTCTCTCTCTCTCTCCTACTTACAGGGCAGGAAAACACTGAACCATGTTGCTGTAGGTTGTGACCTGTGGTGAACGGGGGAGGAGGAAGAGGAGGAGGGAGGCGTAGGCAGGCAGGCAGGCAGACGGACATCTGCCACAGCTCCCTTTAGGCGGCCTTTTGCAAGCTTGAAGCCATGGGCAACACAGCCACCAAGTTCCGCAAGGCCCTGGTGAGCGGCGATGAGGCCCTGGCCTGGCAGCTGTATGAGGGCAACCCCCAGTTCAGGGACGGCCTGGACCCGAATGCATCGTACGGAGAGCAGTACCAGCACAACACAGCCCTGCACTACGTCTGCCGCCATGCCATGACACGTCTGCTCAGGTAAAACTCATGTTTTTTTTTTTTGTTTTTTTTGGGGGGGGGTGTGGATTAATTGAAGAAGTCAATTGAATTTGACAGTCATTTTTGAGGTTGGGGTTTATAATGTAGTTAAGCTGTTATCTAATACAGTTACAGAGGCAGTGAGTCATGTTAAATTGAATAACAATTAGCAGTACGTCAGGTTTAATAGATTTCTTAGAGTCTCTGTTTTTGTAATTGTATTTTTAAGGCAAATAAGGTAACTATGCTTAGGTCCAAAGAGGCATTTGCATAGTTAGTTGTCAGATGACATAAATGATGTTAAAAAAAAAGGCACAGAAAATGAGCGTGAGCAGTCGCATGTTTTAAGAGCAGCTAATGACCTCAATGAGCGCCTGAGAACATCTCACCAAAGAACAAAGATTATAGAAGCCAGTTTCTACCTGTCATGTGCATAGTCCTAGCTGTAGTCAGCCTGTGCAAACAGTTGTGCTGTGGTCTTCTGAGGCTCTGGATGATTTAAGCCTGAAAGAGTAACTAATGATGTCACCAGGGTCACCTCGAACTAGACATTTTTAGCAGAAAGCCTGCATTACAGACTCAGGATGCAGAATATCTGGGTACTTAGCAGAGGGTCTAAGGAAAGACTAATGAGTTGCATCATGGGAACCGTGCGCACACACACCAGCACACTCTCCCTTGAATAATGATAAAAAAAAAAAAACCATAAAGGAGAGTGACTGACTCTAACACGACCTAAAACAAAAGGGGTCAAATGAAAAAAACATATGGAGAACAAGACACCAGTGTGTCTTTTACCCCCTGCAGGGATAATCAGGCTGCTGACCATGACCAAGACAGCTGATTCAGTGACTCAATAGCCATCCTCACCTCCTCCTCCTCTCCTTACACTCTTCCTCTCTCTTGCCCTTTCTTTCCATGATTACAGGGGGGGTCAGAGGAAGCTGTTTGAAAAGGCCAGTCAATTATCTGTGCATCTGCATGTGCGCACACGCACATGTGTGTGTTTTTGAGGGGGGACTGTGACTCCACAACTGCTTAACGTGTCCGAGTCTATGAATATAACACAGTGAATCAATTGGTGTGCTATTTGTGTCCCTCCCCACTAACCTATAATGGGCCAGAGAGGCGTGCTGAACGCAGCGCTTGGCTCCAGATAAGTATCAGAGGAAATGCTTCTTTGTTCCAACAGCTCGATTGGACAGAGGCAAGCAGATAGACGCCTGAGAAGTCTCAGACAAAATAAAGACTCACTGAGGACAAGCGTAGGCTGGAAAACGCAGAGACTGTTTTTCAGAGTATTTTTAACATGTATCTTCTTCATGTTTGTTTGCTCTCCTCTAGTCATCTCTGTGGGTTATCGTAATCCCATGAGATGTGCAAAGTGTGAAATCGCAAGTAGACCTATTACTGGAGAAATGGGTGCAGTTCAGGAAGTGTAACCCTTCCTCCTCAGCAACTGAGTAAACAGTCTTAGAAACATGTAAATAAAAAGTCTGGCTTGGTTACTCATTTATGAACCATTGATTTTTTTGCTTTTTGAAGAAGCAAAAATGTTAACCAAGTTTGTCAACATACAGCAACTTCCCTTTTATTTTTCTCTTAGATATTGTATGTGTGTCTTCTGAGGTTTACTTTCTAGTGAACAGCTCTCAACAGTTGCAGCGAAACGTTACTGCCTTTAGCCTGTTGTTTCTACTGGACTGATATTAGGGCCATCCATTCTGAACATGCGGCTTTGTGTGTGTATATACACATATCTGTGTGTGTGTGTGTGTAGAGGTGGGGGTGTTGGGTTGTAGTTGAAAGGGGAATAATTAGTGATTATTGCTGTGCGGGTGAATTGGCAGTGCACTGTCATTAGGGGGAGGCTGCAGGGCTTGTGGCTGACAGGATAAGAAGGTCAAAACTGGACGAGCAGGAGAGCAGTGGAAGAATAGGCTGAAGAGCTGCACAATAAGGAAACATTCAAACACTAATTCAATAGTGCCTACCGCTGTGTCCAAATTGCAGAGAGAGCCAAGAGGGAGATGTTTTTTTTTTTTTTTTTTTTTTTTGTATTCACCCTGTAGAAATCCTATGGCATCCTATTATTTACTTCTTCTGTGTTAAATTTGCATCAGAGAGATGCTTGAAATATCCATGCTGTAACCACGTATCAAAAATAAAACATGTTTTTCTTTGCAGTTTTAACATGCAGCTACCATGGGAGAATGTCATAAAGGAAGTCAAATGAAAGAAAGATAGAATATAAATAGAGTCTGTGGAGGGGGAAATGAGTATGGAATAGAGAAAGTGAAATGGAAAAAAAGTGGAGAAGCAGAAAGAAACTTGAAGAGGAAGAAACAGAATAGGTGGAGCCAAAGAAAAGAGCAGAAAGCTAATCAGTAAATGGAGGTTTTGACAGACAAAGAGCAGAGAAAAACTATTTACTAAACAGAACCACAGCCGGGCTCCTGGTGCAACTGGCACATCCATCACTGTGTGTGTACCCGCCAGCCAGCATGTCCATTATCTCAGAGATGTTAAACAGAAATAGTCAATATTCAGCCATCTTTCTTCTCTTCCCTCTCTCTGCCCTTCGTCTTACCCACCAACACTCAGCTCACAGACCATCATACTTTTTCCTCCACTCACTCCTTCCTCTTCACATCTCTGTATCTCTCTTAGGTGTGCTTCAGTTTTCTCCCCCACCTCCCCTTTCACAGCTGATTTAAGCTTTATCACTGAAAGACTTTTGTGCCTATAGTTGTCCTTTTGTCCTCATTACATTTTATTTAATCCCTTCTTCCTTGCCTGCATCGTGTAGGTCTTTCCTGTTCAGCAAAGAGGGGAACCCCAACAAGCGTAATGTGCACAATGAGACGTGCCTACATGTGCTGTGCCAAGGGCCGCAGATCCTACTGCTGCCAGAGGGAGCGCTGTCACCACGACTTGCTCGACCACAGAGGGACGAGCAGCGCCGTGCAGACTGCTTACAGGTACAAACACTAGGGATAATTTGGCACAAAGTGACGCTAACAGTCCGACGTGCAGTGTCTGTGGCACCAAGACTCAAAGTAAGAGTGGAAAAACACCGGTCACGGCAGCAGGCTGGCTCGATACTCACCGTCCTATTCACTATAGCGACTGCTCTAATTCTGAAGAATGATAGGGTCCGGGAGGATTTGATGGGGTACTCGTCAGTGACACTGACACTACTTATTTTAACACAGAAAATCCACTGGAATTGATAAGGGAGTCGATAAAGAATTGGCTCGCTAAGTGTAATCGGTAATGAATAAATGAATGAACAGCTCTGTATAGTTCAGTAGAGCTCCACTTACTACACTCTACAAAATGCTCATGTAGTTGAATCAGCATCTGTCTAAAACTATTTTATCACAGCCTGCACATTATAACCTTAATGATGGCGGATTTACTGCAGGACTGTTGTTTTAGACTTCATCAGTTTTAACTAGATGTTCCTAATAAAGTGACAATAGTATATACACGAGTAAGTGGCAGTTGAATGTAAAGGCTGTACAGTGCATGACTGGAGTTAATGAATTGTTTTCTATGCAATCCTCAGATTCACCTGGCAGCCCAAAGATGATTGATCTTTAGTTGAACAGTTTTATCATATATTATCATTATCACTGCATCATTATCAGTTTCTGTTACTGGTAGTGTTTATTCTTGCTTTGTCTTATTGTAGGTAATTTTGCCTTCTTCTGACTAACCACCTGCTAAACATTTAATTTTAAACAAGTTACTGTCCCACACTCAGGGCTACCTGCTGCCTATAGAGACTTCCCTCAGTTCAGTATGTGTTTACGTGCTGCTCAGACCAGCTCCACAGTTAGTGATGGCTTTTCTAACTCAATCTTGAAACAGCAGAAAAAACTTGTTCACTTGTTGTTATGTGTTTTTGTATCTTCAGTATAGAGGATTGTGATGTTTATTACAACTTCAGTGATTATCTACTGTCTGCTCATCAACCTGAGCTGCTCTGCTCTGTGACTGTCCGTCTACACATAGACTTCAGTGTTACTCGTGGGTGGGACACAGAGGGATGACTACAGACAGGAGCAGGCGGCTGCATCAGAGCCAAAGTAGCACATTTTTAGACTAATTTCAGTCAGTTAAAAAAAAAACACCATCCTAACAAGGACACATGCACAGATAAATATAGTTTTGTGTCCACACTTATGTGTCGCAGTGGAAATAGTGTATTCTATTAAGTCATGGCTTTTATTAAAGTTGACATACAAATAATGTGTGCATGTATTTGCGGGTTTCCCTGCTGCCAGATGATCCTGAGCTGGACGGGGGCCAGACTGGAGGGAGGCCAGTACGAGAAGGCCAATGTCAACGCCACCGACAACCACCACAGCACCTGTCTGCACTATGCTGCTGCAGCAGGCATGAAGAGCTGTGTGGAGGTGAGAGAAAGTGTCTGAAATTCAAACTCATTTTGGGCTCATCTTTCATTTCTGTGTGTGGCAAATCTGTTTGTGTTCTTGAAGATTGGATTTGGCCAAGATTTTACTGCCAGTCAGATCTGTAGGCTGAGCACTATGCCCATTCTTTCAATGGAAGCAGCTGCTTTGTGTTTCATTTCTGTCAGATCCAAGTAGCTGTTCCTCCCTTGTTTTTAAAGATTGCACAGCTTTTGGAGTAGGAAGAAAATCCACTCCTCGAATTAAAAGAACATGGAGCTCAGCTCTGACATGGGCAGCCTGGGATAAAAATAACCCAGATCTTATCCTTTAAGAAAATGTGTGAACAAGTTTCTCTTCACCTCTTTATTCTCTTCTTTCATCTTTTATTCAACCTCTCCTGTCTTTCCATCTGTTTCTTGATGTACACCTTTCACCCTTTTAACCCGTTACATTTACACTACATCTACATTTCTTCCTTTCTTTCACTTTCTTCCTTTCCTCTACTTGTCACCTTTCTCCCTTTCTCTCTCTCTTACCTCTACATATCACTGCCTACTTCCCCTTCTCATGTATCTTGTCTGTTTTCTCCCATCACATCTTTGTTTACACTTTCTTTCTCTTTTCCTTTCCCCTTCTCTCCTCAACTTGCTCTCACCTCTGGTTTCCTTTGTTGTCTTTGGTTGCAAGTTCCTTCAATGTCTTTTTCTTCCACATGATCTGTTTCTCTCCTTTTTTCACCCATTTCTTTTGTTCTCTCTTCTCTCCCTCCTTGTCCCTCCCTCTAGCTGCTAATCCAGAGTGAGGCGGACCTTTTTGTGGAGGATGAGGACAAGCTGACGCCATGTGACCATGCTGAGCGGCATCACCACACAGAGCTGGCCCTCAGCCTGGAGTCACAGATGGTTTTTTCCTCCTCTTCAGCTCAGCAGTCAAACACAGACGCACATGGTGAAACCAACCTGCTGCAATACAAGGAGGTGAGACCGCAGTTACGAGATCTGGGGGTTTCCTGCTGTCCTGACTTTTTGAATAAATGTGTTATTTTTATGCTTTTTAAAGTCACAGCTCAAGCAGTGTTGCAACTTTCACTTCTTGCATTGCGTACTTTTGAAATAATAAAAGTTCTTAAATCTTTAAAAGTTATGTGTGAGGTCAGTTTGCTTTTACAGAAGGAAATATGACATAGGCAAGAATAAAAAGAATAACACAATTATCACCTGCTTTTTTTAGACAAGCAAAAGGGAAAGAAAAGTATACGGTGTCTTTTCCCAAACAGCTGCAACAATTAGTCACAGAGAAAAAAATAATAAATGATGCAGGATCATAACTATCACCCTGAAGAGATCTGTTTGAAATCTACATGAAAGTATTTCACAGCTCACAGTTGAGTTCAACCAAGTGATGTCAAGCAGTAAATTAACACAAGTAGCAGCTATTTCAGTCATTTTTTGTCCTCTCTCTCTCTCTCTTAGTGCCTGCATTTGTGGACGAACTAAGCAGATTAAATTTCTCAGTTATCTGCACTGAACGGTTCCCCTCATTTTTCTATGAAGCCATTTAAGCCCACTGTCACAGAGTCCTTACCACTCACCTTCAGATGTCACCGGTTTTCCATAAACTTGCACTGGTTCTTACAAGTATAGGAAAATGGGAATACGCACACCTTGTGCCATGGGTCTTAGCTAAGCGGAGGGCACCAGCACAGTCGTCTTGCAGTGGCTGCTGCCAACTGATAGCGGTTTGATCTTCCGTCCAGCATTCAAATCCATGCTAATACTTAATCTCTCTTTCCCACCACAACCCCCAGTGCTCACTGCCTTACATCCCAGTCATTTTCATTTTTTCATTTTTTTTCTCACATTATCATTTTCACATCATTAAACGTGCTGTATCTGAATCTCATATGTTTTTTGTCCTCATACTTTCTTGCCCTCACCTTCCCTTTGACATAGTTTTCCTCCTCTCTACTTCTCCTTCTCTTTGTCCTTCATCTCTGTCTCCTCTTTCTCTTTTTTCTATAACATATTACTCACTCTGTCCTTTCAGCCTTACGAGGGACTGAAGCTTCAGGACCTGCGCAGGCTGAAGGACATGCTGATTGTGGAGACAGCAGACATGCTGCAAGCCCCCCTCTTCACTGCTGAGGCCCTGCTCCGAGCACATGGTGTGGAGAAAGTTTACATTTATTATTATGGCTTTCTTACAGCAATCCAGCATGACTGCTATATTCATGAAATAATGCATATATAGAGACCGTGTCCCTGTCTCTAAGCTTGTGTTTAACCTGCTTCCTCACTCAGACTGGGACAGAGAAAAGCTTCTGGAGGCCTGGATGTCAGATGCTGAGGGCTGCTGTCAGCGCTCAGGTGTGGCCATGCCCACCCCACCACCCAGCGGATACAACGCCTGGGACACCCTGCCCTCACCGCGCACCCCTAGGACCCCCCGCTCGCCCCTCACACTCACCCTCACCTCTCCTACTGATAGCTGCCTCACACCTGGAGAGGAGGGCCTGGCTACGGTAGGACAGAGTGATGATATTAAGATACTAGAAACTACCTGACTTTTATTGAAGTTGAGCTTTTGATAGAGTGCCAAGTGTTTCACACATTTGATTACAATAGGTTAATGTCTAATCTTATTAGAGCAAAGGAGGTCATAGGCCTCCTTCTAGCAATTCTTCTCTCTGGTCTTTGTAGCTTTACATCAGTATCAGCCAGTTGTCAACTACTGCTGTTGAAGCACATCCATTACTTATCTTTTGTCTGCTAATCCTGGCTGCAGTAAAGCTGAAATCTTCAGACCTCAGTTTTCTTCTACCTGAACACTTACATGTACAGCATGAAGGACATTTGGCTGAATCATATACCACGAATGGGATTTAATATTACTTTTAATGGTACAATAAATAGTACAGACCTTGGAAAAATATGCCATGGCACATGTTGTTATTTTGTCCTTTCTCTGTGTAAAATGAGAGAGATGACACATACAGAAGAACATAATCTTTTTTAAAATGAAATGTACAGTAACTTAATAGGTGTTTTGATGCTTTCAGACACTGTAAATCTTGTGAATTGTCTCTTTTGTCTTTTTGCAGTGTGGAATCTGTCTCTGCTCTATCTCAGTCTTTGAGGACCCAGTGGACATGTCCTGTGGCCATGAGTTCTGCAGAGCCTGCTGGGAGGGGTAGCGATCTGTGTTTGTGTGTAAATGTTCCTGCACACTTATTAGATATCTTCTACGGTTTTTTTTACGTGTGTCTGTGTGTTTCTTAGATTCCTCAATGTGAAGATTCAGGAGGGTGATGCACACAATATTTTCTGCCCAGCCTATGAGTGTTATCAGTTGGTGCCAGTGCATGTGATAGAGAGTGTGGTTTCCAGAGAGATGGATCAGAGATACCTACAGTTTGACATCAAGGTAGAAACAAAACAAGCACATTTCATCCTGTTTTTTCATTGTCTGCGTACCCTCATCCTTTTGCCCAACCTCTCACATTGTTGTGACTCCAGGTTTGTTTCTCGCTATGTCACCTCTTTCTCACCCCTTTTTTTTTTCTCCAGGCATTCGTGGAGAACAATCCTGCAATTCGCTGGTGTCCTGCAGCGCGTTGTGAGCGAGCAGTGAGGCTCACCCGACCAGGCCCCGGGGACAGTGACCCTCACAGTTTCCCTCTGCTGCCCTCACCAGCTGTTGATTGTGGCAAAGGTCACCTCTTCTGCTGGTATGCTTCACAGTTTATTGGCTGTGTGCACGCATGCAATTACTCTGCACAAATACATACTTTACATACATACGATGTGTCATTTAGCAAAACCAGATCAGCAAGTGATGTCTGCCTTGCTAAAGTATAAGCCAGTATAATGTTTAAGCCATACTTCTCTGTCTCTACAGTTGGGAGTAGAGCCCTGTGTGGAACATAGTCATTACTGTTCAGGCAGGGCTTGACAGCGTTAACCATTAGCCTTGTTTTTTGAAAACCACTGAAGACTAAATGCCAGTTTTCTTTCTCTCAAAATTGACCTAAAAATGCATGTGAGGCAACTACATCTCTTTGTTTTTCTTTTTTTTAACCACCCCAACAAAATATATGTTATCTCTAACTGTGACTTCATTCTTTTGTGCATTTCACTTGAAATGAATGACAAGTCTCAGTGCCTTGTAATTTACTATTCCCCTCCCTGCCTGCAGGGAGTGCCTTGGCGAGGCCCATGAGCCATGTGACTGTCAGATGTGGAGGAACTGGCTCCAGAAAGTCACAGAGATGAAGCCTGAGGAGTGTAAGTCTGTCCTGTATTGTCTGTGCTCCCAGGAATTGTCTGGGTGTTTCTGGTGTGGCCAGAGATCATTTTAGCTGCACCTCAGTAAGCTCGCACCACAGTAAGGCAGTTTAGAGCAGCTGTCGGCTCAGCCTACCAGGATGTGTCTAATTTACTTTTATAACATAGTGGCAGGTGTTCAGGACATTGATATTTGCCAAATGTGAGCATGTGTGTGCTGGAGGGTGTATCGGCAAGGCAGGTTTTGAACAATTGAGATGCAGCTGAACTGTGTGTGTGTGTGTGTGTGTGTGTGTATGTGTCTGTGTTTGTGTGTACTTTCCACAGTGGCAGGTGTGAGCGAAGCCTATGAGGATGCTGCTAACTGCCTGTGGCTGTTGACCAACTCCAAACCATGTGCCAACTGCAAGTCACCCATTCAGAAGAATGAGGGCTGCAACCATATGCAGTGTGCCAAGGTATACACACTAATCTTTGTCAGCATGTTTTTATCCTAATATGTGCTGTGTTTAGGTTTAAATTATTAAAAGTACCCTCTCGTCTCTCTGTAGTGTAAGTATGACTTCTGTTGGATCTGTCTGGAGGAGTGGAAGAAGCACAGCTCATCAACAGGAGGCTACTATCGCTGTACTCGTTATGAGGTCATCCAACAGCTAGAGGAGCAGTCCAAGGAGATGACTGTAGAGGTACAGACAGACACACACACACACACATAAAATAGAGAGACCCACTTTGCCACAGTTGACCGTGCACAGGTTCTCTGCGAACCCTAACCCCGACCAAACTTAAACACTCTCCAAAATGTAACTTGTATTTTGTTGCAGGCGGAAAAGAAGCACAAAAGTTTTCAGGAGCTGGACCGGTTCATGCACTATTACACTCGCTTCAAGAACCATGAACACAGCTATAAGGTAATTCTCTCTCAACACACACACAGACACACAAAAGCTTGCATCTGAATCTCAAGGTCATTACCTAATAGACATGTATTGCCTTCTCTCTGTCCATTAGTTGGAGCAGAAGCTGCTGAAAACTGCTAAAGAGAAGATGGAGCAGCTGAGCAGAGCCTTCATTTGCCGTAAGTCCCTAATATTGATCCCAGCTGGTAGGGAAGATGGATGGAAGAACATGGATGGAGTTTTAACTGTCAAAATGTTTGTGAAAAATGCTAATTCATGAATGAAGCATAGATCTGTTAGCCTCACATCTAAGCTTAGATTTTATCATAATACAGTCATCCTATCACAGCCTAATACTGGCTGGCTCAACTTCTACAAGAATGTCAGAGACCATAATGGTGTCTGCACCTCCTGATGCAGGTGAAGGCACTCCTCCAAACACACGCTTCATTGAGGATGGTGTGTGTGAGCTGCTGAAGACGCGGCGTGTGCTGAAGTGCTCTTACCCATATGGCTTCTTCCTGCAGCAAGGCAGCACCCAGAAAGAGATATTTGAACTCATGCAGGTAATATGATACATTTGTGTAGTTCATGAATTCACCGCAACAAAAATACTCACAACTGCAGAGTTCCCCTGGTGAACCACCAGACAAAGCATTGTTTTATCCTGTGGGTCTGTGACCATATATTTGTATGTTTTTTTTTTTTATGTATAAATGCATATTTGAGCCTGTTGGCAAGGGAGAAGATGGTAAAGGAAAAATTTATATATGGCACCTGATGCCCTCTCTGACACAGCTCTGGGTTCGAGGGGCTGGAAGATGAAAAGCCAACACAGTCATCAGTGACCAACCTGCTCTACTGCCTGACCTATGCTGCCCCTGCACATAATGGATATAAATAATTATTCTTTCTGGTTAGAAAATCTTTCTGCAAGACCACATTTTATGAGATAATAAATCAAGATTCGATCTTTTAATTTACATTTCTGCTTGAAGACTCCTGATTCCAGACTCCAGGATTCAGGTTGCAGTGTTGGGATTGTAGTGATTGGAGTGAATTAAGTACAGTTAACCTCAGAAGATCCCTGCAAAAATATTTGAATCACTGGAGGTCCATTTCATCGACTTTTCAGACATTTAAACAGGATTAACACTGGATAATGTCTGCTGTGAGATAATCAGCTCATGCCTTATCCACAGTGAGAGTTAAATATATGTTACAAATCCCTTTTTAAATTTGAATTTCCACTCTTTGGAGTAGATGGGAGTTTGCATGTTTTCCTTGTTTCTGCCCAGACCGACCTGGAGATGGTAGTGGAAGATCTGGCACAGAAGGTGAACCGGCCGTACCTGAGGACGCCGTGCCACAAGATAATCAGTGCAGCCCGACTGGTCCAGCAGAAGAGGCAGGAGTTCCTGGCATCAGTGGCACGTGGTGTGGCTCCCAACGACTCTCCTGAGCTTCCCCGCAGGAAGTGAGGACAAATACACTCACACATTAAACAAAATATGGTTTCACTTTGCACAGGTTAACAGATTCTTTGCACAGAAGAGGCACTGGCAGAGACTCAGGAGGCAAGTACAGGTATAAGAACCTTGATAAAACACTCACGTGTTTGTGTTTCTTTCAGCTACCCTGGAGGATCATGGGACTGGGAATATCTTGGCTTTGCCTCTCCAGAGGTAACTAGAGAATCTTCTCCTGTCACACCACCACTTCTGCTAACATCTTTCACTTCTTTCTAAGCTAATGCTACTTTCTCAAACCACACTGGTGCAAGTGATGACCTGACCTACTTCTGTATGAGGTCATATTAATGCATGGCTACGGCTGCAGCTGACTCAAGTTTGCTTATGTGTTAAGATGGGGAATCGTCACACTGCACTGGGAGCAGATCAGAGAGAGAGGCAGTCACAGGTAATGCACCATAATTCCTTGCGATTTTGTGCATATGCTTGCACTGTATTTTGTTTTCTTATATATATCTATATAGCTGTAGACTACATGTTACAGCTGCTTATTGTTGGTTTTGTGCTAACGTAGCCTGAATACTCTTTGCAGGATTATGCTGACATTCAGTACCGTCGTAGACACAGGCCACGGCGCAGAGGAGACATGCTGAGTCTGCACAACCTCAGAAGCAGCAGCAACACACCAGAGACCAGCAGGAGGAGTGACAACACAGGTCTGGTTTCACAGCCTTATATAATGATCAAAAAAGGCCAAATGCTGTATATAGTGTATGGGAATTTTGCGCAGGTCCCTTTTTTACTTATGCGTAGCACCATACACAGCAGATTTGTAATACTACACATCCCAGTCCAACTCATTCCCTGCCTCCCATTTATAAATTTTAACTTGTCACTGCACCCGACAACCTGCAAATGGGATTTTACTTTATTGCTCTATGAATCAGGCCTGTCGAAGCACACAGAAGAATTGATCACTCGGATCAATTGGCAGTCAAAGTCACACAAAGTGCTCCCTGCTTTAAATGTGAAATGTAATGTAAATGTAAATGTGACGTTTTCTGTTCCAGAAGTTCCAGAGAGGACCGAGGGCCGTAGGAGAGTGCTGGGCTCACTGGACGAAGACGACCCCAACATCCTTCTGGCCATCCAGCTTTCGCTCCAGGATTCCCGCAGAGAGCGAGGCCTTGAGGGAGGCCTGGAGAGAGGGATGGAGGGGAGAGCGGAGCTGGATCGTGGACTAGACAGAGGACAGGAGAGGAGGCCGGGTCCCTCAGTAGACTTGGGAGATGTCGCTTTGCACTCCATCAACACAGACGGCCCTCCAGGAGCCAGAGGCTCAACGTTCCCCGCTTCTCTCCTGGATCCTCCCCGCCCCCCTAACAGGACAGACTCCACCTCCCAGCCTCCCACATCTAACCCCCTCCCCCTTCCTCCCCCGCCTCCCTCTCTCAGTGCAGAGCTGCTGGAGTTGGGAGACAGCCTTATGAAACTGGGGAACATAACCACTCCTTATGACCTGGACACACACACCCAGGAGCAGCTCTGCTCACACCACACATACAACCACAGTACTCTCACTGCTCCTTACACCACTGAACCTGCTTACAGCGACTGCAGCCATAGACAAGACCAGAGTGCACTGACAGCTCCATATGTGCTCGACCATATCACCATCACAGATCCTTGCTACGACGGCAAAGAGCAGAGTTACTGCCACTCCGCTGCTTATTTGGCCGAGGCTGAACACACTGCCTCGTGCATGGGAGAACGCACCCAAAATCCCTCCCAAAACGCCGCCCATCCTAGTTCATACAACCGGGAACACGCAGCCACGTACGACAGCACTCCAAAACCAGACAGCTCTTACAACCCCTGCCCAGAACACAGTAGCTCTTACACTCAGGAGCGGCCTCCTGCCTACGCTCTTGAACGCCCACCCAAAACAGACCCCCAGCCCCCTGCCCAGTTGTGCCTCCCGTCTCCAGAGCTCGAGCCAGAGCTGCTGCTTTCACCAGTGATCCCCCCTGGGGGCCCTTTCACCCCCAGCGACCCTCAGAGTCTGGAGGCCCTGGACCCCACAGCCAGTGCCCAGCTGCTGGACAACATCATGGCCTGGTTCAACAACAACATCAACCCACAGAACAACCCCCAGAGCCTGGCCCTCATCCCCTCCCCACCCACCACAGAAACCGACTCCTCCCCTGACACACACACTGAGACTGAGTCAGAGAGCCAGACCTCCAGGGGCGTGACCCCTGCCCCACTCTGGCAGCCCCTGGAGGGCGAGCCAGAAGCGGACAGGGTGTCGGCGAGTCCCCGTTTAGGTGCTGCCGGTGTGGACGGCCTGAAGACGTCGCGGCCCAACACTCTGGAGCTGGAAAACAGAGAGGCTGGCGAGGAGGGTGTGAACGCAGGGTGTGTGGCAGACCTGTCGCTGGACGAAGTGCACACACACCCATGCCCACACTCCCAACGTGGAAATAGTCCTGCACACACTGCCTCGGCCACAGAGAGGGACTTAGACCTGGCTCTTCAGTTAGAGGTGGATCAATCACCTGAGGAGTGGGAGGAGCAAGTACACCTGGTGTGATGAAGCAGAGAGAGAAAGTTCAGGAAGAGAAAGAATGATGTAGGTGAAACAGGAAAAAAAATCAAAGACAGGAAAAGTAGAGTGAAGCTCTGATGGAGAAATATAAGATATAACAGTGATGCCTCGATGAGAGATCTAGGTCTTTGGGGGTAGAGTGCTTGCTGTATGTATTATACTGTATCTAGAGAGGACGCAAAGCCCTGCAGACTTTGTCCAGTTAAGATGATGTCATACGCAGATTTTTTTTTTTAAGTGCTTCTGTCTGCTGTAAAAACAGACAAACTATTCTTTGAAAACAAATTAGTGTTTAAAACAGTACATCAACGGAAAGCTACTGATATCATAACACATAAAATGCTGCACATGTCTTGTTTTATTTATTCCCTGCCTCCTGTATTTTGTTTTCTCAGTTTGTTCAGGGTGAAGTTTTGGTGCTGCTGAAATCCAAACTTGCCTCGTACACCTACACTTTATTATTACCACGGCGACCCAACCACGAGCCTGTTCAGAGCTCTGAGAGCCAAATACGATGATAACTTTAACCTTGGAGCTTGTCAGCGTACTGTACAATCAGAGGGCCTAATTCAGATTTTTGGACCTTCACGCACACTGTGCCTGCTTTGTTAAAGAGAGCCAACACACTACTGATCTTTCCTTTCGGTAGGCTTCAAAGAACCACGATGCACCTGTCTGCTCGTTGGCGTGTGTTTATCTGGATTTTATGACGGAAACAAGTCTTTTGTAATTCTCAGATGATCAATTGTATTGTCCCTCTGCACGGAGAGGTCAGAGGTCAGTCTCAGCTACAGAGCAGCAGTAGGAATTCGGTGTCCTGCTCAAAGGCAGTTCAGCATCATGGGTGCTTGATTTCAGGAGAGGGGATTGAACCCTCTGATTTCTCCTGGTCACTGCACCATCCTGCTACTCATTCCATGTCCTTCTTTGTCTTTATCGAAGATGAGTTTTCATCTGTGACTTTCATAATTGTTACAGTATTTTATTGTTGCTTTGGCTCAGATTTATTGCGAAACAATGAAATGCAATGAAAACATCTAATGAAGTATTGCTGTCAAACACTAACTAGTTCTACGCCATTTCCACTTTGTATAGTGACAAAACTGTATTTTATGCAGAGCTATAAAGTATTTGAAATGATAGAGTAAGACTAACGTTTGTATTTATGAAACATTTCTGCTTTAATGTCTCTAGATGAAGAAGTCTGAGGAGAGTCTGACCTCTTACTGTCCATACAGGTCAGAATGATGATTTTGGATTATACTTCACTGAATTAGTTTACCATTTCACAAATAAGTAAACATTTCAGTCAGTTTCATCATCTAGACTACTGCAAAGTGCTGTAATCCTGCATAACCTCAAACCACAGTGTGTTCACAGGGAGAGCGTGTCATGTCAACGTATTTCTCCATTAAGGAATTTGCAAATGGAATCCGAGCCAAAGCATGTCACAAAATGCTGTCGATAAAAATCCTCCTGCAACTTTAAGTTTGCTGTTATTATCATATCTGTTCCACTACTGAAGGCTAGTGTGGTGTGCTGTTGACAGACGGGAGATGGGTTGGATTTTTACTGTAACTTATCCTTTTTTTTTTTTTTTTAAATTCCTTTGTTCCTTATCATAGAGATGAAATCTCTTCCAGTTGAGACCAGAGTTGTTTGGTCTGTGTGCCTTTTGTTTCGATTGTACTTGTTTATTTTGTTGGTATTTATTAGTGTCATTACTTTTTAAAGATGCTAAACAAGTTGCTAATGGAGGTTAATGGAGGACACACCACTCTGGCTGTTGCCATAATACACTGAGGTTCTTGATGCACATTTGTATTGTTTGTCCTTTCAGCCCTGTTTTCTCACTTGACCTTATCCCCAGACAATACACACACCCATGTTTTGGCCGTTTTACCCAATCAGACGCTGCCTTGCGGCTGTCTGAAATAATTCACTCCTTTTACTATTCACATTCTGAGTTTCCAATATAATTAACAACCACTTTATCTGAATGTTGCTCAAGTCTATTTGGCCTTTGATTTCATTTTCCAATGTGATGTAGCACTCTCACTCCTGGGTTGTCGTGCAGCCTTTATCTGAAAACTTTATTGCCCAACCTTAATGTTTACAAGAGAATTAAACACTGCCTTTTGTGTTGAGATATGATTTGGTGCTTTGGGGACTGAAATGGTAATGATGGAGTGTTTTAATCATATTTTGACGGCATGCCAAACAAATGTTAAAAAAAGAAAAAAAAAGACAGAAAGAAATCCTGTCAAATTCAGATTTTGTTGAAATTCCTCCCTTGACTTTTACAAAAGCAGCCAGTTATAATGTGACCTGTGATCAAACATGTGTCACTTATAATTGATAGTGTGAGCTTTGGAGCTTGTTTAAAGTGAAGTGACTTGAGAGGAAGTGACAAAAACCCTGACATGGCACCCGTTCCTCTGTGTATTGAACATGAGACTGTGAAGGTGCTGGACAGGTTGTAGGTGCTGACCAAGACACTTCATAAAGCCTACTGAGATGTGAGGGCAGCTGGTGTCGCCCCCGTTAACGTTTCAGACTTTGTTCCCTGAGGAATGGCTTGATCCACAGGACTGCACACACTTCTTTTTGGGTTGCATGGTGCAACAGTGGAAGCACTGAGTCCGGGGTCTTTTGATTTGCACAAGCATGCTGTTAATGCCTTGCACTAATCCAGTGCTGTCAGGCAAGGTGTGGAGGACTGATGAGGGCCACTTATTTTATTATTTCTTTTTTTTTCTTTTCTCAATTAGAATTGGATTTATGGCATCAAGGGAATGGCTCTGTGCCATTTTGCACTCCATATATAATGTTTATATTTTAAAGATTCCTCAACCAACAACTTCACAATTTAGAAAATAATGAAATTGCACTCTCATAGATTATACTTGATACATTCCCAGTCGGTCCATAAGAGAGGTTTGATGTGTGGCCAAAACTGTAAATGAAAGTGTCAGTGCAAAGTTTACTCTCAATAAAAAGAACTGAAAGTGTGTCGCTGTGATTTTTGTGTAAGTGCTTTACGACAGTTGTTTCAAAACTGGTCTCAATCGGAAAAAAACAATATTTTCTTTCCCTGATATTTATGATCAGAAGAGCATCATATACTGTCAGCTTCCCATTGTCACTTGTTAACAACTTGTCAGACACAATTAAGTAAATAACATCATACTTTTTAACATTTGAATACTTTAAAACATTAATTACTTGTTGAAACACTGCTTGGACGCTGATGTTCAGAAGTAAACTTGACGTAACTATTATTTGAGTATTGAACTCTTGACTGCTAATACTGTCAAGCAAAATGACATGTTATTCATTCAAGATGTATTCATGCAGGACATCACCTCTCCCAGTGAATGGTGCTTAACCAGTCGGATGGAAAATCCTCAATTACCCAGCATTTTATCAGCATCTGTTGGTAACCACTGGGAACTACAACACATTACACACACTGCAACAATTGTCTTTCTCCCAGTTTTTATCACTTTAAAACTAATTCTGTTGGGATTTCCATGACAAATTTCAAACTTGAACTCACACAGGTTTCCAGAGACAGAGTCTGTGTTCAATATGTACAGCTGCTGCAGGTAAAAACTGAGCTTTTTAACTCTCATAAGCTTAATGCAGAGGACCAACACATGAACAACAAAACAAGGGAATGTAAACACCAATCAGTATATCTTTTAATTGTTCTGATAATTGATCATGTTAATTTTATGAATGGATAATGAAATAAAAGTAACATTGTTTCACACATTTAGTTTTGAAGATATATTAGTTTGCCTTTATGATGACAGAATTACAGATATATTTCTTTGTGTATATTTTTTTCTTCATTTCCCTAAATATTCTGCATAAGCACACTGACAAAATAAATCTACACAAATGTCATTTTTAACCAGTGAATAAAAAATGTTTGTTGCATTAAATTGAAAATATGTTGGATAAAGAAGATGAATTTCCCTCGTCTAAAACTCGGCCCCTCACTCCACCGACACGCGGCGCTGTGGTCACATGATGGTCTCTTCTTCTTCGTCGCCTCATTAACGTGACGTCGTGTTACCGCGACGTAAACCCTACGACAGCGGCCTGTGTTTTCACTTGAGCGCTGTAATTTTTCTCTCCGGTGGAGGATTTGTATCTGCAGTCCGTCACCATCATGAAACTAGTCAGGTAGGTGAACGTGAACACACTTTGTTTGTCGAGTTCTGTGGCGAGTTATGCTGAAAACAAAGCGACACCGGCGGATGGATCGAGATATTTACGGACGGCGATGGAGGCGGGAAGCGAAATGAATGGAGGGAGGCTGTTCGGCGGCGCTACACTGACCGGGCACTGGGCTTTGAAATAACCAGATACTCATTCACAACATACGCACACACGCACATGTGGTCTTGTCAATTTTTGAGTACAGGGTTTAGTCCTGAAGTTGCCCAGATAGTCTACTAGCTAAAGTTTGCTAAAGTCCGCTACGAATTCATACGGACGGTAAATTAGTCGTAGGCCCCGCTTCTACCATTACTACAGATACTTTAAACCTAATTTAAACCCTAATTTACTAAATATATTTCTCTATGATTTGAAAAAACTAGGTCAAGCAAGAAAGTTTGCCTTCGGTCTAAGTGGAGGCCGCGGTTCACCGTGGTGCCTTTGTTTTGGTGCAGGTTAGCACCAGAGCTAACAGCTAGCTAAGGCCATAGATCGATGTGTTCACGTTGTGTAACCTTGTTCACTCCTGCTTTTTAAGGTTTTTGATGAAGCTCAGCCATGAGACGGTTACAATTGAACTGAAAAATGGCACCCAGGTCCACGGCACCATCACAGGTAAGAAGCAGCTGGGGCCACCAGTCTCTACTGACAAACTGCAGTCAGAGATTTAGTTTGTTATGGTTCCAGTTAAGATTTGTCACTTTGTAAATTCACATATCCATTGGTAATTGACTTTTTACCATAGTGCCACTAAGTCCTTTGCTTTTGGGTGTTGTCCAAATGTATTTGTAATTTTGAGTCTCTAGCAGTGCATAGTGCAAGTGTGCATAGAGAGATGATGGTTTTTGTGCAGTACATCTTCAGTGTAGTTTACACAGTAGTGTTTGGTAGACCTCTGGCCACATTGAATCACCACAAGTGATGCTGCATCAAGACTGCAACAAGACACCTTGTTTGCTGAGACAGCTCTCATATCACAGTTTATCACTGTTAACTTTGGCAGACATCCTGGTTCAGGCTGATGTTGCTGCCTCGTAGATGTTCAGTCTTACCTTCTTCTGCTCTAATGCCAAGATAGAGGATTTATGCAAAAAAAAGGGTTAGTCTGAATACAAGGAGTGACATCCAGTCAAGCTGGTTTAGTTGGTTACATACCTTGTGGAGTAGTTTGGATGCTTCATCTGTTCTCATTTTCATCCTTTTCTTTTTTTCCTGTTTAGGTGTTGATGTAAGTATGAACACCCACCTGAAGGCTGTGAAAATGACCCTGAAGAACAGGGAGCCCACTCAGCTGGAGTCACTTAGTATCCGTGGCAACAACATTCGCTACTTCATCCTGCCCGACAGCCTTCCACTGGACACCTTGCTGGTTGACATTGAGCCAAAGATCAAGTCCAAGAAGAGAGAAGCAGGTGAGTGTGAAGGAACTGACAAAGGCTCACAAAACCATGATTGGTCACCCATGAGGCTGCAGTGGGCCTTTTTTTGTTTTTATGTGTGTTGTTTCATTGAGATTATGCTGTATGCAAGTGACGAGTTTGAGTTGAAGTATCTTCAACTCAAACCCATTTTTCCTCTTAAGCACATGTAGTTGTTAATGGGTGTTGATGCATCAACAAGCTCTACATTTAGTGAGCTTTGTTTAGCAGGTGAGCCTGTTTCAGCAGGTTCATCTGATCTGGCTGCACCTTGTGCACTGAAGTTTTCAAGCAGTGTGAAGGTGGTACGGAGCCTGAACAAGAATTTGATCATTGTAATCATATAGCATAAATCCTCAGTCTTTTAAGTTGAACATCAGTGTTGATATTGTGAATGCTAGATTTATATAAAGGGACTCCACATTTTCATTGGCAACATGGGTGTGTGTCAGTCTAACAGTGTCTAATGTTAATGTTGACTATTCTGCAAAGTGGCAATGTTGCTGCAAACCATTGACCAGTATTTAGATTTTCTGACAAGTCGAGCAGATCTGCCTCTGTTGTTAATGAGGTACTGGGGAAATTAATTTTTTTGTGGTCTTAATGTTTAATATCCCACACCACTGTGGTTTGTTACTCAGCGTGCTGGTAAATGTTTCTGACTGATGTGTTTCATGTGTCTTTTCTCAGTGGCTGGCCGGGGGCGAGGAAGAGGACGGGGTCGTGGCAGAGGTCGGGGACGAGGTCGGGGTGGTCCCAGGAGATGATCACCAGGCCATACAGTTTCTTCTACACACAGCTGTTTGTACAGGATTTTTTTTTCTCAGAGGAAATGGTTTTGTGAATTTCAGTGTTTTTCTTTGTTTTTTCTTATTTTTTTTGTACATTAAAATGCTCCTGACAAAGAGGATAAACTTGACTGTGTGTTATTGCTGTGTTGTTGACTGGGTTGTTTTGTTTTGAGTCGAGACACTTTGTGTTCCTACATTATGTTTTCATTACAGGGCAAAATAAAGTGTCTTTGCATAGAAATGTTTTTCCAAATTCCCATGAGTTTAGATTACAACCAGAAGTATCCTGTTGTTTGAAAAGGGATTATGACATTAAGTCTGTGGTACATCAAAGCTGTTGATGGTGAAAGCATGGACAATATGAGGTGGGGTAACTGGTCATTATGGCCAAAATGGAGAGAATCCAACAACTGTATATAAGTTCTAATAGAAATTAGTCCTGGGGCCTTAATCGCATGATATATTTATGTACTAATATCTGTCTTTTAAATGTGGTAAATCATGTAGATTTATATATTAAACTCTTAAAGTCCTCTGTTAATTGTACTCTCAGTTTCCAGAGGCTTGAAACATGAATGAATGACATACTGTAGTCTAGATCATTTCAGTTATTCATTGACGTTGGTCAGGACGTCTGTTTCCACCAGCCTCGCAGTGGAGGCTGCTACAGAGCAACTTTTGAACCAGGAGAAAATACAGGTGACCCAATTAAATACAGCAACAGAAATATTACAAAGGTCTCTGTGGGTATACAAGGTCAAAAAGGGAAGGCAGCTGTTTATTTAGCCCCTTTTTATATGATGAGGGACCAGAAGATAAGAAAAGAGGAAATGGTTAAGAATTAAAAGTCAACTACACTGGAATACAGTGGACACTGGACGACATCAGCTCAGGGTTGAAGAAATCCTTTGCCTTCCTTAAATGTTTCTGTCAACACAACAGAGGCACCACTTCAGAAACCTGAGGTTCATCTTGGGACAATAGAGGATTTTTACAAGTTTATGGTGTGTGTGTAGCTTAAATCATAAGAGTGATGAAGCCTCCATCATTTAAAACAACCTCAAACCACTTGTTGCTGTGTGTGTGTCTGAGTCTTCTCTGGGTAAGTGCTTTTTTTTTTTTACTTTCTACTTTGATAGTCATCGACCGGTGTAACTCTATTATTGTTATTATTTAATATTGTTGAGGTTACCCTCAACTAAAGGAAACAATGGTGTCAAAACCACAGTGAAGATTTATGAATAATATGAATTATAAGGTAGTTTATATTAAAAAGTAGAGTTGATTAGTAATCAATCAGTAGTTGATTAGTACTCTACAGGATACAGTATTACACGATATATGTGCTTTGTTCTTATTTAAAAAAGAAAAACAGTTGATAAGTAGTTGTGTCTAAATCAAGTTGGCACTTTTGTTAACATGTTTTATCAGT
Organism: Caranx ignobilis; assembly: GCA_021432705.1. Classification (NCBI taxonomy): domain Eukaryota; kingdom Metazoa; phylum Chordata; class Actinopteri; order Carangiformes; family Carangidae; genus Caranx; species Caranx ignobilis. Next base: position 3,772,550 of record MU269991.1, on the reverse strand, counting down.
TTTAATTGTCGTTGATAAGGAAGTAGTAGAAGTACAAAATGCAAGATAAGCATTTCACACCTTTATTTGCCTTTGGTGTTTTTCTCAACAAGGTTCCTGCAAATTTGTTTGTCTCAGAAAGTTTGTAGCAGTGTTTGTGATCACCGTCACCGTCACATGTAGGCCACACATCTAGACTTGATATGTTATTTGAGTGTTCCCTAACAAATCTTTTTCTGTTTCTAGCTCGTCACTGATTCCACTCTGACAACACCCTCAACAAAAATAGGTGCTCATAAGTATCCATCTAACTCTTTTATTGCTGTGCTTGACATGTTTGTTGCATATCCTACTGCAGATTGTAATCTAAAGACATGGTCATGTTACCTGAATATGAATTTGTAATTTCCATTCAGATTAGTTTTTTGTGTTTTTTTTTACATTCCACTCCTGGTCTAAAATTCAAAAAGGTATTGCTAAGCGTTAACACAGTTTAAGTGTTGAGCCAGACTGGACCTCTATAGCTCTGATGTGGGCAAAGGTGAGCAACATCCCAGCAGCAGTAACGAACCTGTCAATGCAGCTGATGAAGAGACATCAGTAGAATGTGAGGTCTTTGGGACAGTGCTTAGTTTCTCTCTTTTCACTGTCTGAGGGACTCAGCAGCACTGGACAAAAGTATTTAAACCATGTTTTGGTCATGATTATTGTTACGTTTTGATATTCTCTTAACAAATTGGTTCTGTTAATAAAGATGCTGGTATTAATTACTGATGATGCAAGGATACTCACTGAAGACACACATTACTTTCTCTTATATGCAAAACTCCTTATAATCCTTTATACAAGAGGCTTGAATGTGGCAATTAGCAGTTTGTTTTTTATTTCTTAAAAAAAAAAAATGAACATCAACATTTTGTTAAACCTTCCTCTCCTCCTTTTTGATCCCAGCTCCTCCTGATGCTCAAGGGTTTAAAGCAGTGACCCAAAATGAGACCAGTATAACTCTGGAGTGGACAAAAGTGGACAACATCCCCAACTATACACTGAAGTTCAGTGACAAAGAGGAAACAGTCACTGCATCAGAGGGACAAAATCCTGTGAGACACACAATCTCAGGACTCACAAGTGGGACAACGTACACCTTCACTCTCTTGACTGTGTTTGATAGTATCAGCAGCTCTGGAGTCAGCCTGACTGCATCAACTGGTAAGAGTATCGTCTTTTTATACAGCTGTAAAACAAGAGGCAGAGCAGAGCTCTGTACCAACATCTAATATCAAGTTTCTCAGTAACAGAGGGATGTTACTCTGTGATGTTTTTGGCTGTTGCTGATAAAATAATGAATTGAATGAAACTTTTTATTTACTTAAGAAAACATACTCAAAGCTACCACTGTGGTGGATGCTGCTTTTCACCAATGAAACTGTCAACTCTGTTTTTTAAGTTCCTGACAACGTGAAGAATTAGAAACAGTGTTGAACCAAACTGAACGTACTATAGCTCTGATGTGGGCAAAGGTGAGCAACATCCCAGCAGCAGTGAACGAACCTGTCAATGCAGCTGATGAAGAGACATCAGTAGAATGTGAGGTCTCTGGGACAGTATTTAGTTTCTCTCTTTTCACTGTCTGAGGGACTCAGCAGCACTGGACAAAAGTATATTTTTACTTTTTATTTCTTAAAAAAAAAAAAAATTAACATCAACATTTTGTTAAACCTTCCTCTCCTCCTTTTTGATCCCAGCTCCTCCTGATGCTCAAGGGTTTCAAAGCAGTGACCCAAAGTGAGACCAGTATAACTCTGGAGTGGACAAAAGTGAACAACATCCCCAACTATATACTGAAGTTCAGTGACAAAGAGGAAACAGTCACTGCATCAGAGGGACAAAATCCTGTGAGACACACAATCTCAGGACTCACAAGTGGGACAACGTTCACCTTCACTCTCTTGACTGTGTTTGATAGTATCAGCAGCTCTGGAGTCAGCCTGAATGCATCAACTGGTAAGAGTATTGTCTTTTTATACAGCTGTAAAACAAGAGGCAGAGCAGAGCTCTGTACCAACATCTAATATCAAGTTTCTCAGTAACAGAGGGATGTTACTCTGTGATGTTTTTGGCTGTTGCTGATAAAATAATGAATTGAATGAAACTTTTTATTTACTCAAGAAAACATACTCAAAGCCACCACTGTGGTGGATGCTGCTTTTCACCAATGAAACTGTCAACTCTGTTTTTTAAGTTCCTGACAACGTGAAGAATTAGAAACAGTGTTGAACCAAACTGAACGTACTATAGCTCTGATGTGGGCAAAGGTGAGCAACATCCCAGCAGCAGTAAACGAACCTGTCAATGCAGCTGATGAAGAGACGTCAGTAGAATGTGAGGTCTCTGGGACAGTGCTTAGTTTCTCTCTTTTCACTGTCTGAGGGACTCAGCAGCACTGGACAAAAGTATTTAAACCATGTTCTGGTCATGATTATTATTACGTTTTGATATTCTCTTAACAAATTGGTCCTGTTTATAAAGATGTTGGTATGAATTACTGATGATGCAAGGATACTCACTGAAGACACACATTACTTTCGCTTATATGCAAAACTCCTTATAATCCTTTATACAAGAGGCTTGAATGTGGCAATTAGCAGTTTGTTTTTTTATTTCTTAAAAAAAAAAAAATTAACATCAACATTTTGTTAAACCTTCCTCTCCTCCTTTTTGATCCCAGCTCCTCTTCCTGATGCTCAAGGGTTTCGAGCAGTGACCCAAAATGAGACCAGTATAACTCTGGAGTGGACAAAAGTGGACAACATCCCCAACTATATACTGAAGTTCAGTGACAAAGAGGAAACAGTCACTGCATCAGAGGGACAAAATCCTGTGAGACACACAATCTCAGGACTCACAAGTGGGACAACGTTCACCTTCACTCTCTTGACTGTGTTTAATAATATCAGCAGCTCTGGAGTCAGCCTGACTGCATCAACTGGTAAGAGTATTGTCTTTTTATACAGCTGTAAAACAAGAGGCAGAGCAGAGCTCTGTACCAACATCTAATATCAAGTTTCTCAGTAACAGAGGGATGTTACTCTGTGATGTTTTTGGCTGTTGCTGATAAAATAATGAATTGAATGAAACTTTTTATTTACTCAAGAAAACATACTCAAAGCCACCACTGTGGTGGATGCTGCTTTTCACCAATGAAACTGTCAACTCTGTTTTTTAAGTTCCTGACAACGTGAAGAATTAGAAACAGTGTTGAACCAAACTGAACGTACTATAGCTCTGATGTGGCACAAGGTTAACAACACCTCCAGAGAGACCCTGCAGTGTGGTAGCGTAAAGGAGGAAAATAACTACAGAATCTCAACCAGGGACGTCAGTAGAGCATGAGGTCTCTTCACTTGCAGCTGGGACAGTACAGCTATCTTTTACCCACTGACATACAAAGGGTCTTATTATTGTATCTCTTATTGTTGTTATTATCATGTTTGTCATTCTTATCATTAACATTGTGACATTACAGTGCAAAGATTTTAGTGTGTAAAAGCTTTCTTTCTTTTCATCAGTTCCTCCAAAGCTCTCTTCAGTCACTGTAGCTGAACATTCGACCACAAGCGTAACCCTGACATGGGTAATGTGAATGAAAACTGGGGATACATGCTTCATATTAATGGGATGACCATACTAGTTCCCCAGCTACAAATCTTCAGCCACATTCAGTCAAGCTCTGTCTCGAGCCTGGGACAGAGTATCCATTCAGTGTGATCACAACATTCTCCACACTCAGCAGCGCTGCTTATAAAGACTTCCTCGTAACAAGTATGTACAGGCTGGCTGTCTGATCAAATGACAAGTTGTTGTCAGTAGATAATATTCTTCCATATCGATGATAAAAATTTTATTCCACACTTATTACAAGAGCCCACACATCCTGGCTGTGTAAAACCCAAGTTATCGAAGCTCTGTCTGCAGTTATTCTCTCATTCATTTCAGAAATTGACTGTACCACTGTAGACTGGCATGTTACTAACTCATCGATCCAAGGGATGGTCGAAGGCTTATTCTCTAAAGCAACTGCCTCTAACGGACTGACCCATGTCAGTCCTGAAGGTAGTAATGTGTCATTCACTGGCCTAACACCTGGTGCAACCTATGAGGTGTTACTAGTGTATGAAAAGAAAAACAGACAGTTTAAACAGTGTGAACACAATCTAACAATCCGTAAGTACAAACCTGTCTCACCATATTGAATTAGTGTTTATCTGGGATGATAATCCTTCAGCTATACTAAAAGATTTCCAAGCATTTTTCTATTGTTCTACTGTAAAGAGCCCTGTGCATTCAATTACATGTCTTAAATCGTTTTAGTTTTTGAAGTAGCCCAACATTATATGGGATGCAACTAAAGATTATCATTAATTCATTTATTTTCATTTATTTGTATGTGCTTGAAAAATCATACCTTCAAAAAAAAAATGTAATGTGTCACACGGGGCTACGGTGGTCATATTCTAAAATGACAAGTCATTTAATTCAAATCTATATGTCTGTAGAAATGGATAAGTCTATGCTGTGCAGACAAGTCATATATATAGAGTCTATTACATGTTGTTGTTTGTGACTCTTTCCACGTGTTTCATTCAGTTCCTGCGGATGTAGATGCTATCTGTACGTACGCAAATGGTGGCTACTCCATCAATGTTGTCTGGGATAAACTGGAAGGTGTGTGGACTGAAGTGGAGGTGAATGTGACCGGGAAAACTCACAAAGCATTTGCAAATGGGGGAGAGCAGATCAAAATATCTGGAGTCCAACCTGCTAAGACGTATGAAGTCTCCATAGGTTCGCTGAGTCTGGGTTCTGGGACTGTAAGGCGCTCCGCACCGTATGTTTTTTTGTGCTATACTGATCCAAGAGGTGAGTCGAAGTAAATATACTACTCTACAAATTGACATTTGGTAGTTCGACTCTCTTGTTCAGGTTCTATGAATTAGTATCCTTTTCTGGCATCATAAAATCCACCCTATGTCAGACTGTGATCATTTTTGTGTGTAGATGGGAACTTTTCTGCTGGGTTGAGTTTCTGTTGATTTTACCCAGATTTTACTCTCTGCAGGAGTCATTGCTGGGTCAGTACTTGGTGTGCTGCTGTTTGTTGCTCTGGTCGGCCTGGCTGCCTTCATTTTCCTCAAAAAAAACCCAGATTTAATCAGGTTGGTGCCACCACCCCAGTGTCACCACTATGGTAACATCTCCCTGCAACTTATACTGTCAGGCTCAGTCAGTGAAACTCTTTGATTTCTTCCCACAACAGAAAGAAAACATTCACTCGTGGATCCAAACAAGTTAATCAAACAAGCAAGTAAGTCAAGGTTTAGGCCTGGTCAAAATCCCATTTTGGATAGAATCAGTTGTATCTGGTAAAATGTCTGCATACCACTTATTATACAAGGTGACATGTATTCTTCATTTGTTTTAGAGCAATTTCTGTCCAAGTGAAGTTAAGTACATCAAATCCCAATGAGACCTCTGACTACATTAATGCCAGTTACATGCCGGTAGGTGTTATTTGATCAGTCAATCATCTCATAAATCTTGTTCTCTAATTACTATATAACCCATGAAAATCAGGTTTGATAAGGTTTTACTAAACTCAGATCTACACATATTAACTTTAACAACTGTCTCAGGGCTACAACAGAGAGAGAGAGTACATCGCTACTGAGGGCCCCCTGCCCCTCACAGTTGGTGATTTCTGGAGGATGATTTGGGAACAAAGAGTGAAAGGCATCGTCATGGTAACCAACTGTGTTGAAGAAGGACGGGTTAGTATCAGGAATTTTTTATTTTTATATCTTCTGTGCTAACCTCACACTTCATGAACTGTTGTGAATCATTAACTTTCGTGGCAACAACTTCCTTGTCCACGATATTATTTCTGTTCCAGTGTGGTTCCTCATCTAAACTGAAACAACTTCAAGAGTCTTATTTTGTTTTTCTAATGTATGTTTTTGCCCCCAGACCAAGTCTGAACGATACTGGCCTCCAGACTGCAACCCTTGCTCTCATGGAAACTTACTGATCACCATGAAATCTGAGCAGCAGGAGCCCAATTGGACAATGAGGGAGTTCAGTGTGAAAAATGTAATCACCATCTCTAAAATTTTAGTGTGAATAAAAAGGTTAAATAGCGCTGACTCATCTCTGAGCTGTGAAGCAAAAACAAAAAAAAAGTTCTGTGCAGCATGTTTGACAAATTTACCAGCCAGTGTATTATATTGGTTCATGACATTGACCTACAGTGTTCGAATCTGCCCATGTGAAACCTCTCAACAGACAAGCACAACTGAAGAGCGCACGGTGAAACATTTCCACTTCACCGCCTGGCCTGACCATGGAGTCCCACCAGCCACCGACATCCTGATCCAGTTCACATTGCTGGTGAGGTGCCACATAGACAGAGAAGGGGATGGAGCTCCAACTGTGGTTCACTGCAGGTACAGAACACATGCCTCTGTCTTTCTGGACAATAAGTATGTTGGGCACTTTCATTTGACAACCACTGAAATTCCAATTCTTGTATTGTTTCCTGATGTTGTTGTTGTAAGATATTCCTAAACTGTTTGAGGGTCAGTGGTGGAAGATTTCTATGTAAAATTGATGACCTATATGGAAAGTATCAGCACTACCTCATGGTGACCTTTCTATCTGTGTTGCCTCTCTCAGTGCCGGAGAGGGGAGGACAGGCATTCTCATTGCCCTGGATGTGCTGCTTCAGCAGCTTGACAAAACAAGAGCAGTTAACGTCAATGATGTTGTGCACAAGATGAGACTGAGTCGACCATCCATGGTGCGAACAGAGGTAAAACTGAGCTATTCGCAGTGTGTATGACACTGATTTATAAGTGCGAACACAAAGGTTGCTGTTTTACGTTTAGGAGGCTCTGAGGCTGGTAAACATGCAAATTTTACCAACATGTGGCAGTTAAATGTGAAAGGACGTGTCATCCAGATTACAGTGTCCTACAGTACCTACAGTACAGTTAGCACTCTGTACTCCAAAGATTGTTCCGCTTTTTATATGACCAGAACTTCATTTCTTTTCAGTCCCAGTATGTTTTCCTGCACCAGTGTATCATGGACCATCTGAAGCAAGAAGAGGGCATATATGAGAATCCAGACATTATGTATGCCAACTCCATTGCAATGCAAGAGTTTCATCAGCAGAAGACAAATGCCTAAACTCAACATGCAAGTCTAATTCCAAAATCAACATGTAAATATGGATCCTCATGACATTTATTAACTGAATATACTCAGCACACTTTGGGATTTGTTCAACAGTTTTTTTATACATTAATTTTCCTGCAATCTGTCAAATTTGTATTATTGTTATATTATTCTGATTATAATTGTTTCTGCTATCATTATTATTATGTAAGGGGCTAAACACTCCAGATGACCCCTAAATCTTTACAAATGATACCTGCATGATTTTTGAAGACATGTGTTTTATTTGTGTTCATGTTTTGCCACTTGTTGAGTATGTGTTTAGAGTTTTGACCCAGTCTGCCGTCCAGTAGTCCCATTTAGCTGGCCTTCTCTCCCTGCCCACCAGGAGCTGCCTTCATTATTTTTCGTTTTTCGTTAACTGACTGATTCCATTTCCATGATTTCCGTATTTCATGTTGTAAATTGTTTTCTTTGTCTGTATACAACATCTATTGCACGCCCTTTGAAACAAACTGTTTGTAAAAACGGGCTATACAAATAAAATTGCCTTGCCTTGCCTTGCCTTGCCTTTTGCAAAAAGAATGACTGAGCTCTGCAAATAGTGTTTTACTTGGTGAGGGTTGTTTATGGCATTGTCAAAAGGATGTTCTGTTCAGTTAATGAATTTAGCAAACTGAGTTCACACAACAGGAATTTGTGTTTCAGCAATTCAGTATATATTCTTCCTCGCTTTATTCACTCTTCTTCAACGGTCACAGCAACAGCCCATTCATTACGGCACACAACCCTGTAGCGCCCTCTTTTGGTTCTCATCAATATAGCACAACACAACAAGTATCACTCTATATAGCTTACGCTGATGAAATGTATAGAGACACAACCTCTGTTTATTTCCTCACTCTGTGTATTTGGTCTATATAGGGTCGTTGTTGGGAACAACTTGTTAAGCAGCATAAATGTAAAACGCTGGTAGTGAGAGTCATTCACTAGATGTTGTAGCCGGTCACCACGTCTCTGCTCCGGTGGCGGCTGGACGAAGACACGGCCTCAGTCTGGACGAAGGCTCTGCTCCACCGACGTCTCCGTGCGAATAGCTGGTGTCAGCCTGGCTCTTATGTCTCCGCTTCGCCGACAGGAAACCGCGTCGTTGAAATCTTAGAAATGTCCGTTGCTGCCAACGGCCGCTTCATGTATTTCGCCTTTGGGAGCAACTTGTTGAAGGAAAGACTGCAGCTAAGAAACCCTTCTGCGATATTTTGCACCACGGGTCGACTGAAGGTAACTAGATGCTATTTAAAGAACGTGTAGTTTCCCCTTTTAATCGATATGTCGTTCAAGTCGTGTGGAAATAAGCACAAATCCAAGAAGTAACAAATTACTTTTGTGGAGCGTGATTCTCCACACTAACCCCCCCCCCCTCAAATTATGTACAATGCCTGGTACTTATAAATAGTTATTAATGAACTAGTATCAATTGATTGTATTAAACTACACTCGCTTGTCCGGCAGTGTAAACGTTTGTGCGTTTACACTGCCGTCGACAAAATAACCCGGTAGAACGTGAACGCAGCATTGTCTACCACGCATTCGTTAGCATAACAGCTGGAAATGTACTGTAAATGTCTCGGGGGGTAATTAAACAACACATAAAACGCATAAACTGTCATGTTAGTGGATTATAGCCCGTTCACTTAACAGCTATTTGTTACATTATGCCCACAGATGATTCCTGTTGGTTAACAGTCACCCGTTTACTATGTTGAACAACCCGGGGTACAGTTTAACGGTATATCAGTGCGCAACTACAGGTTACCATAGAAACACATATACTCAACCCTTCTTGTCCCATGATGCACTTTAATGTGCTCCATTATGGCTGTATTATTTTCAGACATTTGACCACCTAAATGACGAACGTCGCTGTACTGGGTGTGTGAGTGTCACCCGGCCGTGTTGTCTCTTCATAGCCTTTTGTCCCCCCCCCCATTACCTCCCCACTGCGTGTGTTTGTGTGTGCACAGGACTATAAGTTGAACTTTGGCCTGTGGGAACAACATGTGGAAAACGCCTGGCATGGTGGGGTGGCTACAATTGAGTTCTGTCCAGGTTCAGAAGTTTGGGGGGTCATCTGGACTTTGAGCAACGAAAACCTCACAAGCCTTGACAGGTGAGACACACATCAATACACAGCTGTAAATCAGTTCAGCTGTGACATTGGTCATTGTAATGCACTGGTGCTGCTTGTTTCTCCTCCATGGGCCCTCAGCCAGGAAGGGGTGAACCTGGGCATGTACTCACCTCTGGAGGTCTCAGTGGAGACGGACAAAGGACTGATTCTCTGCAGGACCTATCAAATGAACAACTTCCATGCTTGTCCTCCCTCTCCTCAGTACAAACAGGTGTGTGCACAAAAATTAAACAAACACAGGTCCAAAGACAACTCTCTGTACTTTAACAGCCATGCTAGGCAATAGTCTTCTTCAGCGTCTTACTCTGTGCATTCTGTATTAGGTGGTGTGCCTGGGTGCAGAGCAGAACGGCCTCCCAGCGGAGTACCTCAAGAGACTGGAGGTCATTCAAACCAACAACTACAGTGGCCCCTCAATCCTCGACCAAATCCGTACCCCTGTGAAATAACAGTTCAACAGAAGTTTGTTCCCAAACTTTAAAACGTCAGTGAACAAAAACAGCCTCACCAAAAGGTCAATTTAGAGACCTGTTCCGAGGTCCACTCACTTGCAGTCTGTGGGTCTGTCTATATATGGGTCTTAATCTTGGTATATGAAGTTAATTATCTACTACTGCAATGACTAAATGGCAATCATACAATTATGTTTAAGACAATAAGTCTCACCATATAGAGAGTGAGGCAGCTAGTAAGTAGACCTTGATTTAAGATTTGCTTTCAGATGATGACAATTTCTGAGGTTCTGGCACCATATTAATAATGCATGCTCTTTGTAATGAGACATTTGGCTGGCCCCAACACATATTTATCTTTTATTTCGAGCTGCTTTGAAGCAGCAACTTGAGAGCTATTGGGACGAATGTATTTAATTTTAGAGCCATCACAATGGAAGACCAAAATGTCCATGCTGATTAACTTGACTATTTCTCAGGGGGAATATTAAACAGATGAAAAACCCATGTTAGTCTTCCATTGTTGTTATTACGACTCAAACTGTTCTGTTCCTGCTGATAAAGGAGTTAAGCGTACACTAAAGGTTTTCATCATTTTCAAGTTCAGTCATTTACACAGGCAAGAAATATACCTTTTGAGTGCTTCAGCACAGCTGAAAAAAAATTCTATAGTTTATTAGGCATTGAAAATAAAAATGAATTAACCATTTACGTAAAAGGAAACCACTTTATTATTAACAACACAGTGGTCTTGGACAGAATGAGAATTTTTACCTCCCAACATTTTGTTTTATCCTCTAGGAATTATATAGAAAATTTAAGTATAGTACAAAAACAGCAGTCAGGAGAACAGAAGATGTATGGTGGCAGAATCAACACCCAATAACACATTTTATGTTTCTCTGAATCTATAGGTTAAATTTCCACAAGTCTATGCAAATATGTAGACTTCACAATGGCACAAAGTAAAAATCGAATCTGACAGTAAAACAAAGGCTCATGCAAGCAACATGGTTGGAGACTTATAATATACCAAGTGCTCATTCTGAAAATCCGGAAACTTTATAAGCTCAAACATTTATACATTCTAAGAATTTGGCTTTGAAACTGCAAGATGAACATCCACCAAAACACTTCTTGGTAGCTGGTGAGCAGGAGACATTTCCCTCTTAAACTGTTCAACTCAACAGAGAGAGGAAAATAATGTAAAAAACCAAACAAAACATGAATGAGAAAATGATGAAGCTGTGCATATGACAGAAATAGGTCCAAATATGTTGTAAAAAAAAAATGTGAAGGAAAGCATATCGTAACCAAACTCCATACTGATGTGTGCACCAAAGTCTCAATATTTGCAGAGAGGAAATAAAAACACAATTTTGTACAAATGGGCATAAATAAAGGGGGCAAAGAGGAGCTGTTGGTCACTGATGAGTGCTTATGTTGAAGTCAGTATCCATGGTAGAATAAGAGATTGTAACCAGCTAAACACTGTTGCAGCTCAACAGTCTGCACCATAATTGTATTATGTATTATATATTATATATGTTAGGGAGCATCACAACATGGCTCTGCATTCATGTAGAAATTAGAACAAGAGCCACTGACAACATACTGAAGTCAAATGAAGCACTACTAATGAAGGCTACATTAAGAAACTGCCCTCGTTTACAGGTGTATGCAGGAAATACCCTGTATCCACTACATGATAAACTTATCCAGTGACTGTCAAAACCAAAAATTATTAAATTAACAAGTTTTTGTTCCGTTTTTAAATCAGGGAAACCTATTTTTAATTATTTGCAATTTTCAGATTATTACATTATCACAAACTCATTCCATCTGCTCCACCTCCTCTGTGACTTTGTCATTTCCACTGTGGTCCATAGGCTCTGGTCCGTCCTCACTGCTCTCCATCTGCTCTGTTTTATCACTGGGCGGCTGCTCCACGGGATCGGCGGGCTTCTGTTCTGGGATGTCGAGGTTGTGCTTAAGTTTGCTCACTTGGGTCATGTTGAAGCCGAGGAGAACCGCAGCCGTGTTCCTCTTGAGACTCTTCATGCACTTGCTGCGCTTCTTGCTGAAGAGGGCCGCCAACTCCGCCTTGGTAAGCGACAGCCTCTTGCACAGCTCATCGGTCTCCGCTTTGGTCGCATAGGGGTTCAGATTGAAGTATTTAGATATGAAGTCTCTGCGCTCCTCGTTGCAGCGGCGTTCGACCACAGAAGGCTCCAAAACCAGCTTCACCGCCGGGTCGCTCTGGACCTCGGGCTCTGGTGGGGGCAACACCTTCTCCTGCTCTCGCCTCTTACGAATGGCCGCCCTTTGTTCTCGTTCTAGTTTGTTGGCCTCGATGACCTGCCGCAACGCAGCCTCCAGCCTCTTCTTGGACTGCAGCTCTGCTTCTGATTCTTGGGGCTCTGTTCTGGGTGGAGCTGGCAAAATACGTGCTGGAGCTAAAGTCGGTTTCATAGTCAGCCTTTGTGGCACTTGGAGAAAGTAGAGTCCAGATGGCTGAATGATCTGAGCTGGTTTTGGGGGCTGCTGCGGTTGTGGTGGTTGTGATGGTGGTGGTGGTGGTGGTGCTGCTGCTACTGTTGGTTTGGGTGGTGGTGGTGGTGGTGGTGGGGGTGGTGGTGGTGGCGGTGGTTGTTGCTGTTGTTTTGGTGAACAACGGCAACGCTGAATGTGAAGCATCACAGCCTGCTGGGTGACCTTCCCTGTGTACACTCCGTTGCAGTATATGCACTTGAATGCCTCCGTTTTGAGGATGGCATGGATGGTTGGCGCTACAAAGTGTTTCTGTTTCAGGTGCTGTAGGTGTTTGGACTCGTTCTGAAACTTTTCGTCACAGAAGGGGCAGAAGGCATTATTGATTTTCACAGGTGCTGGACAGATTTCTGGCTGGCTGCTGGGCTGCAACTTAAAGTAGATCAGATCAAGTGAATTTGTGACCAGAGCGAGGTTGACCTCTGTGTCTCCGAGGACCTCTTTAGGTGCAGTGGTGTTAACATCGAAGTAAGGGAATAGGATTCCACTAATACCTTTTGAGTAGATCCTGTACTTCTGCCTCAGGAAATCACAGTATGCTTTGCTTGTGGGATTGTGCTGCTTAACATGCTCAGTGAGTTGTTTGATTGAAAAAAACAAAGCAGAGCAGTACAAGCAATTCAGCCCATGCAGCAGGTGCTGGAAGACACTCTTTTCTGACAGAAGAATTTTGCATGTTAGACATTTGACAGTTTTGTCGGGCATTTTCTTCAGGAATGCTGCTCTTGCCGCCACACTTTCTGACTTAGACGTGGTAGACTTTGTCTGATGGGCAACCTCTGTATGCATGTCAAACACGTTGGAGGGGAAAAGTTCATTACAGAGTGGACAGGTAATCCATTTCTTAGTTTGTGGTAAGGAGTTACTTGTTTGCTCAACAGCCTTGAGAGGGGTACTTGTGCTTTGAGAAACGGGCACTGCTACTTGCAGTGGAGCGAAAGTGTACGTGGGCATGCCATTCACCTTGTTGCCGGTTGGGATCAGGTGACTCAGCAGAGACTGTGAAGTCAGCATGGTTCCTTGTAAGGTGAGTTGGTTTGTTGATGCGTTTTGTGCAACCACACTAGGCTTAGGCACAGCCCCGGTTCCAGCTGCCACGTTGGCCTGTAGTCCTGATGGAACAATGATCTGCTGCGCTTGTGGAGTCTGTTGTGGTTGAGCGGCAGCAGCAGCAGGGGGAACAGGAGTAGGGGCCAGAGCCACTGGTGCCTGTTTCAGAGATACATTAGACACAGTGGGGATCTGGACTACTGACTGTCCTTGGGGCAAAGTACTTCGGAGGGCTATCGTGGCACCAGGCTGGAGCAAACCTTTAGCCTCAGCACTAGCTAGCTGCACCAGCGCTGATGCTTGAGGAGGCAGAAAAGCTTGGTTTGTTCCCGGGGTACATATCAGCGTAGTGCTGTTTGTAGTTGCTTGTAGCTGCTGTAATGTCACCACAGTCCCCGGAGGTTGACCATTACTCGGTAAAACCAAGGACTTACCGCTGAACATTTGAGGTTGCTGTGGTTTAGGTGCGATACTTGGGAATGTCACAAACACGCCATTCCCATTGGGCGTTGGTTTAATGGTGTAGTTCTTGTTTTCATGAATCATGCTCTGCACTTGTGTGCTGACTGAATAGTGCGAAGGCTCAACCAACATGTGATGCAACATTTGGTCTAGATTTCCAGCGTTCACCTTGCACACTTTGCAGCAGTAGATCTTTACAGATGTAGTCCCTTGAAGATGTAATCTGTAACCTATATACTGTTCTGCCAAACTGTCCAGGTGCTTAAGAATAATGTGCTTCTTCATTGCAAAGATAGAGGAGCTCGGAAATCCACATCTCCGACACTGGTACCTCTCATTTCCACGATGGGTGGGTAAAGACGCCTCCCTCTGTGACTGTATGTGGGTGGTGGGTTTGGCATGGAAGAACAGCATGTGCTTCTTGACAATCTTGGGGTGGCTGACAAAGAGGCACTGAGAGCAGGGTGCCAGCGCACAGAACGACTGAACATATCCATGGCAGCGGGAGACATGACTCCTGAAGTTGTAGATGTTGTGCGATGAGTATTTGCACAGGTTACAGCACAGAGATCGCGACCGATAAGGCCACTGGATAGACAGAGGAAGCAGAAAAAAAGCAAGAGTCACTTATCACATCTCAGTGAATCAAAACCCACTCATCTTAAATACCTCTTCCTTTGAATAAGGCATTGTAATCCACAGAAAAGGTGATCCGTCTTATTAAACAATTATGCAAACTAGCCAATAATCAGTTTTTGTTGATTATTAAAAGTTCTCAACAGTGTCATGGTCACCTTTTTCTGTTGTCTCGTGCTGTATCCATCTGTGAAGTCAACCCATTCAGTTTCCACAAAGGCCTCATCTTCTTCTGGGTTTTTCTCAGAGTCTTCATTGAGATCCTGCACAGTGAACAATAAGCAACGATTAACTAGTCAAATATAAGTAGTAGTTCAATGTAAAACATGTTCATTTAAAATCCCACATTCAAAAGGTGTGTCTAGGACAATAATGATTAGCAGTAACTCATACACTGAGTACTACTTGATAATATGTGCCAGTTTATTAGATACACGTAGCTAAAGCTAATTCAGTGTGATACAGCATTTTTTGTGGTTACTCTCTGGAGATGCTGATTTATATTCATTGCTGGGTGTTGAGTTGCATTCTCCACCCATTTACTACAGACTTTAGTTTTGACTTGTCTGAGTCAAATTCTAAAAGCGAAAGCAAAGTTGCAGCAGCAGCAGCCACCGGATAAAGATGGTGGAGTAAAAAGTGCATCACTGAAAATGTGAAGTGAGCCACCAAAATGGATCTTCACCTATGTGTTAAACCTATTCAATCCCAGGTGCAGTCTACTTGAGAAATACTGGAGAAATGGTGTCATTCTTCAAGATTTGAGTTGTAACCACGCCATCAGCAACAAGAGTCAAGAGTGAAATCTCTGCCATAAAACAATACAACAGCCATCTCCAAACTGTTCCACAAAGCCGAGTGGCTGCAGGTTTTTGTTCCAATCAAGCCGCAGCACACCAGACTTGACTCATTTAATCAACTGATCTCGGTCATCAGACAACTGATTGGTCAAACTGTGTGCTCTCGATTGGTTGGAACAAAAACCCGCAGTCACACGGCCCTTTGTGAAATAGTTTTGAGATGCCTGCAATAAAACAGTGTAGTGTAGTAGTGAGGTTTTAATTGGAGCTGGGATAAAATATGTAAATGAAAATATCTGACAAATCAAGCGACACAATCACCCTCATATAAAGACAACATTGCCATCAAGCACTTCTGCTCATGGATTTGCAACATTATCCACATTAGCTCACTACCACAGAAAATCTCTGACAGTAGACATGACATCATATCGCCCAGCCCCCTCCCAGTTGCCATAACAACTCAAGAGAAAAACCCTCTGAACAGCTTTCTTTTAATGTGGCCATCGACATATCAAACTCAAATCTGATTTAATGTCTTTTATAATGGCTGTATTTAAAGAACCATATCCTGACTCTTACACACATTATTCACTATACACTGAATTATCTTGTTTTTTTTTTTTTTTCAAACTGTGAGGTGGCGGTTGCTATGGTGTTACCTGGATTAATAGTCGACATTACAAATGACAGCTATGTGTAGACCGATGTTATCACCTGAAACCAGTATTAAATGTCAAGTAATATCAGTATCAGTTAACAAAACCTAACTTCCTTTATATTCATAAGGGACTTATAAAAACATGCATTATCTCAGTTTCATAAGTTTATGAAGGCAGGCAGCAGCTCTAATGAACTTACAACCTGAATGCCACATGTTAGACTTTAAGTGTAATGATAGCTGGGAGATTTGCAATGGATCCCCAAGCACAGAAGCCCTGATGATAGATGCATATGTAATAAAATGAAATCCAGAGCTTCATTAGCCGCAAAAACAAAGGCAATCATAAATACTAGAAAAACTGGCTTATGAGTACTGTTAACTGTACTAGCCTGTTTCAGACCAATATCTTAAAGATACATTTACTTACTTTCAAAGATGAGACATACCTTCAGTAGGTTTTGGCAATCCTCTAGGCCGATCTCACTGAGGATGTTTTTCACTGCCTTGCGAGCCTTTCTGATTTTGTCAATATTTCCCACTGGTACCTGATACATTATACCTAATAAGAAGAAATGTATTGATAAGTCATAGAGCATCTGCATCAACACAAATAATTACTCTAATGATAACAGACACATGATAAAATGACATTCTTACTTTATGCATTTGTAATACATTAAAACAACAGTAACTATTATATCTATGTGAGAAATAGAGGAAAAAGAGCAGCAGAGAGAATAGAAAATAGCGAAAACAATGACAACTGTGGCCAGTTAATTTGCACAGTGAGTATACTGACAGGATACTATGATTTCATCTGATTGTGTTCATAAATCAAGTAATTTAATGCAAAGGGTGTGCCACTGCATACGGCCATGCTGCATAAAGACGAAAAGAAACTTATGTATATACTGATGCCACCATGAAATAGAGAAGTACAGCTCTGAGATAACATCCCCGGTGTTTACGATAGTTTCCTCTCTATCTGAAATCACAGCACGGATGTGCCGCTACATGATATTATGTCTACATATGCGCATCATGGAAGCACACACTTCAAAACAGTGTGCAACAGCTGATCTCACTTTGACCATCTCTCACGTTAAACCTTAACATGGCAATAGAAGAACAACAGCGATTTTCTGACGAGTGAGACAGAAACTTTTGTCTCGCGCTGGGTAAAAGTGTGGATTTCGATTAAATCACCCTCTGATTATAACCTGTCCCTGCACACACTCATATCATACAAGCTAACATTGCTGTGTGTGCGTGTGTATATGCTGCCCACATTGGGCTCATTATATAGTCCCCTGGTTTCCGGCTGACAGCGACGAGCCGGGTCACTGAGCCGGCCACGCCGCTTCCTCCTACTTGAGGATGCCCTCAGCCTCCCCACAGATATTTACCTCGTCTGATTTTCCAGTTAACGTTAGTTGTTGCGTTGCCGCCTCCGACGTTTTCCACTTCCACCGGCCCGCAACTGTGTGTCGACAAGCTGCGACCGCTGCTAGCACTGCACACACACACTCAGCCGAGGAGCATCCTCCGCCTGGAAACGCCGCTGTAGGAAGAACGCCGCACAATACGAAAGGTGGTGTTTACAAACCCCCTCCGCAGATAAATTATTTTTGGTCCGCTTTTGTCCCTTTCTTCCCCTTATTGAGGAAAAATATGGCGCTCAAGTTCAGGATGTGACGTTTCCGACCTCATTTGCATACTGCACAAACTGACCAATGGGAGGCCTCTTGCCCTAAAAACTGAATAACTTTTTCTCCTTGTACCACGACTGTCAGCCACTGTCAGTCTGTGTCCAGGTGACACATTTCATTGGTCACCTTTTAAATTTCATGTAAAAACTAACTTGTTAATTGAGTTTTTGGCTTCTACATCACATAGCTAGGCAGGGGGCGTGGCTAAAGCGACCCCCACTGGTAGTCACGTGGTACATGACTAAGGATAACCAATGAGATGTCGAGAAAATGAGCTAAATGGGTGGTCCCTCTGCCGTGACGTCATATCATGCTACTTTTTTTAGCCAATTATCTAGACCCACCATTTTGATAGGAGAGGAAGTGAAATTGATAGGTTAGATGTGTCTGGGCTAGCATAGCATTAAGTGCAAGGACTTTTTGTCATGTTTAATGACAACGATAACGATAGGGCTAGCTCGGACCATGTGGTCATTTATACTAATAGCTAAAATTAATTTTATAATGTTATGATCAGGTATAGATAAAAGTTCATTAATATCTTTTTTTGAACTAACAGTCATGTTCGGCCTTCCCAGCCAACAACTTCCCTGTTTGTTCTCGCAAAGGTCAAGCCACCTGTTGGCCTTCACGAAACAAGGTCACTGTCTGGAGACAAATCGATGTTTCATTAAAGCATCAATGTGACTTTAGTCTATTCCAAAGCTTCTTCGTAGTAGACAATCAAGTGTACCGTTTCTGACTTACGAATAATCTTATTAGCGATTACACCCTAATGTTAGCCCAGTTGGTGATACATTACCTTATTCACACCAGTTTGTGCCTTGACTAGTCATGACACCTCGCTCAGCTGTCATTAGTTACCTGTCACATCGTAACTCAACTATTTATTGAAATTCTGTATCATTAAAGATTTATAGTAAAAATTGACAAATGAGGTCACGTCATCCATTGTGGCCTCTGGTCAGACAATGCAAACCAGGACAAGATGATTCCCGGGGCAATAACAGTAATAACGTAGACAGAGTTAAGTGTAATTTTGTGCCGTGCTGCAGCACATTGCACTGCAGCATTTCTCACTAAGCCAGAACAGCCATGTCCCGAAGGTAAGACTGCTGAAGGACAACAGAGCTAGATTACATCATGTCTAAACCCACTTAGTAGTGAATAAAGGGATTTCTTCCAGTGAGATTCCCTCTTGTCAAACCAATATCAGATTACGCAATTAAACCAATGAACAATCCACCAATCAGATTCAACAACCCTGAGTGCTTTCAGACTTACTGCTGTGAACAGGCTGTGAATCAAGAAAGTTACCCTTATTTGTGATCACTGCAACACTATCATCTCTGTTGCTGACTTGTAATTGCAAAACCTTTTGTTTGTTTCACTTTGTGCTGTTATAAGCTGCCTGCTCTTTCTTTATCGTCACCATCACCACTGTACACTCTGCAGCATACTGTCTGACCATAACATGCAGTAAGCGCCAAACTCAAGGGTGTGAATGAGACACTCGAGTCAAGCAATAATGACTCCTCTAAGGGCAATGATTCACTCGACTGTTACCCTTCCTCACAGACAATAGCCAGGAAGTGTTTCAATGGCGGTAATTCATAAACATTTTGAAGCCAGTTTCTGTGGCAGAAATCATTGCATCATTGCACCTGCATTATGTGTATGTAAATCTTTCCATGATATTTAATGATGCTAGGGTTCAGGGTGGAGCTAAAGCTGAATTTAATGATGTATGTTTAGTTTGAAAGGCCAATTGGAATATGTATATAATGACATACTTTGACAGGTACAAAAGAGTGGAGAGAGCATACTATAGATGCTGAGCCCTTTAATAATTAAAATGTAATATAAGTGTCCATCGTGTGTGTGTCAAAATATGCAACCGTGTCAGTGTTCATTACAACATGTCGCTGATTTCACTGATTAAATATCACTTTCTAACTTGACATGCTTTGGGGTGTGACTGACAGTCCACACACTTGATCTTTGAGAATATGCTTACTTCAATAAAACCTGTGCCAAATGTTTTAATCTTCTTACCAGTGATGCTTTGATAAATTACACTAATCAATAAGATTAATATTGTTGTACACTATTTCTATGTACAGCCTATGGCTATGATTTTCCTTTGCCAACACTGAAAAATCCCTTTGCTATACTATTTAATTAAACATGAGTAAACAGACGACTTCCCTGGTATGACCACTTTACAAAGCAGCTTGAAACATATACAAACATTTTTGCATAGATTTGCATAAGCCTGACACTTACTGCAAGAGGATCTAACTCCTTGCTGACCCTAACCAGCCCCAAATCCTGATTATGAGGCTTTTTCAGGAAATGTAACTCTTACATTAAAGACATTACTACCGTAGCATGTCAGAATTGTTTTCAATTATTTAGAAAACTTTATCTGAAACCTAATATTCAACTGTTGCACCTTACAAAGCCAAAGATCACACATACACAAGAAAAATGATTTCAGTCAGAAATGTATTAAATTAATCACTTTCATTACTAACAAGCACAATTTACAGTCAAAACAGGCTATGGTCCATTAGTGCCTTAGACAAGCAAGTAATTAATACATTAGTCATTTTTAACACAAGGGCAGGATTCTTTAAAAACTGCAGTTAAGTCAGGTCACCTTTAATATCAATAAACATGAGAGATTTAGCTGTACAAGAGACTGTGCAGTATGTCCCTCACAACTTTAGAGGTATGAGGAATAGTCTGGCATTGTATTTATGGTTTGCACTGCCTCAGTGAGGTCTGTGTACAACTAGCATGTCTTCTACTTTTGAAATACAGACATGTGAGTCTATACCAGCTGCATACAGATCACTTAAGTTTGAGCATGTGTCAGGAAATTTGCTTCTTTTTCAGAATCTGGGAGAACAAGGACCGAACCCCATGACAGGGGACACTAATATGATCTAACAAATAACCAGGACAGTGCTGTCAAATGTCACAGTATTTTTTTAACCTACAGAAGATTTTGTGCATTTTAGACCAGATTAACCTCGCCTTATTATTAGAGATAAGGAGTGCATTTAGGTGTATACAGCTTCTCTGTATTCAAGCTCTGTCTCAGTGTAGAGAGCGTCTCCCACTGCAATTCCTTCAAGCCTTTCGAGTAAAGGGAAACCACTGAGGTCACAAATGGCAATCACAGCACACTTATATCCATGTAGCGTTAAAAAAACACATCAATATCTTAATCAGGAAAACACTGTTAAATGGGCCACAGCATAATACCTGGGCAAATCACACTTAAAGACGGAGCTTTAAATATGCCCCCAGTAATATCTGAATCCAATAAATAAAAATGCATTGAGGTGAACTGCAATATAGAAATAGGTTACATCATTGTCATAATTTCATTTAAACTCTGCAAAGTGAGGGGTCTGAAGTACAGAATCCACACAAGGCATTGATTCTTTTAAACACTTCAAAAAATCATCTACAGACAAAATGTTTGTGTATTGAACAGGTACAGGATTTACACGACTGTCAACAGGTGATCAATATGATTTAAATCAATTGTACATTTTGTAAACTGGATTTTTATTTAGGAAACAAAACCACCCCAAACATGTCAGGGGGTCCCATCTCCAAAGAGTCGTCCATTTTGTTGCATAATGTCATATGAGCTTGGCCTGGAGTTCATTTAGCTGACAAGATTTTTTTCAAAGTCCATTGGAGGGAGGAGCAAAAGTAAGAAGATTATCTTCCAGATAAAAATTTAGACAATTGAGGTATCAAACACCAATTGTTTTCCATTTCTACAGGTACAAAAAACATCAAATTCCTGGAAGAAATGATAGGACACTGCATTTTCCATGGTGGCTGGAATGTTGACCACATTTAGCCCCTTGTCCCATATACCACGCTGACCTCTGTGCTCACACGATGGAAGGAGAAGCTAAGGAAGATCTGTGCAACATAATATGGGACAGGGGCAAAAGGTAGTTATGCACTGTACTGGACCATGGAGAAATTCTTCATGGTGCTGTCCAGTGCCACACCGGCCTCCTGCATTTCGTACCTGTGGATGAGACCAAACACCGAGATCAGTTCTCTGAAGAAACATCACATACCCCTGATGTTTGGATTTTTGATTTTTGATGTTTGAGGAACTCACTCACCAGTCAGAGGTGGAGACAGTGTAGTAAATGGGCAGCTGGGGGGAGCTGAAGAGGCATGTAGACTCCTCCAGGCCGCATGCTCCCATGTTGGAGAAGAGAAGCCAGTCTCCTACACTGAGCTCAGGCAACAGGCAGCGCTCCACCACCTGGTCCAGCTGGTCCAGTGACGGGCCCCACAGGCTGCTGGGATACACCGTCTGCTCAGCGCAGAGCACATGCTGGAGAGAAGAAACAGTGTTGTCAAATCAAATATGCAACAATGAGGAAAAGGGACTAATTGCTTTTTCCTAACCAACTGAGACATTCTGTCTTCTTTAATGACAGCGTTAACCCAAATGTGTGTAATTATACCCTGCAATATGGGAGGCAAACCTATAGTGAAGTCTGGAACCTACTATAAAAATTCAGGTAAATGAGTTATCAGGTCGTAGACTACAACTGTTAACCCATTACCCAGCTGTCTGTGATGTATGATATGAATTATTACCCTGAAGCACACAGCACAGTTTCAACATAACCCTTTTTTTTCTGTTTACTTACCCCTGACCCTAATAGTTAACCATTTCTGTGTTATGTAATCTCGGATACCTGTAGTTATTTAGTGTGTGAGGTCAACAAAGAACAGAGGAGGAAATACAATATCCTGATCTGACAGGAAGAACAGTTAAGTAGCAACCAGCTGTTTTTTTGTTTGTTTTTGTTGCCACTGACCTTTTGAAGTAATGTCACACATCAGGACAACAGGATGCGTTTAAAATAACTTTGCTTTGTATGAAAAAACCCAGATTCAATGTAGGTTCTTTATATGAGTCAGTATATCTGAGGCGATTCTAATCCAACTTCCTGAAATACCCACAATGCATGGCCCCTTTTTTCCAAAAGAACACAAGCTGCTATCGGATGTCTCATTCAGGCCTCAATAGGGTTAACTTTTGGGTGGAGACCTACTAACCTTATGCACTGACGGGGCAGCGATGGAGTTTCCCAGGAGCTTGTGGCTGAATGGGCCATAGACACCTTCATTCATGTAGTACAGGAACTCAGTATCCTCATTGTTTTCACCTGTTAAACACAGTGGATGACCATGTCAGACATGCAAACTGAGGTCTCCAGAGTGTGACTTGACCCCTGAGAGATCAGTCATGATTATGTAACAGACGTGTGAGAAAAATCTTCAAATAACAAATAGGAGCACCAACACCAACAATGCTGTTCTTTCTACAACAGCTAATAATTCACCCACATGCACTCAGAGAGTCAGGGTGCAGAGAAATATACCACAAATATAAGACAAAATACAGGCAACTCACCCTGAGCCAGACTGTCCCAGTGGTGGGTCATCACCTTTTTGCCGATCACGTTGACCGCCAGGCTGAAAGCTGAGGCCACATAGAAGCTGCCGGGCTGAGCCAACACTTGCACACCAGACATTGGGGGGAAGTAAGCGTCCAGCAGCGGCCTGACTGCAGACTCAACCTGTTCATACAATGTTACAGTAAATATGAGAGTGGGTCTAGATAAATGTGTGGTGCAAAAACTTTGTTTACAGGGGCTGAGAACTTTTAAAACATCTTTAGCCAGACCTAACAGAAGTTATGTTACACCATCCACCGCTGCACTTGAATAAAAATGTCCTGACGCTTCATCAGTCATCACAGCTGTTTACCACTTACCTGTTTTAGTTGAAACTCTGAGCCAGTAAATCCACCACCGATGTCCAGGATGTTCATGTTGAAGCCCAGATCCACCTGAACAGAAAACAGCCACACATTAATTTATGAAGAGATAAAACTCACTGAGGTTTTTGGAAATTAATATTAAAATATTTACTTTACTAAATGGAAGAGATATTTTCCAGGACAGTACTCACCCCCATGTCAAACACACAGCGGGCATCTGACAGTGCATGGGTGTAAGCCTGTGGCAGGTCTTGGCAGGAGCTGGGAATGTGGAAGGTTACCCCAACCACCTGAACCCCTAGCTCCATGGCTGCCTCCAGCAGGTGCCGACAGCTCTTCAGAGAAGAGCCGAAGGTCATGCTGGTCTCAGCTGCGTGGGCCTCAGTGGTCAACTGCAGCAGCAACCTGCAAAAGAGTTTTTAAAAAGCCATCAGCCTGGGATCCAAACATGAAGGGGGAAATAATGCACCTTCCCATGAAGAGAGTGATTTAAAAGCAGTTTTATAGAAATACACGAGGATCAAATGAAAAATATTAGCCTAACTTGTCCACTTACTTTGCATTAGGGTGCAGGCGGGAAATCTTGGACAACTCTGCCTCATTTTCGCACACAAGATGCTGGATGTTGTTCTTGGCAGCAAACTTGATGTGTGCCAGCTGCTTGCAAACACCTGACAGAATGATGTTTTCAGGTGGCACGCCATGGTCCAGCACCAGGTTCATTTCAGCCTACGGCACAGAGGACACACGTTAGATGAAGTAATGCAACAAAGTCTGAAAGCTGCATCATAACAATAAAAATGGCATCAAGTGTTGCGTAAGTTGAAAGGACGGCAGTAATCAGCTGACTGGTAATCAATTGAGTGCTTATAATGTAATGGCTCCAAAATGTCAAGAGCTAACGTAAGAGGATGAAGCACTAAGCAGTTACAAATAAATTAATGAATGAATCAAAGCTGACTGAATTTGATTCTGTGAAGTCCAAAGTTTACCTTGTTGCTGCAAATGAAACCCAGGCCCAAGGAGGCCAGCACCTGGATGACTGCAGGGCTGCTGTTGCACTTGACTGGGTAGTAGGGCTGCAGCTCTGGCACAACACTCTGCCAGCACACATGCTGTCGCATCAGGGCACCAAGGTCGCCCACCACAAACGCACTCTTCTCCACCTGTGAACACAAGAGTACATAAAGCAGAGAAAAACTACTGAGTACCAAGTTAAAGCAGTAACACCTGTTTCATGCAAATATCTGAAATACTAGTGAATTTATTCAAGAAGATACTAAAAGGTCTACAAGCTGAACTGACCAGTGCCTGTTCATAGATGTGTCCATCAATGACATCTTCTAGGGTCACTCCTCCCTCCAGGAGTTCAATTATGTAGCTGGGTTTGTCAGCGAGTCCTTTCATCTCAACCGTATTCCGCTAAGCCGACAATCATAAAGAACAGATAAACAAGTCAAGGGGTCACGACTGAGCCAATGGGGTCCTGCCGGTATGCAACAAACTGGAAAAATAAACAGAGAGACAAAAAAACATTACAATTAATATATCACACTGAATCCCTTCACCATAATTTACAAAACAAAAAAGATCACAGGCAAATGGTACTTTACACCTTCACTATTCAAAATTCAGTTACACATACATGAATGTAATCTGTTCAGATTCACATACTGTTATATACTGTATTTTAAACACTTAACTTGAAATATTCTTAATGGGTTTGAGACTCTTCACTGAGCTTTTATTTAAAATCTATTGGCTTCTAAACACTTTAAATCCAATACAAATCTGTAAACTCATACATTAGTCTCTAAACTAAATTCTACACAGAACACAATGATCCTGGACTTTGCTACAGGTGTATGTGTGTGCCTAACCAAGCATGTGTGTTTGTGTGTCCAGATGGGCAATGGGTCACTCACATGGACAAGTCAGGAGATGGACCTGTCCCGCTATCAGCTAGGATCCCAAGGTGGCTCAGCGTTGAAGTCAAAGTGCTCCCGGTAAAGAGCTGCCCCTAGGCCCTCCGGGTATCGCTCATACACCTGTGCAGAGACAGGGGAGCCCTGAGGGACAAACAAATAATATTAGCTCTC
Source organism: Caranx ignobilis (assembly GCA_021432705.1). Lineage (NCBI taxonomy): Eukaryota > Metazoa > Chordata > Actinopteri > Carangiformes > Carangidae > Caranx > Caranx ignobilis. The sequence goes on along the minus strand of MU269991.1, from coordinate 3,746,883 downwards.
AACACTCAGGGAAATCACAAACAGAGTAAAAAGTGAAATCAAATGCCTTTGGCTAGACAAGTCAACCAGCATGATTCTTATGTCATTCCGAAGTCTACTTCTATTACCTATGGGTTAACATTTGTTGACACTATGGTCACAATTTCATTGACATAAACAATGTGTTAAGCAACGTTCACGCCCATTTATGTTGCTTGTACTTTTCATTTCCAACTAATACAAAGCATTTTATTACAGAATAGCATTACCTATTCATTGTATTACTCCAGTCGCCTGTTTTTAATCACTGCTAGATCACATTATGCGGTAACTGTCTATATACAGGACGCGCATGCGCACTGGAGTCGCCACAATACTGTCACAACTTGACAAAAGCGGTATTATTATTGCGATGCGTCACCACAACAAAACGCGAGACCATGTCTATAGGTTATAAATGTCATTACCTGGTACATTAAACACGTTAAAGTCCCGCTGCTGTGAACATGTATAAGGCCACGGCAAAGGAAACGCGGCGCTAAGAGATTCCTGGCAACGAGCGCAGCTAACGTTGAGTTGGCTGCCGACAGCACGTCGATACGAGAAGCTTATGTTAACGCTGTATTTTACACTAACCCTCACACAAACACCAAAAGTACACGAATAAAAACTAAACGCAGATCCTACGACCACCTAATGTATTTAGTAACAGCTTGACAGTCAATCGTGAGGCGACACAAAACACAGAATCCAATGAATCGGTCTGTCATGTGTGGCAAGAAGGCAGAAAGACCAGCCCGCCATGTTACGTCCGCCTGCTGGATCCAAGGAACTCAACCGAAGTATTCCGCTATACTTACGTGAGATAACGGCCAGAATGTTTTGGAAAATCGTCTTCTCTTTTTCGGCGGAATTTTTAAAGAGTAGTGGGCACAACGATATAAGAAAGAAAGAGGGCTGTTTTTGCCATATGTTTCGGTGAGGGACGAGCGTCGGTCGAGCGGTGTCTTCTCTATCGGCTGGTGGGTGGAGAACTACTGGAACCGAGCAGGGGAAGTGGAAAAGGTAATCAACGGCCGGGGGGCGGGAGCTAACGTTCAGTTCCACCAATGAGCTTCCAGTATTTTTGAGAATATACCAAATATGTATTTCCGAACATACACAGAGGCCGCAGCCGATCTGCGATGTTTACTCGCGTTACATAACCATAAAACTTTCCGTAGATGGCCACTGGTTCAAGTCAATCAGTCCTCATACCCGTGCTGCTCTTTTTTTTTTTACATGAGACAATCAAAATACACTAATTACGCTTGTTCACACTGATAAATTGGATTATATTAAAACACTCATTTCAGACAGTCCCCTTGCTGTTACAAAAGAATAAGGGTTATTTTAAGCATAGTGATAAACTATATATATATATATATATATATATAGCCATCATTTTTTGTGATGAATTGGCAGACAACCTGCATCCCTTCTTTAATACATAAATCCAAAAACAAAATGTAATCTGGAGGAGATATTTCTATGCACTTACCTCATCGGTGGGTTACATGTAGCTAGATAAACATTTTATTGAATTTCCAAAGTTCACTAAACAATGATCTTCTGTAAACATGAAGGTGTGGCTGAAACTTTGCACCCCTGCCTTGGGATATTACCTACTGGGCTGTTTGTTTAGCTTGGGTAAATCTTTTGTTTAAATGAGTTTTTAGTTTTTTAAGGACATGTTCTGTAAATAGCTTAAGAGCTTATTCAAAACAAACAACGCAATTACAAAAAACTTTTGACGACATATTTATAGATTTCTGTTAATTGTAATCAACATCTGGGTGTACAGAAATTAAAATTAGTGTTCATAACATGAAATCATTGCTGGTTCATCCATTGAATCTTCATTTGCAGATTCCTTGAGGATATTTGTATTTGTCTTGTTTGATTAAGTCTGTGTGAGAATGCAAAAAAGATGTTGTTGTTTTAAGTCACATCAAACCAAAACCTGTCTCCTCCATGATCCCTTATGACCCTGCTCTCACCAGAGTTTTATATTTCTTTGAAATATGCTCTCCTTTTCATTCACATGTTTACAGTCAGTGAACAAAATCCCAAGATATCCAACCCTATTTTTTCCAGAGAGCATTCAGGAGCCTTGAGGACATTTAGAGTGCATAAGTGCAGGCCTTATGAGGTTGCAAAAGTCACTGGGCCAGAAGCTTTCCAACTACAACACTCACTCAATTACATGTTATTATTGTTACCACACTTTCTCTTGGTCCATCTGAAGACTTAGACAATTTTAAAACATCAGCTAAACTTCAGAAAAGACAAAACACACACATTTTGTCTCTGTCCGTCTCTGTTTTTGACAGTCTCTGTTTTGTCTGATGGAATGTGGGGGATTATTAAGATTCAAGAGCTTACTGAATATTTTGTTGATTAGACCTTATGCCACTCTCTCCTGTAGCTTTATTTCAACTGTGATAATTACATGATCTGTGTAATCCAATTTGATGGGAAGAACTTCATTTAGTAAAAAATTAATTTTATTAAGCATGGTAGTCAGGAGTTTGGTACAACGCTGAAAAAACTCAGCCTGCAGCCACCTCAGTCCTATGACTTGTGTTTCTGTGATACAACACTTAGGGGCTTCGTCTGGGCTTCGTCTGTGTGTCTGTGGCTGGCTGTCTGTCTGTCCTGTGGCTCTTATCTTTGTTTTATGACAGTCACTCCAAGGGACACTCTGTTCACAAAACAGCGTGGCCTAAAAAACACCAGATTCGGCACAACAAGGAAAGTCCTGTGGAAGCAGGAATCTGACACTATTATTTTGAAGTATCTCTGCTGGCTGGCCTCCTTTGCCAGGGTCAGAGAGTGAGAGACTGGGTTAAATGTATGGATTCACTCTGCATGGTCGTGTTAATGGGCCTGAGGCACAAACAAACAGCTCAAAGTGCTTAATCAAATTGGGCCATGGAGTCCTAAATTCTGAGAAACAAGGTGTTACATTTTCTGGCCTCTAAATCTTTTTGGGAGTGATAAGTAGGGCAGTGGAGTGAGAGTGTATTTGTAAAGATTGTGCAATTTATGATACAAGATAACATCTGCAGTAGAGCCATATGTCATACATAGATGACAGTGAACACGGTTTGCAAAAAAGACAGCAAAGAAAGACATGTTCTGTCAATGAAATTATATATTAATATGAAAATTTCTCCATGTGTTACGATTGCATCGATTCCAGTTGATTAAATGATAACATAGTTTTGGTTTATGACTTCACAAACTAAGTAATAAAGACTGGGGTTTGATAATTGTTTTCAAAGGGTATAATGCTGTTTTCTTTACTGTAATCCCAATATCCTGTAAACAACGTAACATGGTGCAAAGTGTACAGTAAAGTATGTGCTTCAAGGTTCTCATCAGGATCCATGGGGACAGGGGCAAATTAGATTTTGTGCTTTGGTTCTACTGAGTTTAGGTGAATGCACTCACTGTGTTCAGGAAGGAAATACAATTTGCAGCCAGAGGTAACAGATATAAACAAACAGTGGCATAAATAACCAATTCTCAATACCCAAAAACCTTCCCACAAATCCTAAATTAAAACATTTTCCAAACTATGACTGTTTCAATGAGACAGATGTCAAGGTCAAGAGGATGTGGCTCAGCACATTCAGTGTCTCTATTTAGTAGCAAGAAACATCAGAAATGCAGAAAGATGTTTTTGGAGGTAACTTTGAAACAAAGTTTATTAATCTGTCCCAGTTGGAAAAAATGTCTGGCAAATATATTTGTATTTGAAAATGGAGGCATTTTGACTTGTCATTGGTGCTATGACACAAATTTGAATTTATTTTTTATTATTCATGTCATACGTGTTTAACATGCTTTCTGTGAAACAGAAAAAGGTCTGTTTTTCATTAAACAAAAATGAGGTTCTTTATCCTCAAATTTGTGCATGTTACATGAAAATGTAAGATCAATTAATACATAAATATCATATTGTTTACCTTTAGAAAAATCTGTTTGCGCCATACCCTATAAATTCCAGTATGAGTTTGTTTCTGTAACACTTGTGTAACCCTAGTTTTATAATAACATATTTAAACATGTTGCAGCACAGAAGCACACGTGATGTAGCTGTGTAAAACTGTAACATAAATGGATTATTCTTCAACTCTAAGAAAGCAGACAAGATGGGTCTTATCCATTTTTTTTTTTTCACTGCACAACTAGGTGCATTTGGTAGAAGTAAACAGATGTGTGCACAATGATGTTCAAACTTGCATTTCCTTAAGAAGTGCAAACAGCTGAATGCTCTTAAAAGGAGATGTTGACTTAAAGGCATTTATTGTCACCCAAAGGCATTAACTGTTCAGAAATGCAGTAGCTACATCTCACCAGAGGAGGTCAGTATTGAGATCCAATGAATGAGCTGTCAAAACAAACGCATGCTGCCTTTAAGTACAGTCGGAAAAGCATTGACTGACCATAACCAGCTAGTGTAGGGCAAGGAGCAAGACCAAGTGGTAAAAACAACATGAATGAAACAAATGACTTCTAATAAAACATATTTTCTCCTTTACAGAAAAAAAAAGAATTGAGTGAGGTCGGGTCAGGCAACTTTATTTGTATAGAACATTTCATACACAGGGGCAATTCAAAGTAATTTACAGAGGAAGAAAATATAAAACATGATAAAAGTCACAGTTTTGGGATATTGGTATTGTGATTAACACCTCTCACCACCACGACTAACCACTTTGACTGGCTGAACCTTATTACACCCTTTTATTTAGCCCACCAATCTTTAGCTTACTCACAACATCCAGCTATTTAAACTATTGGTCGCTGACCATATCTAAAACGTTACCTTTGGCTAATTTGGATACGCCATGACGTTTTGTTATGATAGCCATGTAAAAATTAAAATTATGTTTCTCTTCATGTGTGCTGCGAACTACTTTTTAAAGTCTCTAACCACAGATAATATTCAAAATATTGTTAAATTCCTTCTGAATAAATGCTGTTTATAAAGTCTGTTATTGTTAAGCACACATGATATTTTTAAAGTAAGGACTACTCAACACAAGCACGTGCTTTCCCGTATATTCACGGTTCTCGGTGTTCATGTTTAGACCCTGAACCTCACGAGGACAGACAGGTCACGTGAAAGCAGCAGAGTGCGCAGCAGCGTCTGCGCATGCGCACTACTCTCCCTTCTCGGTCAGCTGACTGTGAGTGAGATGCTGTGTTGAAGGACCTCTGAGGCGAAAACCTGCTGTTATCTGCGCTATGTATGGGAAGCTGCGATTACTTGACTGATTTACACCGTGTGGAGCGAACACCGAAGGCGTTAAACACATCGGTAAGTATGAAGACACACTGGTTACTGATGTCGTGACAGCGCGAGACTGCACTGCAAACAAGCTCGTGTCAGCAGCAAGCTAGCACTGGATTTAACCATGTATGCACCTGGTTATGTTGTTGTCTGTCACTGGTTCCGATTATAGGATGATGTGTTAATCTAACGCAGAGCGGCACAGCTCTCAGTCTTGTGATGTATGTTGTTTTTTAATGGCGAGGAGGATCAGTTTTTAGTTAGTCTTGTATGGAGACTGGTCATATGACAGTCAATCAGCAGACATGTCTGTCTTTGCTGTCCTTCCCCTTGATGCAATCAGCCACCACTGTTCAGCCCGGTGGCCACACTAAAACCACTGGGAAATATGAGGAAGTTCATGAAGTCTTAGGCAAAACAGAATTCAAAAGAGGAACGAAAGACTGATGTGTATAATATGACTGTGACTCATGCACTGAAAATTACACCTCTTAAGTATTGGTGGAAAAGTACAAGGAATGAAAGAGATCAAAAACATTATCTGTTTCCATGTAAAGAGTGATCGTGTGGGGTGATCTCTTTCAGAGCTTTGTATATCTGACATATGGAATATATCATGTTATTGGTTTATTGATGCCTGGCCATGTAAGCAGCATTTTAATATTTTAGCTGGTTGAGATGGAGCCAATATATGACCGTTATCTGCCGTTGGATAATGATAGATTTTGTCTGGTAAGAGCCAAAAGTAACTTAAATTGTGAGATAAGTGTCATCAGGCGAAAGACACAGTTTTTTTTGTTAAATGTGAAGGAGCAATAAATAGAAATGATCAAATAAAATATACACACCTCAGTTTGGTATTGCACAGCACATGGGTAAACGTAGGCCTCTATATGAGTACTTTTATGACTGAAGATGTGTGTATGTGAAATTAAGTTAGGCTTTCATTTAAAGCATATCTCAGAGTGCAGGACTGGCCTTTGTTAACAAGCTATAGCATTTTGAGTAATAGTTAGAATAACATGTAGGAGTGGACCATAGGAATAAAATCCTTTATCATGTCAATTTATAGTGGACTATCAATATCATGTAATACTATGTCATGATGTTACAGTGGAGTATTAGTTACTGAGTATTGATAAACCCTGATTAGCATGTCTCTCAAGTGCCAAATGCCAATCCAGGAGTGATGGGCGACAAATCACTCATAAACCGTATTAAAATACCAAACTACAATAAAGCAGTCCTGAATCATGACACACATGATATAAATGAAACGACAACATTTCTGCTGAGAAATCTTCATTTTTACCTCCCCCCCTTCTTCGTAGTTCAGAGTTGGCAACAGAACAACAAAAGTCCTGGACAAAGTCACAATACTATACACACTATAATCTAACCATCACTCTCTCTGCAGTGACTTTCTTCCATCAGAGGCCCGGTGGACAAACTTCCTGCCAGCAGCCATGACAGAATTCTGGTTGATCTCCGCTCCGGGGGAGAAGACGTGCCAGCAGACCTGGGACAAGTTGATGGTCGCCACCTCACGCACCAACAACCTCTCTACCAACAACAAGTTCAACATCCCTGACCTCAAGGTTAAACACAGCTATCTTCTGTAGCTACAGTCACTGTGTGGACAGTGAAGGGGCCACCATGGGGTAGTTTCTTAAAATGTTGTGCTCTATTTCTGTCTATATATTTCTTCAGGTTGGAACACTAGACGTCTTAGTAGGTCTGTCGGATGAGCTGGCTAAACTGGACACTTTTGTGGAAAGGTGAGCTTTACTTTTAATTTTACATTACTAAAACATGATCCCATGTTTCGGTCACTTATGTTGGCCCCTAACCTCTCTCCTCAGTGTGGTGAAGAAGGTGGCTCAGTACATGGCAGATGTTCTGGAGGACAGCCGAGACAAAGTCCAGGAGAATCTACTGGCTAACGGAGGTAATCACCGTTGACATCCTCACTCTGATGCACACACATTGTTGTTGCTGATAAGACTTTGAAGTGTGAAGTGATTGTGATCAGTGGTTACTGTGGATATAGCTATGTGGTCATGATAGCAAACAAAACCTGTTTTTTAATGGATGTAACTGGTGCTGATGACGTTATCTGCTTCTCTCTGCAGTTGATCTGGTCACCTATATCACCAGGTTTCAGTGGGACATGGCAAAGTACCCAATCAAACAGTCTTTGAAAAACATCTCTGAGATCATCTCTAAGGTCAGTCTTTATTTTTGAGGAATGGTCTCAGCTACATCAGACCACCCTTTAAGGTAAATTCAGACTGACGACACAGACCAGACTAAAACATCTGGATGAAACCGGCCCTGATGTTTAAATACCAGCTGAAGCTCTGTGCCTTTATCTGCATGATATATCCTACAGTTTACTGCTGCCATGTGATTGGCTGATTGGATAACTACTGAAAAAGCACATGTACAGGTGTTCCTAAAAAGTGCTTGTTAATAGTTTAATATATTGACATCTCCTTTGCAGACCTGAATGCAGCAGAATAAATTACTACAGAAAACAAATGTACTCAGCAACGCAAACTACCACATGTTGTCACATATCATGTGCAGGCATTTTGCTTTCGCAGGATAAAGACTGGTAAATTTTCCACACTAACCTTCTCCTGCTTGGTTTCCAGCAAGCGACTCAAATTGACAACGACCTGAAGGCCAGAGCTTCAGCCTACAACAATCTGAAGGGAAATCTGCAGAATCTGGAGAGGAAGAATGCGTGAGTAGTAGCGGAAAACTTCTGTCACTCTTTTCTTCAGTGTCAGATGTGGCAGGGCCTTCAAACTGACTGCTGAGGTCTCAACTCTATCTCTTTATTCTCTCTCTCTACTTTTATTCTTTTACTCCTATTTTATAACCCCCATCAACCCAGCAGGATAAAAACTCAGTTCACGTTGTTCCCTTAATAAGAAACACTACCTATAGCTATATCTCAATATCATACCTCTCTTGGATGATGAGATTGAAATAGTCAGTGTAGTGATTAAATCTGTACAATAGCACATTGCATTGTGCAAAACAGACTTTGCTGATGTTACCTGTGTGTTGTCACATGTTGTCCTTTAGGGGGAGCTTGTTGACCAGGAGTCTGGCTGACATAGTGAAGAAGGAGGACTTTGTACTGGACTCAGAGTACCTGATTACCATGCTGGTAGTCGTACCAAAGTAAGTACACACTTCATTATTGTCTCTATATTTATTTTTTCCTTAATTCATTTTGTTTTGATATTTTACTTCTTTAAAAAGTACATTTTTAAAGGTATATATTGTTTTACATAGGGAACCAGAAAACAATTTAGGCCTGTAAATGGTCAAATTACCTTCATGATACATATATGGTATAGGTATAGATATTTTTTTAACAGATTTTTTTTGTTTGAGATGATCAGTATTGGTGTCAGCCTTAAAACTTAAAGTTCAAATTTTCTTTCCCTTTCTACCATCACCAGGACAGGCTACGCTGACTGGCAGAAGACGTATGAAACACTGGCAGAAATGGTTGTACCACGCTCCACTAAGTAAGAATAACAAGATGACTCAGTGTTTTTTTTTAATCCATGAATGATCAGCCAAAGGAAGGAGACAAAATCTCTGGGTGATGTATTTATTTCATAGAACACTTTAATGTTTTTTTTTTAATAACTTCCTCAGACCAGACACTTTGTCTCCTCTTCCTTTCTCGCCCCTCTTCAGTTGATTTAGCCTTGTGCTTGACTCTGATTAAAATTGGCAATATTTCATGGTTGACCTGCAAAAAGCAATTGACTCCCATTAGAAAAGAAAACATTACGTGGTTGACCTGTTGAAAGGGGTTGACCTTTAGCCAACATAGCCAGATGATTCAAGACATTACCTTCAGGCTTCTGGACATACACGTCTCATTGTGATGTGGTTACCTAGCAACCCGCTTCTCCAGAACAGATATGGAGCACAATCTGCTGATGTGATCAAGGAACGGGAAACTTGCTATGATCCACAAGAGAAATAAAGAGCAGAGAGGAGGACTTTTCCATAACAGTTTTTTTTATTACACTGTCTTTTTAATATCCAGAAACAACAGGCAAAGTGTTTGTTTGAGGATCATTTACCCGCTGTTTCATGAACGACTCAGCTGGTGACTAATGTGCATCAAAGGAAATCTCTTCATTACAGAAGAAGCTGTGCAATCACTGGATTTGTTTGATGACCAAAAATTGTGAACAATTAATTTTCTAATTTCTCAACTGCACTGATTCATTAAGGGAGGGGGGAAGAAGTGAAGAGTTAGAAATGGAGCTGGAGCTGTGTCTCACACTATGCGGTTATCTGTGAGATTTAACTGGACCTTGTTTTGTTTTCTGTGCTGTTTTTGGTCAGAGCTTGGTCCAGAGGATTGGCAATACCTAAAGAACATACTGAAAAGACTGACTTTGTAGAATTTGCATAATATGCCTACTGAAATACCCATAAAACCTCAACAAAAGTCAACAATGAATATATTACCTTTTTCCTGTTTCTCTTAAACAAGAGGAATCTGTGTTTTTCTACACATTTCAAATATGGACCTCACCTAAGATAAGGCCACGGTTACTCTGTCTTGTCTTTATCTCACATAGCTGTTGTTAGGACAATGACTGCCAGGTGCAGACTGAGCTGATCAAACATGGCTGACAGCGTAGGAGTTGGCTGTGATAGTTTTTTCTTCTGTGATCAAAACAGCATATGGTCCATTGTATTTTGCTAACAAGACAAAACAAATTCCAGTAACTAAAAGCCAAAAGAAATAATTCTCTCCTGAATGTAGTGTAAAACTTTTTTTTTACGCTTCACCCCTGCTGTGCATCTGTTAATCTCATACAATATAACTGTATGAAATGTTCCACACAAGTGATGTGTCATGGCTTGTGTCAGCTGTGAGACAGAAATGGATGGTACAAAAACACCAACTTGACACAAAAGTAAAAAAAATACCAAAATTCAAAGCAAAATGATAATTTATATGATATTTTACATGAACAGACGGAGCCTGTGTTCCCAGTGTTTGCACATTATTGAGTAAGATCCATCAGAGAGCCTGTGTTGTGTGTTCTCTCCAACAAATACTGCTGATGTGAGTCTCCCAGTGTGTTGCAGCTCAGGTGTTGATCCTTGGTCTTATGGTTCCTTCAGGCTGCTGTTTGAAGACAACGACAGTGGTCTGTTCAGTGTCACTCTCTTCAGGAAGGCTGTCGACGACTTCAAGCACAAGGCCAGAGAAAACAAGTAAATGACTCAGTTTCCCTTGTGTCATAAGAATGTGAGCTGGTTGAAAGAGTTTATGTGTAAATGTAATTAGGATATTTTTTATTTGACTTTTAATTATGTTTTTTCTTTTTCTTTTTTTTTCTTTTACGGTTGGTGGTTTTTCATGAATGATGTTTATTTATCCTGTGGGAAATCAACCACAGACTAACAGCAGTGATGATAGGTCATTACTGAAGTAGGCTATGTGTTTGTTAACACAGGGGCTGCCTTGTTATGCTCTAAAAAAGAAGCGATAAACATAATTTTGCCAGCACTCGACAGCCTCTCCAATTAGCATAACAGAGGGATCTCATTGTATGAGCTTATGTATGTGTCTGTGTGTTTGTATGTCGCCTATTTTCAGAAGAGCACTTGAACGTGTGTATGTGTGTGTGTGTGATGTCTGCCCATCATCTGATTGCCAGCTCTCTGCTGTGTGTCCCGACCCAGGTTTACGGTGCGTGATTTCCAGTACAATGAGGAGGAGATGAAGGCAGACAAAGAAGAGATGACACGTTTGTCCACTGACAAGAAGAAACAGTTTGTATGGCTGCTCATTTCTTTACAAACCTCACCACTGAACAGCTAGGGACAGTGGAAGTTACTGTAGCTGTTCACCAGTGATTTGAAATGACTGGTTATTCTGTACAACAGTGAATTAAGTTTGGGTAATTAATGACAAGATCAGTTTTAGATCTCGTCTGTGAGGCTGAAGATGGGTGTGTGTTTGCGTTTAGTGACATGCTGTTGCTGTATTTGCAGGGGCCTCTGGTACGATGGCTGAAAGTGAATTTCAGTGAAGCCTTCATCGCGTGGATTCACATAAAAGCCCTGCGTGTGTTTGTGGAGTCGGTGCTGAGGTGAGACAGTTATGACCCACAGTAGCAGCGTCTGTGATGTTTGTGAAAAGTGTGCGATCACCTGCGTTGACTGACCTCTTTGTGTTTCCTAGATATGGGCTGCCAGTCAACTTCCAGGCCATGCTGCTTCAGCCCAACAAGAAGAACATGAAGAAGCTGAGGGAGGTGCTGTACGACCTCTACAAACATCTGGACAGCAGTGCTGCAATCATTGATGTGAGCCCCATTATCACACTCTTTTAATTATGATAATGATAAATATGTAGTATGAACTATTCTGATGCTTGTTCTGGGAGTTTGAAGTTACTCTTCACTGCTTCAGGAGGAAGATGCCAAAAAGATGAAATTATTCTTTGCTGGTTGCTATGGACATGTCAAATCAGCCATATGTCCATCTCGGCTGAACTTGATTATGATTAAAGTATGTGTGTAACCTTTGTCTTCCTGACTCTCCTGTGCCACCAGGCCTCAATGGACATCCCAGGTCTGAACTTGAGCCAGCAGGAGTACTACCCATATGTTTACTACAAGATCGACTGCAACCTGCTGGACTTCAAAGTCTAGATGCATTGTCCTCGTCCTCGTCATCATCATCATCATCATCAATTTCATGTGCAGTAATGTTCTGATACAACACAGTCACATCCATGAGCTTTAATTTATTCCCACCCTCTCTCTGTTCTCCCTCTTTTCTCACTTTGTGGGTTCTCATTCCCTTTCTCTCCTTTTTATGTTGCTGTCACATTCCTGGGTCTAAACACAGCGAGTTGTTAGGAATCAGAGCTGATTGGTGACTATAAATAAAGTCGGGCAGATCATAGAGGTAACTTCTGCTCTAATACACTTGAATATGGGCCCTCTCCTGTGCTGCCACCTCCTCTTTGTACTGTGCTGTAGTAAACAGCTTCACAGTGCACACCCACCAAAATGGTCGACATTCCCTCGTGACATCAAAGGACACGAAACAATATTTTTATTGTCGTTTTTTCCCCCTCATCCTACTTTATTTAAAGTAACATGAACAGTACCTATGTGGGGGTAAATATAGGGGGAAATAAATGTATGTTAAATATAGTATTTATTTAAAGACTCTAAAATCAGTGAATGTGTTTTTGTTTGTTCAGTTTTTGAAGGTGATGTGTTTTTAGCTCCATGTAAGGAATGTCTGTTTACAAGTAGATGTTGACCATTGTTTCCCCCTCTCCACCTATAATCCTGTGAAATACTGAAACCGGTCATTTTACAGTATAAGGAAGCAATATGTTTGCTGCTCGTATGCTCCCTTGATTTCTGTATATTAGGCATTTTAAGAATAATTATCATAGGTCTATGTGAAAATACTGTATTGTCAGTATAACTGAGAATTGAACCACATATTTAAAATAAATGTGAAAATAAATGCTCTATGTGAAAGATACTTGCCTTCAGTTCACTTTTCTTTTCATGTTCTTACACACTTGCACAATATAAACATAATATGGGTCCACATATGGCATTGGAAGTGCAACTTAATAACAACCAAGGAAACTGTACTGATTAGTGTATCAGTGGTTCACCACAGAACACTTGACATTTAAGACCCCTTCATGAAAGCTTGCAGTAACTAATGTCTGTCCTCCTCCATACTTATATATTTATCTTTATGGTATCACAGAAAACCCAAACCCCTCATTAATAACGGTTTAGTGTTTACAGCTGCAGAATGATGGACTATTGTCAAACCTCCATGCTGAACTCAAGTTTGTGAAACTGCTTCTGAAAACCAATGTTTTTCCAAAGACTTTTATCAGGTCACTGTGTGTGTGTGTGTGTGTATGTGCATATATCCTACATATACATGTATTCATACTGGGAAGTCCTCATTTCCTCATTTTGTCTTAATTTCTTATTTCTCACTGGATTATTTTATTATGTGCTGAGGATCTAATAGAAAAACAAAATGTGGTCATCCATGTAGAAACACGCATTTGTCATCTTAACTTATCATTATTGATCTTTGTAACTATACTGTAAGTCATGAGCGGATGATGAGCATCTTTTTTCAACTCAATAAAACAGAACATGTTATCAGAGTTTACTTCTGACTTTCAGATTGTTTCTCAATCATCATCCACATCATCAACATATGAAATAATCCACTGGTGTGATGATGCTGACAGAGGCTGGGCTTCATCTGGCCCTCAGCCTATCAGCGGGCACGGTCTCAATCCCCCTCCTCCCCCTTCTCTCTCTCTCTCTCTCTCTCTCTCTCTCTCTCTCTCTCTCTCTCTGGGTGACGCAGATAGCCCCGATGTGTGTTCCCTCTGCTCAGCTGCTGTCTGTGAAGAGCAGCATCAGCGACCACCAGCTCCTCCACCATCACCTTTATCATCACCACTAACAGCAGCAGCAGCAGTAGCAGCAGCTCCAGTGCTGATAATGGACACGGACGCCCGGATAGAGCTGCAGTAGAGATCCGGGGGAGGAGGAGGATGCTGCAGCTGTGGTGAGACGAGCCGTGAGCCGTGTTCAGTCCGTGTCAGCTGCAGCTACACCTGCCCTGGATGATTGTCCCGATGGGTTGTGGAGGGAGTCGGGCGGACGCGATCATCGAGCCGAGGTATCATGAAAGCTGGACCAGGGAGACGGAGTCGACGTGGCTTACCAACACGGACGTGGAGACCCCTCTACCTGTAGCAAACAGTAAGAGCCTCGTCCTTCCCTGCGTGCACCACAGGCCACACAACACTCATCCACTCTCTAATATGATCAAACATTGCAGGTAGGCTGCACTGTAAAGCTAAGTGAACCATTCAAACACAAGCAGCTGTCAAGTCCCAGACATAGCAGTTTTGTTGCCTCTCCGTTGTTGTGTCCTCGTCTGGGTGAAGCCTGGACAAGGATGTGGTGGTGTTTCCAGTGATAACCCACTGGAAGTCCTTAACTGTTGTCCACAGGTAAAGCTCTGGAGGCCAGCCTCCGAGAGAAGAGGATGGTGAACACAGGCACCCAATGTGGGAAGCAGGCCCTCACCACTACCACCACCACCACCTCCTCCTCCTCCTCCTCCACCACCACTACCACCACCACCACCACCGGCTCCAACCACCAGAGGAGACCCAGACGCTCCTTAAGTGATGTAGGTATGACTGGCAGCAGGCGCTGGCATGTCTCACTGCTGGGAATGAACAGCAGCAGCCTCTGAGCGAGCAGCTTGTCATAATGTAGCCTACCTGTGATGCCAGGTTGCTCTGCAGAATCAGAATCAACTTTAATCCACTCATTCAAGATGTGATAACTCTGCCTTTTTTTATATATATCAGAGACAAAGACATACACAGTGAAAGAAAAGCAAATGCATACAGACTGGAGCTGGACAACAGCCCTGCAGTATCTATACATATCCCTGCACACTGCAGTGGAGCTATATAGAGCAGAAAGTGCTGGAGTAACTGCTCTGTGGAGGGAAATGACTAATTCAATAAACAGAGGTGTATATTGTTTCAGTCATGTTTTATATGTGAGGATTGGCCACCTGAAATCTAATTAATGTTTCTCATGACACTACACACACAGTGAAATTAAACACACACACATCACTGATGACAATAACCATCAGCAGCAAGCTCACAGTGGTTGTTTTTAGTGTGTGTACTGATGGATAGTGTATCCTCTATCACTAATATCTGCAATCAATTATCTGTATTCTCCAATATCTATGTTTGAACATCTTGCCAATCGACAATTTTAGCCGTTCTTCTTCAGTAGTAAGTACAAACAATGAGAATAATACTTTCTCAAAAGATATTCCTGATTCCTAGAGACATGTTTAACCACAACATTTACTTCTAGACATCTGTTTGTCTCTCTCTTTTTTTTTTTAATCTTAAGAACTAATGAAGAAGAAAGAAAACTCAGTGTCTGCACTGTTGTCTCCTCCCAGAATGCAAATTTATGTTTTTTGTGGCTTTTTGCCTTTAATTGATAGTTGAGAGAGACAGGAAAGAGAGAGGCAGAGAGAGGGGGGATGACATGCAGCAAAGGGCCACCAGATTCAGGATTTGAACCATACTGTAGCAGGCTTCAGCGAGGACTGTAGCCTCTGCATACAGGGCACCTGCTCAACACTGAGATATACAGTGCCTCAAATTTATGGGTTTTTAACGTCACTGTAGAGGAGTTATAAAGGCTCAGAGGAACTTTCCTTTACAAAATTCATTCAACATTTCAGAAACATCTACAAAATGAATTCCTCTGACCTGACCAATTATAATTTCGGCATCTCATACACAAAGACTGTTGTGCTTTATTTACATAACCTTCCACTTAGGGGCAGCGCACCAACGACTCAGGGCTCAGTGGGTCGTCTTCGCCCACTCACTCTCTGTCCAGCGTGGTGACATTTAAAAGACGTGACCTTCAAATTCTTACGTCTTTCCACAGCAAACCACCCGTGACTCCAAAAGAAGGGCTTCAAAGGAGGCCAACGCTTTGTCTAAGGATGGTCAGTCAGTCAGTATCAATGGCAGTGGAGACACTGAACCCGGAAACGTGTGTGACGAAAGATGAAGAAAGGCTGAGACTCTGTGAAGAAGAAGATGGCCGGAGCTGCGAGGAGTTCGGTAGAAGATGGGATGGTGGTTTACAGAGCGTGCGGATGGTGTTTGCCAGTGACTTTGCAAGATCTTGGCTGTTGATCTCGGTGATTTCCAACATAAGCTCCTGCGTTTGTCTCCGCCCAAAGATCTCGGGATGCTGCATCTTTGTTGTTGCCATTGCAAATGCATGTGTGAAGCAGAGAGTGGTTCACAACCAGTGTTCACACTCTCCACCATGCTTTTCTCCCACGGTCAGGGAATGTGCCACTGTGTTAAGCCAATTTTAAGAAACAGACCGTCCCATATGCACATGATAATCACAATCTGCACATCAGATGTTTTGTGTGTGGGGCCTTCCTCAAGAATTAGCTTCAGTTCTTTGTGCAAGTGTATTCCTTTTGTTGTGAATGACAAACAAAAGTGTGGGAACCAATGATGATGCTGTTTGACCTAAGTCAGTGCTGTGAATGATTTTCATTTAGAAGAACCTGAAGTGCTGTTTAGAAGCTGTGATTGGGAGGTTTGAGGCTTAAAGGCTGAAAACTAACTTTTCCAGCCTTCAAAAGATAAAGAAACAAACACACCCGCATGTGCCTATAACTTATTTAAATTAAACTGCTCCTGTGTTGATTTGTTTTTTTTTTTTTTAAACTTTGATGGGTATTGTGTTTTCCAGTTTTCTTGCATCACCCTTTCTGATCCTTTATGATTTTACACTTCATTATTTCACTCAACGTATTGTAAAAATGTGTCATTTGTTTGGCTTACGCTGATCTGCATGTGTAAATCAATCACAAATTGATTCAGCATTGGTGAGAACTCTGTACCCAAACATAATCAAAAGCAAACAGTCTGAAATGAAATTATTTAGCCTGTCCAACAGACATGGAAAGTAATCATCAGGATGATGAGATGTACAGCCAGCAGATGGCGATGATGATCAGCCTGGGATATAACTAACAAGAAACCCCAGAAGGATTGCAATTGATGATAACCACCACTTTAAGAAAAGTATTGATTTCATAGAGGATGTTGTTCTCCGCTCTGCAAGACAGTTATTGAACATCAACCCATTGGTCATGTCTTGTCAGTAATTTCAGAGTCTGGTTTGGTGTTTGATGCCTATGATAACGCTGAGATGGTGAATGTGTACATGCAGGCCGACTTTGTTTTGTGATGGGAAAGAACACAGGATCTGCCACATGTTCTCTTCTTTGTATTAAAGTTGTTGTCAGCTTCTTCAGTTGTGAAACCCACAAAAAGTGATGTGTGTAATCATTTCTCATTACTGTAGTTATGGGTAACAGCTTTTAAACAGGCAACAGTAGAACAACACCTTAAATACCTAAGTACATTTATAGATACAGTTATCTCTTTACCAAGCCCACAGTCACAGTTCATTTTAGTAAGTTTACTTTCTTTCTTATGATAATCATATTTCAGTATGAATTTGTATTTATTTTATGTTGGGAAAAATCCCTACAGAAAATATAGTGTGAAATGTATTATTAACAAGAAGTAGTAAAAAAAAAAAAAAAAAAAAAAATCCACTTACATTATCATCATCACCTAATAATTTGATTACAAGGGAAATATTGAGATTCTAATTATGCTGTTAAATAATTATATAGCAGCCATTAGCCTGCAGGATAAATAATGAATAACACATATGTTCAATACAATGATGTAAAATCTTGATGTGATGTGATGCACAGACAGGAGGTGGAGCTCTGGTAAAGAAAATGAGTGCAGTTAAGTGATAAGTAAAGGAAACTGCCCACTTGTGCTATTGTTGTTATGAAATAAACAGCGTGAGTGAAATGATCCTCTATTATATTAAATGTGGTAACATTTTAGTAAACATATACTCAGTTGTTATTAAACACCCTGCTATTAATCTATTCTAAATTCACGTTTTAAGTATGAACAGTTCACATTTCAAAAGAGAAGACACTTTTATGTTATTTATTAGATTACAGTGATTGACATGTAACCAGCATTAATGTCGTAGCTGTTTGACATTGGGTCACCTTTACTTAGTAGAAATGACAATAGTAGAAATAAAATGGAATTAATAAAGTATAGGACAAGTATATCATTTTTTTTTATTTTGTGCATGTACTTAGTTAATGTAACTCATACCAAGCAAATTTTTTGTTTGTTTGTTTTTGAATGAAACAATATCAAAGACAAGGAAACGTTCGCCATTTTGTCTGCACCAGAGCATTTGAGAAACTCTTGAAATATTAAGAACCTCTTACCATTTTTTATTTTGAACAAAGATGAAACGTTCACGTGATGCATAAAACTATAACGTAAATGACATTTCTCATGAAGGAAAAAGGTTTAACATTTAAGATTAACTTTTATTTTAAATGCTAAGTATGTCGTTAGAGATAGGCTAGAAGGGAAAACGTTTAAAAGCTAGGAGAAAGGCAGAACATGTATAAACTCAACAGTTCAATTTCAGTTTGTGAGACTTTCTTCGACACACCTGGTGGCGCATGTTTTTTAATGCCTATTTCCTCTTCCCGTTGAAGGTGATGACGAAGCACTTGAACGGCGGGCATTAGGACCACGCGGAAGTTTGCCAGCCGCCTGTCTGTCACTGCGAACCGTTGGTGCTCTTCGCTCACACCGGAGAAAACAGCTGAGAGCGCGGCCAGCGTCTGACTACACGGCTCTGGAAACAGTAACAGACACTTTCCTTTCCGTCTTCTCCCCTCCATTTATGTGGTCATAATGGAGTAAGCATGGCCAAGCGACCGGGGACCGACGACGGGATGCTGACTTCGCCGACCATTCTCCGGGATTTCGCCGCCGACTTGAACCCCGGGGATGTGACCATGGACTGCGGCGAGGGAGCCGAGGAGGTCTCCTTGGAAGAAATCTTGTCTCTATACAGCCAGCCGATAAACGAGGAGCAGGCATGGGCTGTGTGCTATCAGTGTTGTCGGACTTTAGCTCAGAGACACCGGAGGAAAGGCTCCAAGTCTGCCGGTGCCTCAGCCGCCGACTATCCGAGGAGGATTGAGGGACCCGGGGATGTGAAGATCGGGAGAGACGGGACTGTCATACTGCACTTTGAAAACGGCACAGGTAAACGAACCGAGCCCGGACAGGTGGTCGGGATTTATCCTCCAGCGTGTCTGCTTTAAGCAACCGCACAGCTAAACAACCGTGGCTATTACCTCAACAGGCAGCCAACAATGAAGCATTTTTCCTTCGCATCCCTCACAGGCCAAGCGAACGGAGCATCCCTACAAAGAGGCCATATTGTTGTGGCTGTCTGCTTCCAGCCATGTGGTGAATTTGTTTACAGACGCCCGATGCGGTCGTTATTAATGCACCATAAATCACCACAAAGCCCCTGGCAATCATTAAGAGCAAGAAAATCGTGTTATCTTACACGATCTGTTGTCACAACGAAATCTAGTATTTGCATTATAAACAGGGATTATAGTACTGCTTCATTCACACGGGGGCTGTTAGCAAGGCTTGTCCAGAGGGGGCTGCTCGGGTATGTATTTAAATCCATGCTCCTGCAGTGGTCAGTTAGCTTCAGCAAACAATGAACCATGTGATAGATTCAAACTGCAGAGCACCTTGGGAGCAATCCAGAGCTATATAGCCAGAGTCAGGGCCAAATACAGATGACTCATTATGGTGCTAACAGCCCCATTAGTTGTGTTGTGACATTCAGATAAAGACACAGGTTAGTGGTGGGAGGGAATTAAGGTTTAGTGATGCAGTGGCTCAGGGCAGGTGTTTGGTGTTGGCTGCATAATGTCAAACACAATGAAACACGTTTAGTATAGTGAAATGAACATGTTGGGAGGACAGCTAGCATGCACACAGACTGCATGAGGTGCACGCTTCCATTGCAGGTCCTGGAGGTCCAGTGTGTTTCATGTTATTTATAGAGTGACGAAAGTATGGATAATAGATTATTTGATCAGTCAAATGACAGGAGATAAGTGAGCAGCACTTTTCATAACCATTTAAGTTACTTATTAATCAAAAAGTGGTTCTGGCCTTCTTGAATTTGAATAGTTTTTGTAGCTGTCCATGATTGGAAAGTTGAATGCCATTTTGGATTTTGCATTGTATAAGCAACATGAAGTTGTAGCATGTAGCAAGTGTCTGACGTTTCACAGACCAGTGATAAATATTTTAATGAAAATAATGAGCACTAATTTGCATGACAGCGGTGATGGGCAGGCAGTATAAAGCAATCCCAGTCCCCATTGACTTGGATCAGGTGTAGACTATCACCTGGAATATATAAAAAGACTATGACTAGTGTAATGTAGTCCCAGATTTGTAAAACAACATGGATCTGTGTCCTGTGGCAGTATTTCACTTCAAAGCCTTGTCCCTTTTTGCTGCACTACATTAAAATGTGGGATCTTGGGTTTGGGAGGAGGAGGTGTGGATGTCAGCAGAGCCTCAGGCACTGAGGTTATGCTGTCTCTCTCCTGGGAACCTATTAACTACCCTCCTTCTTATCCCCCCTCCCCACCATCTCTGCCTTGAGCTGACCTCTCAGTCCTGCTCTCCTTCATCACAGTACTCTAAGCGAACCACCAGTAATGTTTGCTTTATTTGTTTTTGCGCGTGCAAATCACTCTTCCAGTGTGAACACGTTCAGTCAGTGCTGCTGAGTGTGGTGGCACCACCAAAAATAGCACAAACGTGATGATTAGATGCAGAAGCCTTAGAAGTCTGATTGCAGATGAGTTTGGAGATTATGGGGAGAGTCCATTGCTGCTCCTGTGGCTAGTTGCTGAGAGGTATTTTGGGACAGCTTGGCCCTGTCCTGATTCTTATTAGGCCTGGCGATGAGAGAGATGTGAGACTTATTAAGCCTCCAGTAGCTCAGCGGCTGGTTGAGGAGGTTACTACCCCAGCAGAAAATCAATGCTTATGCAACCTACGTATGGCCCGCACATGAGTCAGTGACAAGGTGGCACGGTTTGGCCAGCACCCAGATCACCAGCCATCAATGCTGAGCTCTGCAGCTGAGCCGCACACTGCTACTGTGGTTAGCTATCAAGTCACCTCAGCAAACAAGCAAGTGTTTATTTTTGTGATGCATTGCAAACACAATCAAACTAATAAGCAGGATGAAGTCCAAGTGGAGTCTTATTTTAGACTCAGTTGATGTAAGATGTACTCCGCCCCTGCTGCAGCCAGTCCCATTAATTCACATGGAGCATGGTGCGGAATATATTCTCTCACACTTCACGTTGCCTAAGGAGGGCCATGCCTGAATGCTGCATCAACATGAAACTTGTTTACTCCAAGATTTTCAATGATTCATACCTACAGTGCAGAGCCCCACACCCCCCACTTATTTAGCTGATTTGGTGCATGCAGTGTTTTAACTGGAATGAGATTCATTCATACAGTTGATGTGGTTGATTATCCCATTATCAAATGGGTTTGAGTAAGGATGGATCATCTGCGTCTATATTTGTTTATTAGATTGGAGGCTAGTGACGGATCAGAGATCAAACTTTCGCCATTTTATCTGGTGAAATAAATAACAGTCCACTCGTTTGTATCCCCCTCTCCCTCTGTGAAACCCATTTAGTGGCACAGACATTGATTTTTCTTTTGAATAGCGTCTGGGTGACACTGCCCGCTGCTCCAAATATGCTCTCTGTGATTTACTTGCCCTAGGAGAGACAAGGGCCCCGGCCAAGCCACCTCTCCTTTGCCGGGACAAACAGAGGGCCGAGTGTTTCCCAGGATGACTGCTGGTGGATGGATGTTTATTTTTTGCTCCTGACTGTTGGTTGTGATTTATAGTGAAGTGACCTATGTGAAATAGAGCTACACTTTGAAACCTTTTCTGCCATCATGTTTTTAAGTTCTGTATAAAAAAAAAAAAAAAAGACAACTAGTCTCATGTAATTGGAAATTACTGAATCACTACCTCTGCTAACACAATTTAATGTCGGTGGCAGTATCATTCAGACCAAAGTGTCTCATTTATTCAGGGTCAACTAATCTCAAACTCTGGAACGATGTGTGAAAGTCTGCACATCTATCTCCCAAGTTGTACTTTAACCCCTGACGTTGCTCTTACCAGCCGTCATCTTTTGTTCAGCACTGACTGCTTGTGATTACACGTCACCTGTTAAAATGACACCGATAGGCCATGTATAGTATTAATTAATTATTGTGTGAAAGGGGAGACTTTTGTGTACATGTTGTACCCAGCATGAAAATCTTATGTGACAGGTGTATCAGAATGCTACTCAGACCAAGAAGAGATAAGATTGCCAAAGGTCATGTCTTTGCTCCAACAGGGAAAAGAGGAAGTAATGCCTTTCTAGTCCATATCGGCTCTTATAATCCTCTGTATGTTTAAAAGCAGATTTGTAGTGTACCTCAAAAGCTAACGCACCACATTCAGCCTCGGAGGCAGTGATTTGATTTTGGAAAGGTCACAGTCAAGTTTGAGGTATTGCTTTTATTTTTATTTTGACTCTCCATATTGAGAGAGCTTTCCAGGATAATGGATGGAGAGCAGTGGTTAGTTCCCCCCCCCAACCCCCAATCCCCCCATCATGCATGAACTGTCATGTTACCACAAGCAGCCCCCTGTGGCAGGTTTTGACACCTCAATTTGCCTCAGGCAGTGTGCGCAGCGACTGCAGAGAAAACATGATCATTAATTCACTTGCTCGTTTTCTAGTCATCTTTGTTGCTCTCTTTCATCTCTTCTCTTTGTGTGGTTACATCTAGTCTCCATCCTCGCACGTGGAGTTTAATATTTTATATTCTGTAACACTGGGTGCGATGTGTGTGCGTGTGTGTGTGTTTTTCTCACTTGAAAATATTGTGTGTAACTGTACAGTACATGCACATAAATAATTCAGTGGGTGTGTTTGCGATGTTGATTGATTGTTACAAATAATTACTTGTACTAGAACTAACCATTCTCACCATTACTGGAGGTAACTAATGCCTTTTTACTTTCTGTTCTGTCATTGTAGATAAATACCAGTCGGCTCCCACGTCATTAGCGGTAAGTTTCTCATCGTCCTCCATGTTTTACATTAACTTACACCTGAGTGGTTTTATTATACTCAAGATATATATTCTTTTTTCTTTTCTTTTTTTTTTTTTTTTTACTTAAAAGGTTGGGTAAGTTAGTTATCAGTTTTCCTTTCACTCCACATCTGTTATGCATTTATTTCACTTGTCATGTTGACACAGGCAATACTATTTCAGAATCTGTTTTCACAGCTTGCCCACCACTGATGCTATTAGTGCACAATCACACCAAAAATAGGCCAGTGTGGACCTGAAGAAAATCATTCCCTCTGCTTCCAGCCAGTGCAAGATGACATTTAAACATTAACTGTCGATCAAAGCTGGTGAAGAGTGGATGTATTTTTCTGTATTTTAAAATTTTGGATGTAAATTCTTTGAGGTTTTCTCTGTAGAAACAGATAGAAATCTAATCTGTCTGCCACATCATCAGCACAGTCAAAATCTAGATGTCAGTTCTCATAAGGCGCCAATGGGATCTGCATGGGATGAAATAAACTTTCATAAACACAAATGCAGCTTTCAGCACCTGCACAGAGAGTTTTAACCAGGAAAAATCATAGAACAACATAGAACAACATGCACGGCATCCTTTCAAGTGTTTTTCCTCAGAGATTGAGCCCTGACCTGTGATGGACTACGCATGAGTGAGTGGGAGTGAGCTCTATACAAATGTCACTCTCTTCTTTGTTTTGAAGTTATTGTGTGCCGCACTCTAATGCAGAAGAGCACGTCCCTGTCCCTCTCTTTTTGTTCACGAGTGCATCACATTTTTTAATTATTCTACACCAAACCACCAGCGCCAAGAGCATGTGAAGAGGCCAGTGTGTGTTTGGCCAAGTAGGTTACAGTGTATAATGTTGGGAGGAGAAGTCTCGCTCTCAAAGATCCATTATGCATACAAAGACTAATAACTAGTACAGAGTCTCTTTAACAACTCTGAGCAGCCACTTTCATGTTTGTCTTGTTAGTTCATGTGATCACAGGCATGCACAGTATGAGTGTGTTTCCGCATGGCTTATTTGGAAATAATTCCTCTGCCTCAGCTGACAGTCAGAACAGATGTGATATCTCATGGCTGAATAGTGGCTACTCAGCTCGCCACTGAACTGTTGATGTCAAAATGTTAAACATTGGTCATTTTTCCCCTCCTCATACATTAACCTCAGCTCACCACCTACTTCTTCAAGAAGCTTTACCATAGTTGATGCTGGACTGCGAAATAGACTGTGGGTGTTTGCCTGTTGCTGGTCTCATGGAAATAACACCTTGCACAGTTGTTATTGGGTATCAGCGTGGCGGTTCTACAGAATTGACTGTGTGGTTAAACCTCGAGGACACACCTTGTTTTAAATTTTCATTTTAGTGCTGTTGAGTGATCTATAGCTGGAGCACAGATAAAATCAGCTGTCACCTGTGTGAGCGCTCTGTCAGAGTCAGTGACCTCGCTATGCAATGCATGCTGGGGAAAAAGTGTTTTTGAGGATGAGGGTCTCCATCTCTGAAGCTCACTGACGTGGATGATCCCTGGCTTTTCCCCTTGTGCCAAGTGTAGAGCTGTAGGGAAATTGTCAAAAAAAAGTAAACATCCATAAAACACTGGTCTCAGCTATACATCTGCACTAATTGGTAAATATTGGCATGATATCCTTATTGCTGCTGATCTGCCTATTGTTGCCTCAGTTGATTATGTCAATGAAATGTCATTAAATAGTGACATATTGTGTTACAGTTTTTAAAACAGGGCTCCAGACTGCTGACTGACAGATCTGGACTCTGTCATTACAGGTGGCAGGCCAAAGTGCGTGAGGATCAGGATTAAGCCCACAAATCATCTTAAAACATCGTGTTTTATAAGTTTACTGTCCATGCTGAATGTTTCATGTACACTATTATTCAGTGATCAAAGTAACTGCTGATTTTCTGTCAATTGACTAATCACTGGAGGTCAAGTCTTAGAGGTCAAATCGTGTTGTCGTTGTTAGCATTTAGCTCAGGTATAGCCTTACAGCTGTCATCTGGGTGGCTGTGGACTTGTTTTGTAAAATTCTCATTTTTGTGTGCTCGGTGTAATTTTGTTTTTCTGAGAAGCTGCTGACATGAACTAGATCTGTAAATTTGGCCTGGCACTTTCCCATGACCTAATTCCATTCAGGTCATTTTGTGGAAATTGATCTAATACACGCAGCCACTTCATGAACACCGTTTGCCATTTTAAACAGTAATTCAAAGAAATGCTTTACTCGGCTACATTTTGGCCATCGGCCTGCGTCTCTCATGTTTTTGTGCTTAGTGTTGGTTGTGTCTCAGTACCCCATGTAAGTGAGTCAGCCAGCTAACCACTGTCATACCACTACTTCTCTACACTTGAGTGTTTTGGAGCTAATCACTGACTCGTGTAGCGCTGACCCACTTTCCCTCGCTTACACCAAAGTATCAAGTCATAATCATCACGAGTGACAAAACAAATTATTTCTTACATTAGATTTGGACTCGCATAGCCTGTCTCTCAGGGTGCTGTCCTATCGTGTTTGTGGATGGTGGCGAATATATCTTGAAGGAAAATAATTTACTTTACATGGAACATGCACCTTATGTTGCATCCTATAGGATAAGATTAACCCAGTTTGTCCCCTGTTGAAGATTAAGGTGAGATTAGCTGTAGTATCCTATTACAGCTTCTACAGTTTGCCAGATCTACTCGCGCCCCTGTAGGTCAATTTTGGGCCAAGACCATTTAGTTTGCCAACACAATAGAGAAGCTAAAGCCTTAGATTTTGAAATGGATCCCAATAGACTGAGTTTCAGTTTCTGGTCAGTCGGTCAGTTGGTGGCTGTTAATGCAAACAGTCCTCAGGTTTATTTTTCCTCTGTGGAATATTGTTGAGCTGTTTCTCACTCAGTGACCTGTTCTTTTTTGTTTTGTTTATTTTGAGTGAAATTCAAATCCTTTCAACTGGAGGACGTATTTGGATGTTTTGCTCAGTCTCAGTATAGTACAGTGTACAGCAGTGGTTTCCATGCTGCAGCTGGTTGAACAGGGGCTGCATGTGTCTGCATGTGAGGCCTCTGTGTTTAGTGTGCGTGTGTGTGTACGTGCACATATCTCCCCTTACAACAGCCTCTGGAGGCTATGAGCTCCGTCTCTACCAAGACCGACTCACACTCTTGTCAGCTCTGATGTCAGTGTGAGTATTTTGAGGGGAGGAAAAGCGAGATTTTTTTTTTTGGTCAGTTGTCTCACACTTGTTTGCAGAGTCCCCTGCAGTGACTGAGTGGCACCCAGTTTGATCCCTGTATGCCTGACATGTATCAGTGACCTCATTATGTTACATCGCGCTGTTATTCTAATCACTCAATTGATTTTTGTGACATATAAGCAGCTGTGAGTCTTAGATTACAGTCCCCAAGGTTACATTTCTGCCTATATAGGGATATTCACAGCAAGCACAAAGCCAGGGGAACACTGTTTATTGAGTAGATTGAACTATGTGAGTCAGGGTTTTCTATTTATATCCACGAGAGGAAAAAAATCTATTTCTCATTTTTCTCCTCCCGTCATTCCTGAGAGAGGAAAGTTTACCAACTTGATGAAATTACCCGATGAATACCTCAGATGTTTTGCAGCAACCCCTCAGTGGTTTGGTGACGACAAATTTCTATTGTGTTAAGGAGCCATGTTTTTCTCTTCGGTCATAAAAAGCCGTGCGCAGAGCCGTACAGTGTTTCAGGTTAAACTCAATAAGTAGGAGCTTGGTTATATTGCAGCTGGCGAACAAGGGCCTCAGTGATGCAAACTAGTTCCTGTGGGGTTATCTTTTCTGGCACGTACAACAAGTGCATCATGTGTTGCTAAGACTGTCGAGCTCTGAATAACTGATGGTTCACAGTATCACGTGTTGTGAGTGCTTGTGAGTTTTACATTTTTTCAGTCTTCCCAGCATTCCTCAGCTTTTATGACCGTACGTCACATGGATGGTTAGGAATGATGACACATAAAGTCAGAGGTGGATATTTGATGCAGAGGGACATTGTCTCGGTCCTCAGCAGTTTCCAGTTGACTTGGTTGCAAACTCAACAGTTTCCTTTTTTCCCCCCACAAAAGAGCATGAAGAGATTTTTGACCGCGAAGAGATGTGAAAGAGCTGCATCGTGTTCTGTCCCGCTATGACTGATAATAGTGATGGTGCAGCCGGGAGGAGACGTAGCATCCGCTCCTGCAGTGAGAGGGCCTCTAGATTTAGCACTGGTTATGTAACTGTGTTGTGATGGCTTTGCTCTACTACTGCAGCAAATGCTGAAGGCTGCTTATCTGACTTCTCTGTGAACTCAGATGGCCACAGTGACGCCTTGGGCTGCAACTGCAAAGACGAGAGTGTGACCATGTAAAGGCAGACCCAACGGTGATGTCAGGCCACTTACCAATACAGTTGACAGTGAAATAGTGACACGGAGTTTGGGAGAAGTTTTTAGATTTCTTGACAAACTGATCTGGTTACAGGATCCAACAGTACATAAGCCCGATTTTTGTTTTCTCTCTCATGTGCTTGTGTGAGAGTTAATGGTGCTCTTACACACAAATAGTTCATTCTTATCCCATCTGCGTACTGGTTGACTCATCGGTTCTTCACTGATCATGGGCACGGGGTCTTGTTCTGTTTGACCAGCTTCAGTATACAGCTACATTGACCTTGCAATTTATGTATTT
Organism: Caranx ignobilis; assembly: GCA_021432705.1. Lineage (NCBI taxonomy): Eukaryota > Metazoa > Chordata > Actinopteri > Carangiformes > Carangidae > Caranx > Caranx ignobilis. The sequence continues at coordinate 3,719,058 of MU269991.1, read as the reverse complement.
TGTTATTTACTCAAGGCTCAGTGACAGCAGAATTGCAGTAGTTACAACTGAAACATATCGTGCACTCCATTTATTGAACTTGATCTAATCAGAGTTTGGCATGTTGGAAAAAAAAAAAAAAATCACTTTTCCTGGTCACAAACACAGCACAGACAGAAAAACGCTCCAGACAGTAGCACACAGTCTTAAAGGTCTGGAGCCACATGAGTTGTAGCTTTACTCATGAGTGACCCAACTTGTTCGCTTGCTTCTGTGAGATTCTTGGCCTGGGAGGATACACACCGAACAGATGTTTTAAATTACATGTCCCTTGTTATTATGTTTGTGTTTAAGTGTACAGCCTGACCCATTTTAGCTGCTGACGCTGACGCTGAGGAAAAAAAAAACATTACATTACTCTTAATCTTATTTATTTTAAGGCACTAAGAAGGTTGTGCTTTGAGGAAAATGTGCACTTAAGGGATGAGAGATCTTTTCATACTTGTATGTATGAGTTTTAGTATCTATCCAATAAGTTGAGTTGTAATGTATTGGCTCTTTTTGTACTAGTTAGACTCGGGCTCTGGCTGTGATGTTCAAGATTTGACATGAACACATCTCTGCCCTCAGCAGACAAAGGTTATTCATGAGTAAAAGATTCTTCTTGTATTCGTCATTGATTCTCAAGATGCAGCATCTCCGGTCTTCATGGGAAGTAGAGACTCTCTAGTATAAAATAAGTCATTGTTGGAAAATCACATCTTTTACCTCAGTTATTAACGTCAAGCTCAGCATCACTTATTTGTTGAAGGAGCGTGAGAAACGTAGCTGGTGAGGGAGGCTGGAATATTTACTAAATGGAGTTAAAGATAGAGTTTTGAATAGGATTCACACCCTGGTTCTGAGTTACGTAAATTTAAGCCTGTCTCAGGAGCGTAGCTCAATTCATTCTCACTGTTATTCTTTGTCTTAGACACCCAGATGACTCATCCTGCTACATTTCCTAAGACGCATTTGGAAACGTGGGCGATTTTTGGGTGATACTTGTGGTTGACCTCACCGGTGGGAACATATGTGTGTCTCATCCACTGTGGCATGCGTCCACCTATCCCGGGTGGGGTCTCATTTCAATTAGTGGCTCACTACAAAACATGTACCTGAGACCCAGCAGTGGATTTTCTGCCTGTCTTTACCAACTGTTTATCCGCATACTTTCCTTACATCCTCCGTCACGCTCCTCCTCTGCTTTTCTTCCGTGCCTCATTCCTCTGAGTCACAAGTCTCCATATGAGATTGTGATGTGTAATTGGAAAATCAAGCAGAGTTCTCCCCTCTTTCTCTCTCTCTCTCTCTCCCCTCAGTCAGCCTGGGCACTGGCCATAGGATTGAGTGAATACAGGAGCTTTTTCAGTTCTAGCTACTGTTGAGCCACTGGAGAGTTAATTATTACAAGTCATTTCTGTGTTGGCTGGGCAGTTGGGTTTTAACAATAACTATTGGCTGAACCTGCTTTTGCCTTGCCAGTGGAGCACATGTTCCTTATTTGGAAACATAGACTAATGAAACTGCTTAAATTGGACATGGATTCAAGAGGATTTTCCTCATGTGATTGTTAATGGTGTGTTACTGTACATGTTTCAGTGCAGGGTAAGATGATGACCAAGATGGCTCATGAATGAGACCCTTCGTGCTGTCTGTCACTCCAGCAATCCCTGCTACCTCCTCCCATTACAGCGCATGTTGTCCTACAGATGGATTATAAGGTTACATAATAAGGCACCAAGGAATAGGATATTCATTTTAGCCCTGGAACAGGATTATCAGCTGCACATAGAGACGGTTGATAAATGATAACTGTAAAATTGATCGTTGCCCAGAATTAATACAACAGATTAGGGTCGGGGAAATTCTCACAAAATTTTTTTTTTTACTTTCATTGCATTTGTATTTTCAGGCACTGGAGAGAGAGAAAGCGAGAGAGAGAGAGAGAGAGAGAGGAGAGAGAGAGAGAGAGGAGCGCCAAATAAAACAGACAGATCTGGGATTTATCCATAAATAAGAGAAGCACAATCCCATGGCAGTTTCTAGTGACACAAATACAGAAAAACTGGCAGGAAGACATTGTGTACTGTTAAACTGTGTTAACCTCTTTCAAAAAAACAACAACAACAACAAACAATGTCATTTATTTAGTTTTTATCAAATTCAGTGATTCATCATGTCCCATAAGTCAAAGCCTTTGTAACATGAACTTCTCACCTTTTTCTTTCTAGATCAAGTCCAAGAAGTAGACAGGACCGGAGTCATTGTTGTGTAGTGAAAACAATGTTTACAGTTTTAAGATACAAAGAGATTTATTCCTTTTTATGGGCTGAGAATATCTTACGGTAAATACAACATTAAAAAGCCTACTAGATAATCTGAAGGAAAAAACACTGAGAAATGTGGCAACACATGCACTCGTTTGCTGCTGTGTTCTCATTCCTTTCTTCAGAGGAACATATAGTCCAATCAGTGTCATTACACAGTACATGCCGGAGCTCATTTCACTACCTTAATAAAGCAATTTAGAAAAAAATGCTTCGAGGTGTAACTTGTTACGGCAGTGAACCCTGCAGGTTTTCCAAGTTATACCAAATAAAGTGAAAAACAGCACTGTGCTGCGGCTGATCAAAGCTGAATGACAGTGGTAAGATTTCATTTATTTATAACTTGATTTAATGCGGAAACAATGTGTCTCAAATCATGTCTCCAAAGAATAATGCGGTCATGTAGATGGACTTGCAGCTCTCTGAATGTTTGCTGGGGTTAGTCATAGTCAGAACAATTAAGTCATTTTCTAATTGATCAGCATGAGCTGGAGTATAGTAAAAGGTCAATTCCCAGTCAAACTGAGATCCTTTGCGTATTTACCTGAAACAGGTTTGTCACAAACCTGCTGTCAGGTTTTTCATGAGCCGTGATCATTATGTCACAAAAACCTGAAAACTTGTGGATGTGAGACAGGGTATCTGTAGAGAACGTCTTGAGGCTCAGGCTAGTTTAGACAAGACAGTGACGCGTCGGCGCTGTCATGTCAATCACATAATGATTTTTATCCTAGGTTGCTGAAGTCAGTGAGGCAATTGTGCTCAGTCAACACCCCTCCCCTCTGCGTGCTACACACCTAGACATGCTGTTCCCTGGCACCAAACACAAGCACCAGCAGCCATGCCCATCAACACCAGTTTCACCCGCAGCCACTTTGTTTTGCTTTTGGACACCACCCTTTTTCAACAATGTGGCGCCATTCGTTTCATAAGAACATACTGTCCTATTATGCAGCACATGTTAGAGCTGTTAGGTGATCACATCATTAACTTAACAAAACCATTAGAAAAACACTTTGAGCTGTTATAATTGTTATGACTACATTTAACCCTGCAGTGCTGTGTCATGCCATGTTATGTCACATCTAATTGAAAACATAATTGATCAGAGACATTTTCAGTTTAATAATAGTGGTAAGATTTCTTTGATTAATTAACTAGTTAGTTAGGACTAATAGTCTTTTTAAATAGTTTTGTGGGCATCCTCTGTTGTGTCTGTAAGACGACTGCAACCTGTTGCACACTGAAAAAACAGAAAATTAAATCCATCATTGCATGTGACCTGACCACAGAGCAACACGAACAAACACACAGCAGGCAGCAGTTTCTGTTAAGGATATCCGCACTGCAAACACTGTAGCCGCAGCAGTTGTCTTCTGACACAACCCTCTTGTTTAATATTACAGGAAACAATGAAGCTCACTGTACAGTAGAGCGCTGCAAACAGTGAAATCTGTGGGGACACAAGCTACAGTATATTTTATTGTAGGGAGAATATGCCCTGTGGAGCTTCAGTACACTTAAGTGCTGAATATTATGTTACAGATATGATGACTAATCCTGGGATCACTGTTGAAAAAAGCCGACAATCTAACAGTTATATTTATTGACTGAATCGATCATATAAAAACTGTAAAACTGAAGGATTGACTAAACATTGAGGGGTTAGTCACTTCCTAAGTCTGCTGTCCTGAGTCGATTTTTATACATTTATTTTTGTCCCTGGCTCATCTTACTTCTAAACACTTGCTGACCTGATATCATTGATCATTGGTTAGATTTACTTGTCAGGGGAGGACACATGAGCATCAGAGCCAAGTGGGCATGCCACAGTGAAAGGACAACTTTGTCCCATTTTTAGCCCGGTGGTAGTTTGAGACATTAAGACAAGCTACAACAAGCTGCAAAAAAAAAGAGATGGGTCATACTCTGCTTATTAATGAGGGGAAGCAGTGATGAAATGAAATCATCATCAGATTATAGAAATAATCATGCTGTTTGGAGGAACACTGTGGCCCTGTTTCACATCTGGTTTGAGGACACGAACTGTCTTCTTGTCTGCTCAGGTGAATTGAGTTTGCTGTATATAAGTTGTTTATCTAACTAAGACAGTGGTGAGATGAAATTTGGTGTGCTCCGTGAGGATGTGCAGTAATTATAAAAGCAGCAGAGAAAATGTATGGGAACTTGAGTGTCTGTCAACTGGATAGAACACAATGTGGGCACATTCAACAGCAGGTCAACAAATACCAGACAGGAAAAAACTTGCCGGCATTTTCGTAAAGTAATTACTCCCCTCAGGGTTGAGAAAATACTTTTTTCTTGTCAAAGTGAATTAAATTCCTGAATGACTTTATTTGTCTCAGAAGTACATGTCTGCACCAAAGTAAACAACGGAAAACAAAAATATGGCTGAGCAGGTGTGGCACTGAACAGTTGCGATAATGATGTATATTATTGTGATTTGTGGACATGAACTAGTTCAATATATTGAAACCCTTTGAGAAACTGTGACCAAAAAGAGTGAAACATTTAACATTTGCTGTCTGTCCAACAGGTGATCGACTCATTGGGCGTCATGATCTACAAAGCTCTGGACTATGGCCTCAAAGAAAACGAGGAGCGCGAGCTCAGCCCACCACTGGAGCGCCTCATCGATATGATGACCAACATCGAAGAAACTGAGAGCGACCCCTGTCCAGACGAAGGCTACGAGGCCACGGAAGAGGAGGATGAGTGCGAGGAAGAGGAGCTCGTCTCTGCCACCACCACTACCACCGGCACAATCAGCAGCATTCGCAGCTATCAAGACATCATCTCGGTATGTTGATAGGGGGTTTAAAGATCCAAAGAAGTCAGTGAAGAATACTGTAAAAAATACTGTAAACAAATAAGTAAAGCGCGCAGTTCAATCTAAGATGCATGTATTCTGATATACCTGGTGCATTGTGAGTGATACTTAGTTCAAGCCTTATCAAAACACTCCGATAATGTCCCGCAACATTTTCAGTCGGTCCTGTGGTCGGGGTTCAGGCTGAAGAAGATCCATGACAGATGGAAATGAGACAGCAGATTATCACTATAGGTGTATTAAAAGTGCAGATTCTCCTATATCCTGCATGTCTTTAACAACCGAACCATCTGCCTGCACACCGCTTTATTTCCTTTTTCCCACGTTCTTACATCAGGCCTGTAGATGAAGCAGTGAGTCCACACATCATCATCACCCCAGCTCCAGACAAATTCCCCTGATAGAGGCTGTCACGCTGCAAATTCCCCAAGTAGCTTCTGTATATGAGCCCGGTAATTATAGCAGTGTAAACACACTGGTATTTGGGGAATAAGCTTAGAAACTTTCACAGCTTGTTCCCTCTAAGTAATGAACCCGGCATACAACACAAACGTCAGGTCTGTTTGCTGCCAGTGTGGGTCCAGTCTGGCCCCTAATTACCCCAACAATGACTCTCTTGAGTGTGAACTGCAACATGCTGGTATGAGATGGTCAGATTAGGTAATTGCACATTCCTGACTAACCTCTGTCCTTCCCTGTACTTTGCTGTTCTGTCAGACAGAGGTAGGTGGGGTCAATTAGGGTTTGATGAAATGTGAAGCTGACTAAAGATGACAGGAGTGGCTGCCGAAGCGTCCCGCTAAAAAGTGGATAGCTGAATGTTGAATGTGCCAAATAGCTTTTCTCAGGGCTCCAGTGGAACAGAGTGAACTGAGGTGTGGCAACACAAGCTGTCATCCTCTCACCAAAACTGTCAATCTGTTTTAGTGCTGGTGATTGCTCGACCAAATTTCACACACCAGGAGTCATCAGTTTGACGCCACATCTGCAAACTGATGTTGGCACTTTTGCTTGTGTTGTTACCATAAACAGCGGAAACTACTGATATAGGGCCGTTTCTGTCTTGTCAGCAAATCAGTCCGTCTATGGTGGTATTAGTTTACCTTTAAATTTCCCTTTACCGTCAAGGAAGAGGACACCTTTTGTTGAGTCAGACATTCCTGTGGCTTGCCCAGCCCATCAGCAGAGCATGCAAATATGTCATTCATCTGGATTCCTGCTTTTGTGTTGCCAGACAGATAATTTGACAGCTCTTCTATTGGTTCAACAAACTCCTCATAATGGCTGTGAAATACCGCAGAGGTGAACTCTAGATGCTTTGGTGATACCTGGCACGCAATGTTGCCGCTACTGGACAGGCAGGTCCACACTGTTGAATGTTTTACTTAACGCACTCCAGTATTTTTAGCCACACCTGTGACTTGGCTGTGAAGATGGTTATGTTGATCTGTATACTTGTGATCCCCTGACTTTCCCTCTAGTGACACCATGAGGTGACCTTTTTTTTTAAATGAATTGTCAAATAATTTGGCACAAACATTCCTGTGACGTGTTTTCATCTAGTTCAGACATCGGGCCTATTGATTTCACCAGTGATTAATGACAAATGTTAGCATGCTAATAACACATTAAACTAAGATGAGCATGTTGGACGTTGTTAGCACGCCTTACCTGCTAAACTAAAATGTAAGGTTAATGTTAGGTTTAAAGCACTGCTGTGTCTGAGCTGCAAGCCTGGTTTTAGGCTCTTGTTCGTGTATGATTTGAATTTGATGGAAAATGTAAAGTCAGTGGTTTTGATGAAAATAAAAAGCTGTAGTAACTTGGCAATCAAGTCTAACCAAAAGACTGAATATGCATTATTAAAAGGAAAGTTGAACCAAAAGTAAAGGTTGTAGGCAGACAGTTGTTTGTTTGTGTGTGTGAGATCTCTCTGCACCAATATGTTGATGCATTTCTTATGTCAGTCAAGTTTAAATGATGTGCAAAATATATACATGTAGCCCATCTTTTCCCTTTCTCCTTTTACAGCTGTGTTCCTCCCACCTGCCCAGTCCATCAGACGCTCCCTGTCACTACCAGGCCGTGTGTCGCGCTCTCTATGCTGAGACCAGGGAACTACGCACCTTCCTGGAAAAGATCAAGAGCGCAAAGGAGGTGAGAAACTGCACCATCCTGAGCTTGTAAGTTACTGCCAAGTCTGAACAGTCAAGCACAAACAATGACATCATTGATAACAACATGACAAGTGAGTCTTCAATGATTATTTAATGAGTAAGTTCTGCATTCACTTTTAATTACACTCACTCATCCACATTCCCAAAGCCAGGTGGAAGGGGAAAGGTTTTAGAAGTACAGGGATGGGAAAGTACCAGTTCTCTTGTCCTCGGTGGCTGCCACTCTGCTTTGGTATGTGGATTGGCTGCTTTAGAAATCAGATGGTTGAATTAGGATCTGTTAGTCCAACAGGGTTTCTCTTGCCGGGAAAAGAAAAGTGCCTGAGCGGTGCCCAGAAACAGCACAATAACAACAAAACAGCCCATAAAGTGGTGGTGATGGTCCCAGAAGGACTGAGACTGCGCATGACCCCCTCGTCAGGCCAACGGAGAGCTTGGCCAAACTCACCCTGGCATCAGGACACTAGCTCACTGGCAGACTGATTCCTGTAAATGAAGAAGTGGAGTATGATTAATGAGGGATCCCCCGTAGAGCTTGTACCACTTGCGCAACTGTTCACCAAGAGTTTGTTGTTTATTGATTTAAGATGATAAATTAAAAATCATTAGTATGAAAAAACACATTGTCACAGGCACTGCAGTGAACAGTCACAGCCTAATATCAGCTTTACTCTACCTTGTCCACACTGGCTGTGACTTCTGCTGGAGGCATGACTCATGTAAACAGTCTTATGTAACATATGGTTATAGAATCAAGAGCAACATTATTACAGCAATTTAAGGAGCTTACAGGAGGGAACCCCCATCTACAGAGGTTTACTTCCTGTTGCACTAAATGCCTGTGGATAATTGATAATAAGTAACCATACACAGTACCACACATGCTTACAAATTAGGAGGCTAGTCACTGAGTCTGTCTTTCAGTATTATTTTTCTTGCACTTTGTTTGTTTGTTTTTGCTTTTTTTCTACCAGCACAGATGAACTGTTTCACACTGAAACTTTTTTTTTTTAATGAAAAGAGTCAGTGAGAGACATCACGTGTTTAAAAAGGTGTAGGGTAAGTTGGCAGCAGCGTTAAGCTATATGAAGAGACTGATCAGATAAGCAGAAAAAGGAATTAGTCTTGCAGAGAAGGAATGTGTTCCAGCAATAAAGATGGGTGTGGGATGAATATGCGCAAAGGAGAAAAGCAGCCGTGGCTGTCAGCACAGGACCTGTTGATCGAAACGTCTGATAAGCAGTGATCTCAAGTGATTATGTTGTATTCAATTATTTTTAATGAACTCGGGCTGAACTTGAGACAAGAGCCTTTTTAGATTTGTATATGGACTATGAAGAAGAGTTTGAGTGTGTTAGTAATGAAGATTAACTGTGTCCCTCATTTCAGTCTGAGTGGCTGCTTTGTCTTTCCCCAGTCAGTACATATTAATGTCTGAGGTAGAAAAACAAATTAGGACAGGACAGTGGGACAACATGTTAAAAATACACACAGTAGCTTCTTGTTTCCCACATCCAGGGTTGCCTCATGCAGATGGCTTAACTGTACAGAGGAAGGATGCACATGTCCAATACATCAACAGGGAGGAGTTGACATCTGAAAAACAGTCACCTAGAACTTCCAGTATCCAGCTTGTTCAGTGAGGGTTCAGCTGACATGCATTAACAGCAGTTATTAGTTAGGCTATTGACTCGTGTTTTCCCCCCTCTGGTACACTGTCTCTGTAGGACCAGACAAGATATCGACCTGCTCATGTGAAACAGCATCCATTGATGAATTAACCAGACCACTATGACAATATGGGCACATTGCCCAGTGACCTTAACTCAATTCCAGCCAGTACTGTGGACACAGTGGTACATCTAGAGTAGCATATAAGAATGTTAGAAAACAAATTGTAATATTTTCTACCTTTCCCCTCCATCATCTGCCGATGTTCTTCCTCCTTTCTCAACTAGAACCTTCGGAAAATGGAGGGAGACGCACGTGAGGAACCTGTTAAAGACCTCAATGAGCTGCAAAATGCAGACTGGGTAAGAAGAACATCTGCAACTGCACTAAGCACCACAATGTGCTAAATATGTGTTGGAAATTACACAACATTTACACAGAAGTGGTGTGAGTGTGGCAGCAACAAGTGTCATTTTTATTCCCATCAGGCACGGTTCTGGGTGCAGGTGATGCGAGATCTACGAAATGGTGTGAAGTTGAAGAAGGTTCAGGAGCGCCAGTACAACCCGCTGCCCATTGAATACCAGCTCACTCCCTATGAAATGCTGATGGATGACATCCGCTCCAAACGTTACAAACTGCGAAAAGTGATGGTGAGGTTTTCAGTGGCCGCCCGCACAGGCCCACATCTTCTTTTTGATTTCTCTTTCTTGTGTATGTAAAATTGAAATGTCAGGTGTCATGGTGTTCATGGTGTTAAGTGCATGTGTTTGTAATGCCAGGTGAACGGAGACATCCCTCCAAGGTTAAAGAAGAGCGCACATGAAATTATCCTGGAATTCATCCGGTCACGACCGCCACTCAATCCTGTGAGTAGGACACCACATGGTGCCAGTAGTCTGTCAGACACTTTCCCCACTGGTCAAATATTAAATCAGCACATTTCTTGTATGAAAGCATACAGTTTACAGTACGACTGACATCTCATGTATTTCCATCAAAGCTAAACATTTAGAGACTGATCATCTTCATTCACACTTTGGTTTCCATGGTGATCTCAGTCAAGTGCTCACTCCTGTGCTTGCCATGGCAGGTCTCAGCCCGTAAACTGAAGCCCCACCCTCCTCGTCCCCGGAGCCTCCATGAGCGTCTGCTTGAGGACATCAAAGCTGAGAGGAAGCTCAGGCCCGTCTCGCCGGACATGATCCGCAGAAGTCGTCTGGGTGAGGCTCTGACACAGATGTGGTGGAGATGTTTATGTGCTATAAATAGCTACACAACACCCTCATAGACGTAACTCCTAAATAGTTGTACTTTTTGTTCTGACTGTGAGCGTAAATCCTTTCATTGTATGTGGAGAGAAACCTGGCTGCTGAGTGTGGCTGTTAACCTTCGGCTGCTTTTTATGAACCACCACTCAAGACAAAAACCATTAACCTCGACTTAATCATTCTTAACTGCATCCATCATGATTACTCTAACAGCCCTCTTCCCTGCATTGATCTGCTCACTTCACCAGAAGTGTCGCAGTGTTTCAGCAAGTAACCTTGTCTGTAGTTGTGTGCCTTCAGCTGTTTGTCAGACCTCCACTCCTGCCGTTGTTGTTACTTCTTTGGACTGATGAGTCTCCGGTTTAAACTTCATTGACAATAATATAATTCTATTATGTAACACTGCCTGTTGTGGTTTTCCTCACAAGGCCCAGCAGGGCAGAGGCGGTCAGTTTGGATCGGGTGGTCATAATTGGCAAACTGGAAATAATGTTTTAAACTATTTAAAGGTTTTGATCAGATAAAAATGTCAATTATTTTCCCAGTCAGTACCATACTACTTTCAATACAAGATGCCCTTTGTTTAGGGCTTTAAGAGGATAACATACAGCTGCTGTTACATAATCATTCATATGGACAACACAGGTTTACTGAAACATTTCCTGCTTAAAAAGATTATATTATTTTTAGGAATATGATTTATTATGTAAATCATAACACTTGGTAAACTTGGATGATTCATTGTCTTCATCATCCATTTTAACTCTCGTGGATTTCTTTTTCTTCTTTGCTTCCATCTCCTTTGTTTTTTTCCAAACATGGGCTTATCTGTCAGTCATGCGACCTCTTAGCATGTCTTACAGTTTTGACTCATCAGGTAAAGTTGAACACCCCGCTGTTGTTCCTTGTCGTGTTTCATTCCAGGCTATTAATAGGATCAGCACCTACATCAACCTAATATAAACACACACACACCTTTTTTTTTTCTTTTTTTCTTTCCTACTTGTGTCATGGGAATTTGTGTGTATGACATACCACTGTCACTCACCGGCTGTTATGATCAACCCCCACTCCACACACAAAAAAAGATGATCAGTTCAGTGCAACTTTACTTCAAGATATGTGAAACAGTGAATATCAAAGATTTAAAATCAGGTAATATCAGGACCAAAATATAAACACACTGCTACAAGAGCAGCACGTCTGTATTATGAATGGTGTAAAAGGCCCAGTGTTTGAAATGTCCTGGGTAAAGTAGCCACTCACAGTGACTGTGATCTAGTTGATGAGGCGTAGCCACTGAGCTGGATCCACTATGGTGAGATTACAGATCATCACTGTGTGTCTGCAGCCAGCCTGCCCTGCCTGTCACCCTAATCCGCGCTCACTGTGGAATATGAAAAATTACATAACGCTGGTGTCAGCAGCCCAACTCAAATTAATAGTTGAATGTCAGCTGATGGTTTGAATGCAGGACTGCAGTTCACTGGACGACCATAATCCAGATGGACGTATAGGAATAATCTTTATTTAATTATTTTTTTGTACTGCGGCTCATCTTTTTCTGCTCCCCTGGCACTTCCCCTCACTTCCCTCACTCCCTCTGTGCTCTCCAGCTATGCACAAAGCACCAAAGTCTGAGTGTAACACTCCCCAACTCCCCCCAGTTCACTCCTGTTCACGCTGACAGATGCCTGTTGCTGTCTTGCCCCCTCCCTCCCTCCCTGTGGTACCAGTCTGATGGCAGGGATGAAATTACTCATGTGCGTTCAGTCCTGCTGAAGGCTGTATTCTCGTGACTCCTTTACAGGTGCAGGGAAAAGCATCAGCACCCCTCAGGACTTGTTCCGAAGCTCAGGTAAACGATGCATGAATGGCTGTCTCACTGGAAAAAGCCAGCATTAGTGGTGTGACCTGTTGCTTTGGTAGGAACTTTGTAACACTTGATGGTTGCCAAGCTGGTTTGAGGGAAAAAAAGGACTGCAGCATTTGCATGTGTATGTGGTTCGTCTCGTCTCGATCGACATGACACCGTGCCGTCGTACAGTTTCAACACTAAGACGCCCACAGTTTACACAGGAAGCATGATGGCCAGCTGTTCTGATAAGGATGTGCATGATGGTTTATGATTCTTTCGTCAAATCAAAATCTGCTGTGTTTAGTTACTCTGAAGCTATGATCCTCTGATGTCTTCTTCACTGACTGTTCTGTCTTTGACTTACAGACACTCCTGACGCACCCAGGAAGTTGGCCGGCAGCACCCACTCTCTAGCCAGTGGCACAACAGGACCCAGTCAAGGTGGAGTGGTGCCACTTAGCCAGAGGAAGAGGCTACTGAGGGCCCCCACGCTGGCCGAGCTGGACAGCTCCGAATCGGATGTAAGATGTTTGTCCAAGTGCTTTCAGATAGGAAATCTAAATGGTTTGATTGCATCATAAAATTAACATTTCAGTTCAGTGGCCTGAGAAATATAATATATAATATAACTAGAGTATCCCTGGGTCTACAAGAAGAAATTCAAACCCTAATATTTAGCCTCCCTTTTACCTGTCCATAGCTTGATCATGATCTCATGGACAAAGATTGGAAAATAACATAAATGCATAAATGATCAGTTGTTCCAAGTCATTAGTTTATGTTGTTTTGAAAAATGAATGAGAAATTTTCAAAAAGTAAAAAGTCTTTCAAAAATATTCTGAAATAATCTTGTAGGCAACTGATTTATTGATAATTAATAGGGAAATTAGAATGCATTGAATATGTATGATTTGCTGGGTGACAGGAGGAGCCCACACGGAGCAGCTCCAGTATGTCCACGTCTTTACTGGATGACACGTCACCTGAGTCTGTTGTGGGGAAGAAGGGTAAGAGATCATCTCCAACATGTCTCTAACATAGATCTACTTCTGCCTGACGTTTCTTAATGGTCACTCTGTAGCTGCCTCCTGATGCACTCATCTTTGTTTGACGCAGCTCCTCCAAAGTTCCTGCCAGTCTCAGCCACCCCACAGCCAGACAAGCGCCAGTCTCCACAGAGACGACACTCTATCGAGAAGGAGACCCCCACCAGTGTCCGGCCCTTTGTACCTCCATCCAAACAGAGCTCCAAGTCTTTGGTACGTTAACCATGGGAACTGTTTTTATTGAATTAACCCTGAAGGCCCTCAGTGAATGAATGAGTGAGTGAGTGAGTGAGTTAAGCTCCTCAGGTTGATGACAGACCAAATGGATTTATACCAATGGATTTCACTGCATTAGTCACAAACACACTCACATTTAGATTATTAAACTAAAATGGTTTATCACACAATCACCTTCTCTGGTCAGTCAAATGTAATGTGGTATAAATACAGAGAACAATATGTGAAGGGCAGAGTTTAATCATGAACATGGACATTAGATATAATTTGAATGAATGCATCCTGTTACTGTGGCGACGCTGACACAACAACACAGGACGTACAATATACGTCTGTTGAATTCACTCCCGTCCTGTGACTGCTCACTTGTCTGCCATGAGGTCACTGGTCCTCTGAGTAACTCTGTGCTGGTCGTATGATTCTAGTGAGCTTGATGGATGTAATTGAAACCACAGGACAGGGCCGCTGAACCAAGAGCATTTGGATAGACTTAGCTCATTCTCACAACTTGCTAGTTTAATGTCAGACCTCTGACGGCCAACCAGAGCCACAACCAGCTGGAAGTCAAATTCACTTGAGAACACTGGTGTAGATCCGACCAGTGGTTCATCCTGGATAGGAAGTATTTCCCTCCTATCCAGTATAGCTTGATATCCTTATTGTGTTACTTCACTTTCACATTATCTCCTACTTAGTGACCTTTTCTCCTGCATTGCTACTTTAAAGATGATCCAGAGGAATTTCAGATAATGTTATGTTTTAATATATTAGGAGAAACATCCTGTGTTACCAGAAGATGTTTTTCCTCTCTTCTGACACAAACACATGCTTGAGCCTGTGTCGCCTTCACATAGTTTCCAGAGGTTGAGCTTCTCTTGTAGATGTTAAACAGTAAGATTTTTGTTGCAGCTGTCCTACTCTTGTGGTACTCGGTACTCTCATTAATGTGTTTACACTGGTTGGTTGACTTGGCCCCAGAATTTACCTGCGGTCATTTTCTATTTTGCGCAATGCTGCAGCAGAGGGCGGATTCCAGCGCCAAGGTAACTTGGTCAAAATCCTGTGTATTTATCACCATCTTTTTTTATTTTTTATTTTTACTTCAAAGCATTTTCATCTTAGACAATAAGGAATTCTAAGCGACATATGTCAGGGGGCACACAGAAGAAAGGTTTTGGGGAACACTGGCAGGGATGTGAAAACTGTGATTCACACAGTCCATGAATGTACAGAATAAAATAAAATCATGAGATGAAGGCTACTGTCTCGAGGAGCTGTTTTCTCTTTGAGATGGACACTGTCAGATGATTCTTCAATCATGAGACTGGCTGTTATGAAGTTCTGCTGTTATGAAATCAAGTTTCATGCAATATATAAGTTAGACAACAGCTCATTAGCTTCATGCTGGGACGGACATTGTGATCTAACGCATCAGTTATAATTCAGATTTTTGGGATTCCTCTTTAACTGTAGTAAACTTTGGTTTTATATGTCATTTTTATTAGTTTTGATGTTATACAGTATACGTGTCGTAAATCAAGTGCCAGACAAACTCGGCTGTAAAACCAATGTGATTGTCGGTTACATCATATCCACTAATAATCTCGTGGAGCTCTAGTATTAAGTTTTGATTCATACGCATAGCATGTATGTGATTAATTTGTTGGGAGCTGCCTCTGTTTGAATGTCCTGTTCCCTCTGTCTGCTGGTCAGGTGGAAGCTGCCAGTGGTGCTCAGGGCACGGTATGTCACTGTTACAGCACATCATCTAACAGTATCATCAAAAGCTCATGTGTAGGGGGAACCCATCCAGAATACTGGATAACTGTAATAACAGATTGGTTTTGGTGAATGGGACTTTGAGTCATGACTATTTGTGCCTGTCGTGAACTGAAAATACCTCAGGGAAGGTCAAGAGGGAAATCAGATGAGTGGAGAAACATTGGCTAATCCAAAGTGTAAATGATTCATAAAAGTAAAAAGTTCCCTGAGAATATTTTTTCCTTTTGGGGAGTTTGTCTTTGTGTGTTAAGTTATAAGTTCAGACAAAGGATAGATGACTAAAGGCTTCCAGTTATGTCACAGAGCTCCAGCTTGCAACATGGTGGGGGTCCACATGCTTTGAGTGTGTAATAACTAATACATTGATTAGGATTGAAGTCATGCATGTCACATTAGCTGGAAAGATCAAAACCACAAGCTGAGATGGATGACCTCCAGATTTAAAGATACAGTTATCTGTTGTTTACTTTTAATTTGGACCTGTGGTCAGCAATAAAGTCAATAGAATAATTAGATAAAAGAAACTTATTGCCTAAAGCTGTGGACCACCAGCATGGCGGGTGTGTTACATCACCAGGATGCTCTCATTTGTGTTCATTGTGCACTGTCCTGTCATTGGAAGCATCCTGGTCTCACCCTCACCATCTCATTGCATGTCTGGTCTTTTGGTTCAGTGGTGGTGCAGTGGGTGTTTGGTAGTTCGTGGGACTCACACATGGTGTCAGTGTTTGCGGCAGCAGACAGCTTCACTCATTGGGTTGTCCAGTCACTGAGCTGCAAATGTGAAGGGAGTATGTTTTTTGTTGATGTGATGGATGTTTTCCTCCAGGAGGAGTTCTGTTACCCGGTGGAGTGTCTGGCTCTGACGGTGGAGGAGGTGATGCACATCCGACAGGTGCTGGTCAAAGCTGAGCTGGAGAAGTTTCAGCAATACAAAGAGATCTACACCGCCCTCAAGAAAGGAAAGGTAGAAGTAAAAACAACTTCATCCAGGCTAATATCATTTTCCGATGCAATTAAAGGCATCGGGCAGCATTCACCTCACCCCATTGTTTCCTCTCCAGCTTTGCTTTTCATGTCGGACCAAGAGGTTCTCCCTCTTCACTTGGTCCTATACCTGCCAGTTCTGCAAAAGGTAAAGTGAATCACTTTTTACTAGAGCCACTGAACTGAAGCACAGCAGTTGTTCAGTAATCTCTGACTCAATGCTTCATTTATATCTTCCTCAGACCTGTGTGTTCCCAGTGCTCTAAAAAGGTAGGAGGCTGATTTATATTTAACACACTCAGGAGCAGGTTTCTGTTAAAGTTGACACTCTTGACACCTGTTGGTTGGTTCATGAAAAGCGTCAGTTTTTTTTTTTTTTATAAACACTGAATAAGTGGTTTGAATCATTTTGTGTGTCTTTGTGCGTCAGATGCGGCTGCCATCGAAGCCTTATTCCACCCTGCCCATCTACTCTTTGGGTCCCAGTGCTATGGCTAAAGAAGAGGCAGGTGGAGCGTCCGCACCAGCAGAGCCTGAAAAAAACCCATTTGGGTCTGGACACAGCAGACACAGCCTGCGCAGGAGTGTTTACAAGTGCGTACATACAGTGCCATGAAAAATTATGATTTCATTTATTAAAGGAAAAAGGCTGTCCAAACCTACGTGGCATGACATCTGTCAGTCTGGAAAGCATTGCAAAGCCATTTTTAAAGCTCTGGGACTCTAACCAACCTTGGTGAGATTTAACAAGGAGGGTAATTACTTTCCAAATAGAGCCAGATAGGATTGGACAGCTTTTTTCCCTTAATAAATGAAATTATCATCTAAAAACTGCATTTTATATTGACTTGGGTTATCTTTGTCTAATATTAAAAGTTGTTTGATGATCTTAAACATTTACTTGTGGCAAATATGCAAAAAAGTAAGAAATCAGGAAGGGGGCAAATACAGTACACAGCACTGTACGAGAAAACATCTGGTGAAAAGTGTCAGGCCTCGTCAGGGTAGTTGCTGATGATGTCTCTGTCCTCAGGTTCTCCAAGCACGGCAGTAAAGATGACCGGTCACAGGACGAGCCCGAGCTGCCCAAGGAGCTGACGGAGGACTGGGTCGCCATGGAGGTCTGCGTGGACTGCAAAAAGTTCATCACGGAGATCATCTCCACCAGCAAGCGCAGCCTGTGCGTGGCCACCAAGCGTGCCCGCCTCAATCGCAAAACCCAGTCCTTCTACATGTCGTCGTCTAGCTCCGTCAACTTCAGGCCCTCCGAGCGCACCATCAACGAGGTGTAGAGAGTAGGACGCGCCCTGTGCACTTTTGTTCATGCTGAGATCATTTGTTCAACAGAGAGAAAAAAAATCCTCTCTTAGTCTTGTTTTGACATGGACTGGTTCGCCGCAGTTTATGTAAATGGTGATTTTTTTTTTTTTCAAAAAAACCCGAAAAAAAATAAAAAATCAGAAGTGACCATGAAGCCAGTCTGTCCCACCCCAAAGGTAGAAAAGGTTCTCGTACCTTACCCCCTCTCAGGAATAGTTGGCACGCTATGATTGGCCATGACTAGTCAGGGCTCTGCAGTAGCTGCCAGATGACTGTGGACAGCCATGTTTCTGGCAGCAGCAGTGGTAGATCAGGACGTGGTGGGCAACATGGATATATGGAGCTGCTGATGTTGCTGTTGTTGAACCAGGTGAGATTGCAGAAAGCAGAAATGCAGACGCAGAAAGCCAAAAGCTGCAGCTATCGGAGATGTGTAAATAGTAAAGACGCCCCGGCCCTAATCTTAGCTATCAACAAGTTTTCCAGTTCCTGTTTACTTGGAGCACTCAGGAAGAACAACCGATTGTCTTTTTGACAGAAATGCACTGTAGATCCTCCTGTCAGGTCTGCTGGGGTAGATCTCAGCCACTCCCTGCCCCTCCTCTATTCTTCCAGCAACAATTATGCCAAATGTTACATCATTTTTTTAGCCAGTGTATATTCAATGTATATTTACTATTATTTCAGAACACATCAAGGGGGGTGATAGTCAGTTTATTTTTCTGGGTGGGGTTTAGCTTTTAGTTATAATGTATATTCAATTCTGTGCCTGGTGCCAAAATGTTTTTTTTTTTCTTTTAAATGCCTTTGTAGTTACGGACCTACTGTACATATGTGTGATAAACTCAATGGGGTACATTTTAGGGTTTCTTGCCCTTCCATGTTCCAAGCTGGGCAATAGAAGCACAGAAATGTGGGCTACGAATGTGTACATGCTGTATATCATAATTGTTTCAAATTTAAATTTAATATAAAAAAAGCTAAACTAAGTAGAGGTATAATTTTACCATGTTTTAAGATTTTTGCCTCTGGAGTTTCTTTATTTGAAATTCTTTTCTGAGACCTTTATTATTAGTGTTTATTATGTTTGTGTCAATATAATATTAAGAAAGATTTTATTTCTGTTGTATAGTTTATAAACTCCTCAGTGTTAAGATTCTCCTCTAAATTGCAAATAGCACTTTTATTGGACCAATTAATTGTTTATGTTGGGTTTTTGTCTTAATTAATAATAATAATTATTATAATTATTAAAATCTTTTTTTTCATCTCTTGGGGGTCCATAGTGCCATTTCCCAGGGTTCCTCATGAATGAAGATGTGTAATTGGCTGCAGGTGGTTTGTAGGAAAGGATAACAGCTAAAAGAAAGTCAAACTCTCCACTGACTTGATTGTAGGCATTTTAAAGTGTATGACTGTCATCGAATGTACTTTATGAACATTTTCACAACATGGTCACACTCGCAAATACGCAGACATACACACACAAATATGTTATGTTCATATAGTGTGTTTTGTGACAGTTGTAACCAAATGGACACGAATCCCTAACCAGCCTATCAAACACTGATGCCATGAAATAATTCATCTGGGCAAATTTGGTTTTAGACCTCTGTAAGGAATGTGTGCATGCTGTATCGTGATTTATTTGTTTTTATCAGAAATTCTAATAAAATCATCATGATTCTTACGTTTGACTCGGTTACAAAAATGTCAAGCTTGGTGTTCAGTTTAATTCCACAAATTGTACCAAGTCACATCAGTCAGCAGAGGGCGATGTTAGGACATCTTTCTCCTCATTCTGATGACTGAGGGGCATCATGTGGTAGAACATGTGTGGTGCAGGCATTTTGGGCTGCACCACAGCTGCATTTCCATATCCAGAGCATCCTCCTGTGTGTATTTAATCCGGCCGACAGCGTCATGATGTTGTCATACCAACACTGTCCTGTAGTTGACCTGTTGCAACAGAATGAAACGCTTCACATGGGCGACCTGGAGACCTTCACTTACCTCAGTTATAATTCTTTTGCTCGAGTTCTATGTCGTTCTTCTCTGGTATTAAAAATAAAGAGGTCATGCTCAATCTGAAAACTGATTCTGTTGCTTTTTTGTATCTGGACTGTAAATACTCTTTAGCATTAAGAATTAGGTGCATTATTTTAAGAGCATTAAGAGTTGGAGCCAGCGGAGAGATGTGCTCAACTGATCTTTGTGGGACTTTGTGTAAAAGATGGCAGACAAGAGTTCCCCAGCAATTCTCAACCATCCCCATGTAAAGGTGTAAACCATCTTAAACCCTCCTGTCCATCACATTAACACAGAGGGTGGTGGTGCGTGTGTGTGTGGGGGGGGTGTCACATAACAGACTGGCAAAGTGCCCTCTCATGTGACACAGCAGGGAAAGCCCTCCATTAGTATTCAACATTACTCCGAGATGAAAGCATGCTACAATTAGACTGTTGTAAGACACAGAGGGATGGGGAAAACGGTGATTAGTTTCAAGCTTTAGTTACAGATTCTTTATACTTGACAGTAATGATACTAGCCATTGGTGGGAAAAGTTCAAATGTAAATACATCAAGACTCTGCCTGAAATCTTCAAGGATTATACAGCATGAGGCTTCTAGTGCAGACATGTGTGCTGCAGCATGAATGCTACTCCTATATATGCATGCGGGTCACTTGACCACAATGGTGTATGTGTGTGTGTAGACACTGACACAGCTTTGGCAAGCAGTGAAATGCTATCCCTTAATGGGTTAGTAACAGACACTGAAAATAACCTGCCAGACCACAGCCCCTTTTGGGGGGGGGGTGACCCTTACACACTGGTTTCTATGGAACGTCAGCAAGCAAACACAGTCAATAAAAAAAGTCTGGAGAGGCTGTGTCTTTAGCAGCAGCTCAATAAAAAGTTTCACAGGGTGTTGTTCTTGAATGCTGCTCTGTCTAACTGAGTGGACTATACGACACCTGACATCTCAGCTGATGTGAGATTTCAGGTTTTAGGTTCTTTGTTACAGCTGCTTTGGCTTTAGGTAGGCTCCACACTTGGACCCACACAGAGGTCAGTCTGAGCCTGCTACAAACCAGTGCAAACCTTTTTTTTTTTTTACATACGTCATCAATGTTGAGTATACTGCAGTATTTTTTTGGATGTTATGCTGTTACATACTGATACACAGGGAACAAACGTGTTGCCTTATAGCCTGTGAGCATGTTTCTGTGTCCTTGTCAACAATGTTCCCTTGTGTATGAAGGGAACATGACTCAGTCGGTCTGCAGACTAATGGACAAACATTTAAGTCTGAACCAAGTGCAACTAAAGAGCAGCAAGCAGAAGAACACACAGACTCAGTCACTTGTTCTTGTATGTATGTAGAGAGATCCAAAGTAATAAATCAGGATTCAGTTTGTTGTGTCACCACATGGTGTAAAAAAAAACAACAACAACAAAAACCAAGGCACACAACCAACATAAAACCATATTGTACAATGAGCAATGTGAAAGAAAGACAGAAAGAAAGAAAGAAAGAAAGAAAGAAAGAAAGAAAGAAAGAAAGAAAGAAAGAAAGAAAGAAACAAACAAACAAACAAAGACAGAAAGAAAGACATGTCTTTCAATTGTGCAAATAACAGCAGCACATTGTGCATCATGCAGCTGATTAGTGATGCAGCCTTAAACAGATAGACTCACTCCAGGGATGCATGCCACAGTTGATTCCCTTTGGGTGATAACAGGGTTGCTATGGCAATCATCACCTGGGCCAGAGGCTGGTTGATCACAGCAGTGACTGTATGCTCCATAATGGTCAGCAGGGTTGGAGAGTGAAGACAGTACCAGTGACCAGAAAGATGATAAGACATGTCTCAGTCTCTAGTGCTTTTTGTCATACAGTCGTATGGAGAGAGAGCAGACGCCTCCATGTTACAGATTTATCAACATGAGTCCACTTTCTGACAGTCTCTCCGAACCCATTTTCAGTCACAGTTGAGCTTAGCAGGTCACTACATCCCCACCAGGCACTTGGATTCAAAGGCAGCATTGTCACATATCGTCACATCAACATGGCTGACTGTGGATCTCTTTTCTTTAACAAAACAATTAGACATTAATGAGATTAAAGGTAAACCACCACTGGAGAAAACACAATCATTTGTCTTCACAGTGACTCATCTGACACTTCATGTCTTTTTATTCCACTTTAGGGACTGTCAGTTTCAAGCAAAACCATTATTAAAATGCAAAAGGAAACATGCTTTATGCTTTATCGGAGAGTCGCAGGAATAAATCTCAGAGTCACGGATCAAGCCAACAAAAGTGGAATAATGTTGGCTCAGATACTGTCATATATTTCAGCTGTTCTTCTTAGCAACATTTCAGCAAACGTGATAGACTACTGCGCTTCGCCAAGGGAGCTTGTCCATGGGCTGTCACAACTGCTCTCATCATCAAGAGCGCTCCGTTTGAAGCCTGTGGGTCACGGAGGAATGTATTCTCTATAAAGTGCAACTTTATTACCACAGCCGCATACGCATAATTCCCTATGTATTTAACTGTTACAGAGGAGTCATCCGCAGCTGCCAGACTCAGAGTGATGGGCTGTGTATAAATGTCAGGGAAATTAAAACATTAACACTTTTAGTTGACATCAAACGAGCGCAGCCATCTGCAGAAAGAGCTTTTTTGGATTACGTAGGTGTCTGAACAGCTGCTTGTTGTGCAAGTGTGACTGCCTCTTGTCATCTCTGGGGTTCTCAGCTCAGCTCCACCCCAGGTGTCTCAGACATGACACCTCTGCACATCAGCTGAGCACTCCTTTGATTCATGTTGAAGTCAGCTCGACTTAACATGCTGCTAAGTTGTGGCAGAGACTGAGCTGCGTGAAGGAATGCAGTCAATTTAAAATGGTTTCCCATTTGTGTAGTTAGAGGCCAGTAAATCATGGCAAAGGGAAGGTGAGGAGCATGCAGCTAAGCATTTACCAAAGATGGCGGACTGGACAGCTGATCAAGGAGGGTTAGGTCTATTGGAAACACAGACCAGCGGCAGAGAGCCGTGGTCAAAGAGTTTGTATGGCAAAGAGCCTTTGGAGGTCCAAACGTCTGTTTTTGGGTCGTAACACTCGAAGCAGTCTGAGTCCTCGATGACATCATGGCTGTTGAGGATGCGTCCACCGGTGACGTAGAGCTTGTTGTTGATCACTGTGGCGCTGTGATGCATCCTCCTCTCCTTTAGATTCTCACATTTGACAAACTTGTTGGCTTTGGTGTCGTAAGCTATCATTCTCCTGGTGTACCCTGGAAATGTAAATACACATTCTCAGTGATAAGTTTCTTATTGTCAACAGACAGCAGGAGACCAAAGAGAGGAGACCACTACATCCCGAACCCTACAGTTATGCATTCAAGAGGAGTAGTACATTTGTTGTGGACTATTTTCAGCAGTGGATTAATACACATTTGCTGCTCTAGTGAGTATTTCAGCATTGCAGTGAGTGAGGGTTAAGCTCAAGTGCCTATATTAATGGTAATGACGACACCCATTGCAGTGTTGTGCTGGAGATCTACACAGGAAGAAGCTACAGCCAGACACTGGCTACACTTGTTAGTGAGATCAGTTTGTTGTAGTTTGTCAAGGTCCTTCTTTCTTTCATTTTTTTTTTACATAAAGAAAATCTACTGCTTAACGGTGATAATATCCAGAGCATTTAAATCTTTAGTTGGATGCAATGGGCTCAGGGCTGAGACTCACAGAGACGGAAAGTTAGCAGGTATGGAGACATATTATAACATATTGTTGGTTGAAGTAGCCTATTTGCTTGTTGACAGGAGAGATAATGTGTGTCTGATCCTTTAAGTCCCACAGTGTAAAGGCTTGAAGTTACTTCTGAACTCACCTCCAATGATGTAGATCTTGTCCTCTATGACTGCAGCAGGGGCACAAACATTTTTCACTGTCCTTGTCTCTAACCTCGACCACAAGTTGCGAGAGATGTGATAAACCTGTTAACACACGACAAGCATCAACTCTCAGTCTGTTTTATAGAGACTCAGAGGTTGTGATCTGTTTTGGTAATAACCCAATCCAACCCAATTTATAAAATTTGAATTATATTTGAATGGCAACATGTACAAGTCTCAGCACTTAAGTGTTGACCTTTTGACCCTACAAGAACAGTCTTCTCTACCTGAATCAGCCTGACAGGGTTCTGCATGGCATCCTCCCCTCCGAAAACATAGATCCTCTGATCACTGGCTGCAACGGCTGGATGCAGCACCGCTGTGGGCATCGGCGCCATGGCCTCCCATTGATTAAACATACTGTTATACCTCTCTACTGACTGAGAGATCCGCTTATCCACCCCAATGCCTCCTAACACAAAAATAAAGTGCAGATATGACACACTTTGGTGGGCATATCGCCGCTCCAACATGGGCTCAGCAGTCCTCCACTGGTTGGTTTTGAGGGAGAGTGTGTAAACTGTGGCGCTGACCGAACTGTCACCTGATGTCATGCAGAGGCTGAGCCCACCCAGCACATAGAGGATGCTGTGAATGCACACATAGGCAGCTTTGTAGAGCCGCAGAGGCAGCTTGGCCAACCACTGCCAACGCTGAGTCCTCTCATCATACAGCAGGGCCTCTCGAGAAGTTTGTTCATTGTTTTTGCGTCCTCCGACCACCACCAGTGTTTCTCTGCAGGTGTAACGGCGCGGTGTGGTCCAAAGGGGCTTCAGCTCACGACTGCACTTTGCACTGACTGTGAGCATGAGGCGACGCACTGACTCGATTATCTCTGTGCACAGTGTGGAGGACTGCACCAGAGGGTCATTGGCAATGAACTGGAAGAGGTAAGTTGGATGGATGTAGCGAAGACGGACTTTCTTGAAGAGGTCGTGGATTGCACCACGACGTGAGAATGGGTCATGGTGGATCCACGCCAGGAGGGTCTCGAACACTTGCTCCTCCTCAGCGCAAAGTCGGTCGTCTTCTAGGTAACACATGAGCTCAGGAAGAGACAACTCACAGAAGTCCTCTGTTGCAGCAACATCAGAGAAAAACCGAACAGCCATCTCCTTCGCCCTCTCCCTCAAGCTCTCACAGTGAAGGATCTCAGAGAGCCGGATCATGCTCAGACAGTTCTCTGGACTCAGCTGCTCCTGGAGAAACAACGAACAGGCCTCAAAGAGACTTCCATAGTGGAGCATGGAGGCTGCCTGCATGAGAGGGAGCACGATCTCCATGGTGATAGTGATGCAGCCTGTGTAGACATAGTCCACAATGCCACTGATGACGTTTGAAGAGATTCCTTTGAGATTCACTCGGGCCTGACTGCTCTCCAGGAAGTTACTGCAGAACATGGCACGGAAGTACGGGCTGCTGGACACCAGGACGTTCCTGTGACAGGGGATCTCCTGATGCTCCGTGCAGAGCAGGACGTCGGTCAGGATGCGGTCCTGCCGGAGGATATTGAGCTGGCCGAGCAGGTGGGAGGGAAGCTCTGAGTCTTTGAAATTAAAAACCTCTCGTGGTCTACAGGCCATTCTGTGTAAAGTGGAGGAGGAGAAAGGTAAAAAACAAGGTACTTGATGACATTACAATCTGTCCTGTTAAACTATGGTGATGACCTGTTGACCTCTTTGTGGACTTATATGTCGCAAAGATCTACCTTCATTTAAGAAACAGTTTGTTATTTTGGGACATGTATGCTTTGCGCGCATAAAGTTAGATGAGAACATAAAGACTCCTGGTACACCTGTACATTAAACACGTAGCTACACCTTGGAGGATGTGGTTATCTTACCATGAAGGCTTGAAACAACAAATTAATGAAGGCAATAAATCCTCTGATCAGCTCTGAAATTCACTAAAGATTTCACATGTTATTTGTTTAATCTTGTCTAAAAAGATTTGTACTTCTTTTCCAATGAGATCCACAAGCAAGACCCAACAGTAGATAATGATGCTTCTATAAAAATAGCTGCACTCGCACTAAACATGCACCAAAAACCTAATCTACCAGAATGTATCTTAGCCTGTGAACCCAGGCTGACATACCTGCTGTATTTTTCTGGTTTTATAGGTTTTACTCAAATTAGTTATTTCAAATAATGTAGTAAAATGGAGGATGCTGTTAAAGGATATAGAAGTTAAAGTATTGACTGATTAGTTGATTAATCAGTAAAGTAATTTATATGCACAACACTACATGCAAAGTAGAATTAGGTCATAGTAGAAGCTCTGTGTCTGGCTTTCTCACCTTCGTGGTCAGACTAACCAGGCAGATCCAAGTGATAGGAAACCCTTTCATTTATTAGCTCGCACTTAAACTCTGAAAACTCCTGCCGTGCAGCTGTCCTCGATGTGAATTACTGACTCACACATTTCTATTTTAAACTGCTTCTAAATTATCTTGATGTATCCATCTAGCATTAGGCCACATCTCTGTAATGAAGCTGCCCATCACTGATAACACCATGAGAGCGGTGTCAATACGCCATCTGTGTTTTCTCTCTCCATCACTTGGACTCGTTCTCACTGGGGCTTTCTCTCTTCACCTGTTTCTGTTGCTGTTTTCCATATGCTACTTTTTTTTTTTTTAACCATAGGCTATCCCTCCACTCAGTCTGTGTCAGTCTCTCCCTGATTGAAGGGTTTGTGATGATCCTGCTGCTTAAAGAGCAGGAATTTCACTGGGCTATTAGCAACACTAAGTCTTCTAATCACTCCCACGACAGCTACTGATTTACTCCCACTTACCGGCCCTGCCTGTCTGATATATTTGGACCTCTAATCATTATTGTATACTATGAAATACCAGCAGCTGTGAGTGACATTTTCTCCCTGTATAGTAAACCATGGAAAATTTGAGTGAACATCATTCACGTGAAACTTTTAATACAGTTTTGGTGGAAAACTGTGACTGTGGTAATCCTCATTAAATAAATATAAACACGTGTGGTCTATTTTTATAGGGGAAGTGTCTGACTGTGATTTACATATTAACATATTTATTTATTAATTATTCATTTGTGATCATCAAAATTTTCAAAATATACTGTGAAAACTTCATTAAACTGAACTAAAGCAGAGATAAGCCTGAGTTTTGCTGTCAGTTCATCAACATGCATCCTTACCTCCTGTTCTCAGAGAGTCAATAATATCCAAAATATCTTGTCAGTCTGGTCTGAAAATATCAGTTCCAAGCAAAAAAGCAAAACATAGTCCCAAGAGAAAGTGGGTGGCGTAGTCAGGGAGAGAGAAGGAGCATGACATAGAGAAACGACGCGGCTCTCCAGTTAGGCGCTGGTGAGCTCGCCATGAGGCCACTGTGTACATTCCTGCAGCTAAGAATAGTATCCTGGGCCACTGTGACTTCAGCCAGGCCTCTCATGTGACAGAGCCGTTTGGTACCCAGTTGCCGGCTTAACAGGGTCCAGGGGAGAGAGCGTTTACAATAGCCCGGGGAGGGAGTCTCATCACGGGGTCCTGAGTCAGCCACCGAGCCCACCCAGGCTGGTGTTTAATCAGAATGTCCCTGAGCTGCTAACCCTTGCCCACCACCCTGTGCTGTTTAAGTCCTCACCTCCTCCTCCTCCCTTTTGTGTGTAACCCAGGATGAAGGTAAATATAGAGCAGCGCTGATGGGCGGGTTTGATCAGGAGAAACAGCTGTAATATCTCAGACCACTTTACCTCAAGGTGTGGTGGTGTTTTTGTGTGTCAGTGCATGAGTGTGCAAAACTAGGGATGCTGCATTCACTACTACCACTTGTCACCTGTGTCAGGTGTCAGTGACAACTAGTATGTGTTATGTATGTGTTAACAAATGACACCCATTACCCTAAATCGTGCAGGTATACTGTTTGAAATGAGTGTATTTTAAGGTGAGTAATGCACCCGACACATTACAGAATAGACTCAGTGGATTTAGAGCACTGGGGTCATGAGAGGTCAAAAACCACAGCAGCAATCTCCTTTGGACCAAGTGATTTTTGCCTGTAAATTTAGTGCTTAAAGTTGTAATCTGTAAGATTTTAATCCTATTTCTTCTGACAACTGGTGGAAACCCTGTGTTTCAGCTGAATGCTTTTATTGTTCATGTAAACAATGTAAATCGAGAGCAAACATTTTTTTTTTGTTTTTAATTTTATTTTATACGAAACTACCTAGTTTCATTGTAATGGGATGTTTGTTTTTGGTTTTCATTTAACATTTTCACAAGGATGTAATTTTATGACAATTGTAAGGCTTCAACATTATGATTATCATTATCATAGGGAAAAGCATCTTTTGAGCAGTTAAATGCTAAACGATTACAAAACAGCGTTTCATTTTGGTGGTGCTGGACGATTAACTGTTGCAAAAACAAGGTTTTGAAACCTAATTGAAACGTTTTAGCTGAGAACAAAAAACGCTGCTTTGAAAAGTAAGCCACAAAAATAATGCAAAAACTTGAATTATAGTTATTATATAAATAAATAAATAAATAAATTTATATATTTTTTTAATCAAAATTTGCTTTTTTGTCAAGTATTAAACACCTTGACCTCCTCAGACCTTGAAATTCAACAGTCTGAGAGGGGAAACTGCTCACAGTGTATGTCCACACTGAAGCCTGAGCCTCTGATGACAAACCACAAACAGACACAACGCTATTTTAAGAGGTCATAACCTTTTATATCATAACCTCATATTCTCACTCATATTTCAGGGAGATACTGTTCTGAGGCTTTTAAGTCATTTCTTATCTGCTGCCCCACCCCCTAACCTGCAGCTCCTGAGGCCGTGAGATGAGTTATCGTCATGTTTGTTTAGTGGCAAATGACAAGGAACTGGAGTTACATGTGCACAGATTGAATGGCAGAGCTGTAAGAAAGTGAGCTGTCAGCAGCCTGACATGTGAGCACACACAGCTTTGGTGGACTTTGAGACACAGTGAAATCCTACACTGTGTTATTAGTTTCCCAGTGACAGTTTCATGCTCCGAGCTCATGGAGACTCCTTCAGGGATCGAGTTGAAAATCTGACAAAGGCTGGTTTCTGAAAAAAAAAAGAAGAAGAAGCAGAATGAGGTGCAGAACAGAGATTATGATTTCCCACTTTTACTTCACCTTCCTGGCTTAAAATCCTGCCGTCCTGATTCACTGATTTACCTTGTGCTGAATAATAATGGCTCTTGGGACTTTTATTTAAATCCACTGACAGAGCTCAGGCCCAGACGTGTGCAGAAAGGAACCAGGATTCTCAGTTTTTCTTTAGGGTTTTATGTTTTAAATTATATTTTATATGTGGAGAAATGAAGTTAAACTTGAAACCTGACCTTGGTTTGAAGTTCATCTTGAAACTGAGATAAGATTACTCAAAGTTCCTGCTGCAGACTTAGTGACTACTGTCACTGTGACCTGGCCCTGGATGAAAGGACAGATGGATGGATGTTCATGATTTGTTTCAAAGATTTAGGTCTTATGCACTGAAAGCCACAGACAAGCTGCTGCTGAAAGGAGACGGACTAACATATTATATGCCAACCTACATCCAATCCATCATCTGTAGCCATCCAGCAGGTCCATATGGTGTGTTTAGTTTCTTTGTGTTTTCTCTTCACCTTTTTCTTTTCCATCAGCATTGTCTCCTTCTCACAAGAATAATCCTGTGGGTTCATCTATATGTGTTCATATGTGTTAAAATTCAAAAATAAAATGTTTTAATTTGATGTATTTAAAAAAAAAAAAACAAAAAAAACAACCGTATTACAGAGATGGAAGTAATAAAACAAGTGTGTGCTGTGGGGGTCACTGGGGGCCCAGCAGCTCACTTTTACCCTGGGGCCCCTCAGGAGGTTAATCCGTCCATGATCTCAACACCACTCGACAGGTTGCTACTCGGATAATAACAACAACAAACGCAGCTTTTTTTTTGCGATGCAGTGTTTCTGGACACGACACTGATCAGGTGCGATAGCCAATCACCTCTCATTTGTCACGAGCTCCATTCACATCCACGGTCACGCCTCGGCAGGAAGTGACGACAGTGGCCACGAGCGTGACGAACAGCTTGTTCGAAAATACAACAAGGAAGTGGCCGTTTATTGTGGAGGAAAATAACCACCGGAGAAAACGTCTCTGCACGGCGGGGGTCGCTTCGCTCGGCTGCTGGGAGTCGGGGTGGTGGGGTAAAGTCACCGTGGACTTTGCCCGAGAGCCCGTTTGAGACCGTCTCGAGGGGATTCAGCCGTTAGCCAGCTAGCTAGCTAGCGATGAACACGGACGTGGAATTTCACATCAGGCAGAATTACCCGTGGAACAAGCTGCCCGCTAACGTCAAACAGGTACCGTGTTTTACCGTCTCCTCACACCGGGGGAGTGGGAGGGAGGGAGAGATGGAGGGAGGGGGGGAGGAGGACGGGGCGAGGAGAGGTGGGGGTTAACCTGTCAATGTCACACGGGCGGCTGTCAACGACGCACCGCTCGCTCCTCTTCCTCTGCAGGGGTTTCTCCGCGCGCTCGGCCGGAGCCATGACTGACCGTCAGTGTTGCAGCCTCGGCTTTACCCTCAGCCTGGCATCACATGACTCCAGAGTCGAGTCAAGTCACATTATTATTGACGTGGCCCCTTTGTCACAAATCACAAATGAGCTGCATGCAAATTACAACATCCTCTGATGTGGAACCCTCAAAGCAAAAGAAAAGTCCCCTGCGAAATAATAATAGTAATAAAAGAAAACTGTAATGGGGAAAATGGTAGAAACCTGAGGAGGAGCAACCAGAGGAAGCATCCCTCATGCTAGACCAATAGATGTCGTGTTTGCATAATAGAGCAAGATTACCAGTATGGGTGATGAGGGTGACAGTAGATTGTACACATTATGGTCTATTTGATAGGTGTCACCCCTTGATTTAATACATATTATAGTATAGTAGGTAAACGTGAAAGATGTAGGTAATAGTGTGCACAGATGTCTCATCCTGCATATGCTGTTGTGCCATTATGCCAACATGTCGTGGCAAACAGGAGGCGGGCACATGTACAGTATCTGTGAGCTGCTGCACCCAGGTGCATCCTGTACACCAACACAGCTGGATGACCAACCAGAAGAAGTGGTTAAATCCAGACCAGCACAGGCTTCCTGTGTGCCAGCTGTGCCAATCCAATTGAGCATTTTAAGAATTTGCAGCATGTTTGCAGGTTTTTCCTGTCTGGATACTGATTCTGATATTTTAGCTTTGGGTGCTGATTTGATATAAATGTAGTTTTCCCTCAAAATTTAAAAATCCATATGTATCACTGCCAGGATGTAATGAGGCCAGAGATTGTCTTAGCTAAGTGAAAACACTAACTTTCATCATGACATTGACAGGCAAACTGAATTTGATGGGGATTGGTCATGTTACAGCCAATACTTGATCCATTTCATCTGGTCAGTGCTGATACGGATTCGTCTTATCAGGTTCATGCATTTCTAGAGAGTCTGTTTGTGTCTGAGGTGTGAACTATACTAAAGTATAATATCAGCTGACACCCTTAAGATGGACCCTCTGTAAATACCTGATTTAAAGGTAAAAACCTGTTTGTTAAATAAATCAAATTATGATCAAGTCAACCTGGGGTCAAGTCATATTATTGCACTGAAAGACTGTACACATCACATAGAGTGGAAGTATAACAGAGTTTGTTTTCACCAACTGTACCTCTAGCAGGTTGATCCTGCCATGGCCCTCACCTGTGTGTTGTGTGTTTATTTTTTTTCCTGCAGAGTTTGGGGAACTCTCAGCGCGAATATGAGAAGCATGTGCTGCTGTACAGCATCCGCAACCAGCTGCGATTCCGCAATAACCTAGGTGAGACAGTTTGACCATCACACACAGTCCAGGGCTAAACACGCACCTCCTGCTTTATCACATGTCATGATTGGGTGTGAGGTTAAAAAGAGACGGAGAAAACAAATCCCCTTATATTTACGGCTCTGGAATAAAGAATGTGAGAGGAGACAAACTCTGATATACAACAGACCTGTTAATAAATCCGACTGATCACATGTCATGGCTGTGTGTTAACTGTAGCTGCACTACAACAGGTCAACTTGTAAAACAAAATATTTTACCACAAGTACATGTAGAAAAAAGTGACTCATCTCTCTGTATATTTCTATATGTATGAATTGCTGTTGTATTATTGGTATTATCCATAAGCATACTTGTCCTCAATTGTTGAGAGAGAAAGTGATTATATTACCAGTGAAGTAAAATGTCGATGACACTTGTGTTACTTCCTGTGTACCTATCTTGAGCTTGTTCCAGATCAATATTCTTTTTTTTCTTTTTTTTTGGAACATGGATTGATCTGCTATAGATGGACTGTTAACCCTGTCTGTGACCTTTTGTGTGTGTAATGAGCAGTGCGCCATGTGAGGAAGGATGAGCGCAAGTATTACGAGGAGCTCCTGAAGTACAGCCGGGACCACCTGATGCTGTACCCATACCACCTGTCTGACATCATGGTCAAAGGGCTGCGAGTCACTCCGTTCTCGTATTACATAGGAATCATGGAGGTGAGGAACTTGCTGCGCTGCAGAATAGAAGCAGCAAGACGGGTGTTTGATGTAGCTAAGCTTTAACACTTTTTCTGTTGTCCTAATCTCTGCAAGCCGGCACTCTTACACCTAAACATCTATCTTTGTTGCACACGGCATGTGAAATCCCTCGCTGGTTCAGGAGTCTTGCTTTTTTTTTTGTTCAGAAAGCCAAGACAATAACACTGGTGATTTCACAATTTCATGTGCGCTTTCGGGAACAATGAGCCGGGTAAACTCAAAGGAGCGGAGCAGGAATTCTTGTTTTGCAGCAGCGACGATTCTTTAATTGGTTTGGAAACATCCAGCCTCTGTTAATTTAAATTGAACAATGTCTTCAGTTTTGTAATCCCTGGAAACAGCTGCAGAAATGTTAGTTGTGAGCAAAACAAGGAGTTCAAGAAACTACGGCAGTAAGAGGGATCTGAGCTTTTGCTGGCACGTGTGGTGTGTCCTTTGTTACACCAACAAAGACAACGCACCCCATTATCTGCTACTTCTCAACAGATCGACCAAAAGGTGTCAGTCTGTGCAGCTACAGCAGCACTGTGGTCAGTATGTATAGAGGAGAGGCCTGTCTTTGTCTGTGCCTTGAAATTACATTTTGTTTGCATACCAATATCAGGAGATATGTTGTAACGTGACACGCAGCGCCTAGCAACAGGGCCGGTGCATTTGATTAGTTCGTTCATTTAATACTCTGCTGTTTTAGAAGAACACGTGGGTTAATGTTGTGCGTGTTATGTTGCATTGCATCCTGCTGATCGTCTTGGCATCAGTCAGGCACTAGGTGTCAGTCAGTGTCTAGTGACGGCGTCTCGTGGAGGAGACACAGAAGACTGATCCCAGGACTCAGCACACCCAGAGAAAATCTCTGTTGTTTGTTCTGCAGTCAGTCTGGGCTCTGCCTGCACGACGGCTCACTCCCACTGTTAAAGCTCAGTCTGTTGATTGAGGCTGTCACAGAGAACCAGTCTGTCAGAGACTTTGACCAGACAGGTTTTCATTGACTTCTGAATTTCTCAATTACATTTCAAAGACTAATCGCAGCAACTCACGTAGGTGGAAGTGTTGCCTTTGAAAAGTAATCCAAACCACATTTATAACACTTGCGATTTCTAATCCACCGATAATTTAGTTACAACGGTTTTGTGATGTTTGAAGCTAATATACAACGATTAATTGTCGTGTCATTTCTGTACATCATGTCCTCAGATGCATTTCCATTACTACACAGTCCTGTGTGTGTATGTACTGAGTGTTTGCAGATGTTAGCTGCCACATTCGATTGTTCCACATCTAGCATACTTCCCGTTTCATCGGAGCAGATGTGACTAATATGTTCTGTCTTATGACTTCACTTACAAATGTGAATAAAGATGAGCCATTAAGTTTTTAGCTCACTTAAAAAAGAGGCTTCACCCACTTTCTTTTGCATGCCAAACTAAACTTGACTGAGCTTTAACTGTGGCCACTAAATTGCTGAAAGCTATGTCACATTCTGATAATCCGTCTTAAACACTTAATGAAAACGGGGAGTAGAAATTAGCATGGCCGCCCAGATCTGCTAATCCTGTTATTAATCAGAGGCAGGGGACATAGAAAGGGGTGAGGAAAAATGAGTTTAATTCTTCTTTTCCCTGTCTCTCCGTTCTCCTTTCTCTTTTTGCTCCTCCAGGATATTATGAACAGTGAGAAGAGTTACGACTCCTTGCCCAACTTCACTGCTGCTGACTGTGAGTTCCTTCCCTGTGTTTGCTGTTTTTCTTTTGCTCAGTTTCCCCCGTTCTCTTCCCACACGGTTGAAATGACTTCACTGGGCTTCTGTGTACCTTCCCTTACACCTACTCTCTGTGTGTGCCTGGTCCCTTATTTTACATCTTTTCCAGTTCTTCATTTCGAGAAGGCTGTCAGAGGACAGAGCGGTGAATCAGTCGCTGTGAAAGATGCAAAGTTTTCAGAAAGCTGGGGTCAGGAGGTCATGTTAAACTTCAGTGGTTATTTGACTTTGCTGTGTGTGTTATTCATGGTGAAAATCAGACTTTTATAAATTAAAGGATAGTGTAAATAATGGACAGAAAATTAAATGGCCTCTCTATTTGTACCAGTGAACTGTACTGGAGTCAGAAGAAGACCTGTTTGCAGATGTCACCTGTTCAAATTTTATTTTACTTTGCTCGCATTTTGTTGACCAAGCAAGTTACTTGGGGAGATAATTGGTAAATTCATTTAGCTTTTTATTTATGTCTTTTTTTCACATTTTGTTAAGTAGAACAGTTAAAAGATAAATTAAACAAACTAAAAGGTTTTTTATAGACATGGGCCATTGGCACCTGGCTGCCATCCTTTTAGCAGGTGGAACATGTTTTATTTTCATGTCTTCTTGTCGTGTGTGCATTTGATTTTTCTTTGTGTCTGTTTGTGTTTTAGTTTTTAAAAACTGGTGGTTTGTGTTTTCTTACTTTACTACTAAATAGCAACCAATCCCACAATGGTTTTGTCTATAGACATAGTTTTCCTGTCTTCTGACTAATATACATAAATGATTTCTTTGTATTTCCATAACCAAATCAGAGCACCAGCCAAGTGGTTTTTGGATTGGTTGATTTAAATCCCATTACATAGTAAATCAAAAATGCTTTTCCAAAAAAGCAGGCTGCATCACTGAGGAGACGTATTCCTCAGAAATCATTGCAAAAGCCCATCAGGGCTGCATCAGAGCTGAAAGTCAAGTGTCAGGGTGGCGTTGTAGTGTCCCCTGACTTTCTGCTGTCAAGTGAAACAGGCTTTGGCGCTGGCCCGCAAGTGACTGAGTCCTGGCAGTACAGGACCTTCATGCTGCGGAGACAGACGGCTGCCAGCAGGCTGTCGGAGCCTCGCTCGGAGGGGCCTCTCTCCTCTAATCTCCCCGGAGGAGCTTTGGAAGTGTGTCATGCAGAAGTGGGTGGATGGAGAGACAGTCAAAACGCGCGTGTGTGTGTGTGAGAGAGGGTTATGTGGGTGGATGTTTGTGTGTTGTGTCTGTGTCTCGGTGAAACAGCAGGATACGCGTGTTGGATTCTGCAGCGTTAGGAGGCTGAAATGCAAACGTCCCTTACTGGTGCCTGCTTGAACTGGCAGCCGTCCCAGCACATTTTGCTCTGCCCCCTCACAGGCCTGTGCAGCACAGGCAAAGGGGGGATGAAAAGGTGGGATTTGGACATGAATTACGTACCTCTGCACCATACTGACTAAAACTTAAGATATATGGACCAGCATTTCCTCATAACAGATTGATTTGATTCAGGAAAAATTCATGTACACACTTTTATTGTTCGAGAAAGCTTGTCTGTATGTTGGTAGATGTATTAGTGTTGCTTCAGTGTGTGTGTGTTTGTGCGTATGTGTGTATTGCCTTAGAGAAGGTGTGTGGGAACGTGTGTGGATGTACACTTTGAGCAGTGTTTGGATGAGTCACTGTTACCGTTTGCGAACTCCTTCTTTCACTGAAATAACTCAATATATGAAGTTGGAAACATCCAGGAAAAACTCATTCTCAAACTTTGCTCCTCGTTGTAATTCTCTCCAATTTTTTATTCACTAGAGCTTCAGAAGCTGTAATTGAAAAATGCCGGGGACACTTTTTGCAGCTGCACTGTGGCCAGATTTATTTTCTGTAGGGTTAATGTGTAGCATTACAATTTCACAGCCAGTTATTGAGGCGTGATTGAGTCTCACTCTCTCACTCACCTCCCTGGTGTCCTGTAGGTCTGCGGCTGCTGGGAATTGGGAGAAACCAGTACATTGACCTGATGAACCAGTGCAGATCCTCCAAAGTAAGACCTGTTTCTAAAATAGACTAAGATAACCGACTCAACACATACTGCAGCTTTGTTGTGAAATACACAACAAACTGCACAGCATCATAAATGTTACTTTACACACAACATATGTTACTTTACACATATTTTGCAGGTTTGCATCTTAATGTTTTAGTAATGTTTTCCACAATACCCTTATAATCAAAATATCAAAGCTTTACAGTTGTACTCAGCTGACTGTGTTGACTTGAGCTGTCCACACCTGGTGGGTTCTTTTGTCAGAAATTCTTCCGCAGGAAATCGGCGCGTGACCTGCTGCCCGCCAAACCTGTAGAGATCTCTGTGGAGCCGTGGTGGGTTGCACAGACGGGCTACATCACCGAAGACGATATCAGGGTGAGATGAGAATTCAACTTTTCGAGAGGAAAGGGAATAAAAACATACTGAATAATTAAAGCATAAAACTGTAGTAAAAATGATGTATGTAAAAGTGAAGAGGAAAAGAAGAAAAACAAAGACTATACAATATATACACAGTTTAAACAAAAGTACTTGAAAATGAGAAAGACTGTTACACAGGAATATTTTCAGATTGGTGATAAAGAAATAGTGGCAGTGACAAAAAAACAAAGATCTGGGATCAGGAATACTTGAATGACACCCTTCGAAAGGAGCAGATAATGTGAATTTTGGGGGGAAACGTCTGTGGTATGTCATATTTTTTGAAGTTCAGCTAGTCAACTGCATAGTTGTAATCACATCTGCTTTTACCAGTGTGTACAATTCATGTAATGATCCACAAATTGAATGAAAGAATGGATGTTGGTGTGATTAACCTGAGGTAGCCCTCACCATGATGCTTCCATTGAACTTTCGACATGTTCCCTCTCAAAATGTGATCCCATGAGCCTCCTCACTGCACGTTGAAATCTCACCTGACTAAAAATAATATCTGCCAAGTTTCCAACAGGTTTTCTGCCTCCCACAAGATAAAAAGGCAACACTGGAAAACAGTCCACGCTGTTATCACATGCAAATGTATTCATCCCTCCCAGCAGCTGTGCTACCACTGTTGTTCACTGGAGGTGGTTTTTGACATCCATGGGAAACAAAGCAACAAGTACAGGTGTACTCTAATGTTGCCTCTTTATTGTGTGTGATTACAGATCTGTTCTGCTGCAGAGAAGAAAGCCATTGATAAGATGATAGATTCTGGTCCTCAGCTGGCTGGTTCAATGGAGTACAATGTAGTGTTAAGTGAGTATCTGTGACATGATGAAGATTTTGGACAAAGATTCCCATCACCGATCTTTCTCCGAATCTGATCTGGTCTAGCCTCTTGTTGAATTATGTCTCACACGTTTTCCTAATAGTGATAATGATGCTCCTCTCTGTTAAAGTGTCCCTGCAGCTGTTATTCATTTTATTATTTAACCCATGACAAGTCAAA
The DNA here is from genome assembly GCA_021432705.1 of Caranx ignobilis. Classification (NCBI taxonomy): domain Eukaryota; kingdom Metazoa; phylum Chordata; class Actinopteri; order Carangiformes; family Carangidae; genus Caranx; species Caranx ignobilis. The sequence goes on along the minus strand of MU269991.1, from coordinate 3,681,683 downwards.
GTGTCCTGATGAGAAAGGTCTATTTAATACACTTTCTTTTAAAGTATTAAAAGAGGGTGATGGGATTGTGAAATATTAAAAAGAGTTCAGGCCCCTGCATTACTTCAGGATGATAATAGGAAAGTTTGATATTTTCATCTAAAATACATGAAAAAATATGATTTAATACCAAAAGTGTTGAAAGTCCCTGTGAATGTGATGGCATGAATTTATAGGCTGAGGTTGTGTTCATGCACTGTAAACAGTTTGACATTGATTAGCCTCTGCCACTGCAGTGACTAAATACAGTTAAACACAGGAGCTGTGGCGCCATTTTAGTACAAGAACCTATTTACATGAGATGTTATTTTTTCCCACTGCTCTTAATTGTGTTTATTGTTTGGAATGACAGTACAGATGTTAATGTAATGAAACACAAAAATGCTTACAGAGTGCATTTTTGTTCTTTCTTTGCAGGCTTGTACAACCGCGGCTTCATCTACTTGGATGTTCCCATATCTGATGACAGCTGTATCTCAGGTGTGTGTGCGTGTGTGTGTTTGTGTGTGTCTTCTCACATCCTATTATTATCCTCACTGAATAATTACCCTCACCAAACACTATGTAATTAAGGGTCAAGTGTGGGGACGTAAGAGTGAGCATTATGAGTGTTATGACGACAGTCGTTTAAAAAAAAAAAAAAAAAGTAAAGAAACACTTCAACAGCAAAATAAAAAAATGTGAAACAACAGTTGGTGCACAGTTTGTTCATGACTGTTTGTGTTTTTCAGTGCCCCCGTTGGAGGGCTTTGTCATGAACCGGGTGCAGGGTGATTACTTTGAAACGCTTCTCTACAAAATCTTTGTGTCCATTGATGAGCAGACAAACGTAGCTGAGGTAGGCTTTACAAATATGTTTTATTGTACTGGCCTGCTGTTCTCATTAGGTATAATATGACTGTGTGTGTGTGTGTATTTATTGATCAACTTGTCAACCGAGTCCTGTGTTCTCTTCTCCTCCTGATCCTTTCTCCCTCCATGACACTCAGCTGGCGAATGTGCTGGAGATCGACTTGGACTTAGTGAAGGTGGGTGTGCACATAGTGTTGAATGTTACTCTTATTTTCATGTATAAACTGAATGTATAGACTGTTTTTCACAAGAAATTGACGCAAGTCAAGACCCAAAACAGTAGGTTTTTTTCCTCTGTTCTCTATGTGGCCTGTATTGTTTTTGCCTCTGTCTTTGCTTCAAGACACACAGTGCAGCAGTGTGTGGCGTTGCAGAAATGGCACGGATATGATCAGTAATAACAAACACATGAAACTATGTAGAAGATAGAAGCTATAAATATGTGTATTCCCTGACTGCAGATTCCCAGACAAACAGTGAAACTCCCTTTTAAACCATTAAAGACTAAATTAACTTCTGTCCTGTTGGTTTATTTGGTAGTAACCCATGACAGATATATAGCCAACGTCTGGAGACAATCAGCCACACAAATGGTTAGAGCTAATACAAAAATACTATAAAAGTTAGAAACTAATAAGAGAAGAAATCACATCCTTTCATATTCCATTGACTGGATTCCCTGCGTGGATAAAAAATGATAACTCCTAAATAAAACAAAGTTAAATGATATTCACTTTGGTCACAATTATGTGAAGATATTTTAAGGATGTTTTCATAGTCTTAGGCGAAATACTTTCACAGTTGACTTTCATTTTGTGCCAATCAATTTTCTGGAGATTTAAGTTTGGCATCTAATCTGAAAACAAAAAAAAAAAAAAATTAAAACCATTTTTCAATAATATTCCTTCATTCGTGGTTCCTTTGAAGCAGGCATTTACTTTCTAAAGGTGTGCTATAATTACACTTGGGTGCAGGCTATTTGTCAGATAAATATATATTATGACATTTTATCACAGCACTGCATTGACGTTACTGTTATTTTTGTTGCTCTGGCCATTTAAAGTACAAATTGGTGAGAAAAGCAGCCTCACAGGTAGATATTTCTGCACGATATGATGATTTTACTCTTTCACATACATCTTAGAGGTATACTGTGACGCTCACCGTTGCAGATTGGATCCCTCATGCCCCATGACTCCACAGGAAGGCTGAACAACACCATTCCAATTGAATTGGTGCTCTTGGCCCAGTTTTCCCCAGCTTCCTATTCGTTCTCTATCAGACACAGAGCCAAACTGCCTGTCAGTGTTATGACCTCTGGTGTGAAGAGCTCACCTCCCCTGTCCCTTGCTCTCATCTCATTCCTGCCACTGAAAGGCAGCACTTCAGGGAAGTGCTTGAAGGCAGCAGTGGCAGCGATTCTACAGGAGAAACCCCGTAACATCAGAGATGATTGAGATGTCTGAGAGGTCTCCTTGTGCAGAACTTTCCCCACCTGAGTTTAACTTTCTTCCATGTAATTACTACCTCATGGTCTAAGTCACTTGAAAAAAATTCTTCACCGTGCTTCTTTTGATATGATAAGAGGATAGCTAAGAGCTGACTTTGGCTTGCACCTCTGGGGCATCAAGTTGTAGAAAGCAATCAAGTCTACCTTACTTCACTTCACTGGCCTGTTCACTTTGAATAAAAGATTTAACAGCAAGGCAAGTTGACGACTGTATATACTGAGGAAATAATGGAAAACCCAGCCAGCTCTTCAGTGAAACGTACACAGCAGTACCTTTTTCTTTCTTCCTTTTTGAGACAGTTCAAATCCCAGGCCATGAAGCAGTGACTTTTTATTGTTGATTATGTGGCTAATCAAGTAAGCATCATCCCAACAATTATTCAGTTTTTAATGTCTCATAACTCAACACTGATGTCAGACAAATGTGACCATTCTTCTTATAACCAGTGGACGTCCACAGTAAATGTCAAGTAGCCATTTATTTTGAATTCCACTGTTACAACCTTCACGTATTGTGTGGATCATCACAGTGATGTTTTATTATCTTCTGCTGAAGTGAGTAGGTGCTGCAAGTCACTCTGGCCTTTTCACTCCCTTTTTCATGGTCTGGCTACCACTGACAGTGAAACTCAGGCAGACTCTTAAAAGTCCAGGAAGAGGGTCACAGGATTGTAGTATATGACAGTTAAAGAGTATCTGAGGACCTGACTAATGAAGTCACATATTTTGTCTGTGTTGTGTTTTGTTAGAATGCAGTGTCGATGTACTGTCGCCTCGGCTTCGCTGTAAAGAAAGGTCAGGTGTTCAGTTCAGACCAGCTCCACCCGACCTGGAAGAACGCTCCATCTGTCAACAGACTCAAGTATGTACATCCATCCACCACTTCCACAGAACAAGACAATAGCAATGTGACACCTTCATCTGATCCATGCTCATCCCACAACTGGGAGTGGATTTTCATTTGTGAAATTTGAGATGGTTGAAGAACTGACTTGTATTTTATAGTAATTAAACAATGAAAAAGAAACAAGACAAAGTACAAACCTATCATATGGTTGGCCTGCTATTCGCACTCTGTCCTGCTACAGTTGATATCAGCTCTTAATTTGTTCACATTTACAGTATTTTAATGGAGGAGAATTCATTCCCGATTAAGCTGTTAATCTCATTTACATGTTGTTTTCTGTTTCTGTTGTCAGATAGCGAAACACATTCAGACTACATGTTGACTTCCAAGCTATTTCCAAGCTGCTGCTCTGCTCTGCTCAATTCCTGATCTTTATAGTGGTTACATAGTCTGACAAGATTACCAAACACTTGAGAAAAAGACAAAAACTCTGCTGTGATTTTAAATATATTTTATTTATATAGAATTTATATTTAACCCCCCCAAAAAAGGTAGAAGTGCCAGAATATTGTTTAATATCTGTTTAATATCCTGTTTTCATATATAGCCCTTTTTAAATGAACTGAACTGAACTGAACAGAAAGAGACTCAGAGATGACATTCAACAGCCCTGCCAAAGGTAGTGCAAAACTGAAAAGGAGGATGTTATGTTTTATTTGTGGTCAAAGAAAATTCAATCTAGGAACAGAACCCACTAGTCTATCAACATCACTCTTTTATATTCTTCAATTTGTCCTTCTGGAAACATTCAATACTCTAAATATTGAAATGTTCAGGGGCTGATGATTTGAAAACACGATGTTCTGATATATTTGATCTGTCCTCTGCTGTTGACAAAATAATTAATTTGATGAAAAGTGAAACAGGTAACAGACCACTGCAGTACATTGAATGCTTGAGTACATGTGTCTGTCCTCTGTGGTAGGAGCACCATGGACCCGCAGAAGATGCTGCTGTCCTGGGAGCAGGGCAGTCCTGTCATGGAGGGAGGCTCTTCTGCTACTGACACTGACACCACCAGTCTGGAAGACCAGGGTCTGGTTTACACACACACACACATGCACACATGCACACACATTTGAAAGCATATTCAGCAATATATGCAAATTAATACATATGCTGATGAATGCACACAAAGCACTTTCTGAATGTTACTTTAGAAGTTTTGAGGCAGCAGCACTAATTAATCCCTAAGAAAGCTTGGTCATGTTTTTGAAAGTCATTTTCACATTAACAGGTGTTTGTCAAAACTGATCTAATTTTTGGTCTGATTTTAATTTTGTTGTGCAGGTTAAGCTTTTATTGTTGGGTTGTTTGAGTTAACAAATTGGATATTAGGAAAGAGCCCTGTTCATCAACAGCATTTACATGTTAATCATCAATTAAACTTAATCTATTTGAGAACGAGAATGTTTTGGTCCTTGTAGACATTTTAATCTCAGAAAATTACGGGCTAATGTGCTTGGTTTAAGAGAGAAGTTCATACATTAATCTTAGTGCACACAGTTATTATTTCTCTTGTGTGTCTTATGTTTTCCTGTAGCAGACACAGCCAGCGTTAGCAGCCTGAGCATCCCAGTTGCTCCCACCAAGAGGATCGCCTTCCTCTTTGACTCCACCCTGACAGCCTTCCTCATGATGGGCAACCTGTCTCCAGTTAGTGAATGGATGGGAACAAACTCACATGAACTCTCATTGTTAAAAAGGCTCATTACAAACTGAATTATTACATTTTTGTGCCTTTGTCTTTGTATCAGAACCTGAAGAGTCATGCTGTGACCATGTTTGAAGTGGGTAAGCTGTCTGATGAGACTCTTGACAGCTTCCTGGCTGAGCTGGAGAAGGTGAGGAAGGTTTTTACCTAATGACGCCTTTGTCAGAGCCTTGTCTGTATGAATAACCAAAGTGAATAATCAAAGTCTACAGATTCATTTTAGCAAATAATTGATGTGTACATAATCATGAGTGCCTCATGCAAGCAGACAAACCCTCTGGTTTAACCTCTCTGTTGGTTCCTGTGGCTGCAGGTGGAGAGCACAGCAGAGGGCGAGGCCCAGCGTTACTTTGACCACGCTCTGACCCTGAAAAACACCATCCTCTTCCTGCGCTACAACAAAGAACTCACTCAGGACCAGGGACCTGATATCCCCAACATAGGTAAACTAGACAGTTGCAATCTCGTTTTCATTGCCTTTATGGGAAACCTCATGAGAGACCCAGTCATCACACACCTGCACATGTCTATAGACGTGTTGAATAGGCAGCTTGTAGACCAGATTGGGTTTTGTGTGTTGTTTTGCAGCTGTCATTCTGGTTTTGGTTGTAAGTTCTCACTGCATTCTTAGCTGCAAGAGCTGTCAGTACACACTGCTGTCTGTGATTTGTCTGTGTTTTCTGGAGTCAGGTGACATGAACTGTTGGGGGGGGGTAGGTAGGTAACATTTTATGTCACTTTGAGTTACTGAAATTCGATATGAGAACAATGTGGTGTGTGTGTGTGTGTGTGTGTATGTGTGTGTCACACACAAAGGGAGACAAAAGCTGTTGATTTAACATTTTCAATATAACATGACAGATGCAGAAACATTTCATATTGAAGACATTAGTAACATTGCACCCATACATCTATTTAACAATGTCATTTGATTGTGTCAAAACACATATGACTCAGAATCAGTAAGAAAAAATTCAGAAACGCAGGTTTCTTTCTGCAAGTGATAACAACAGTGTGGAATTCAGATGAAAAGAGAAATCAATTGCTCTTCAGCACCTCTCTTTTTTTTCTAACTATGCAATTGAAACGACATTTAGCTCCTCTAAATGATTAATATTCATCCTACAAACCTAAATCTGTTTTGTGGCTTTGGAAAATCAATATCTCATGAAATGTTTGAAAGGCTGGAAACTCCCCCACGAATAACAAAGAGGAAGTAAAAATCTTTATCTTTGTCTCGCTCCTGGCTGTTTGTTTCTCACCTGTGTCTGGACGGTTTGTCTTGACTGTGGCTCTGCTTGAAGAGTCCACACAGTAGAGCTGTATTGTTCCACTCACGTCTCTAGAGGGAGCAGCCGAGACCCGAGTCCTCCAACGACGGCAAAGCAAATCTCTGAGTTTCCGTGTAGCTACCATTGTGCCACCAGATGCCGTTTGTTTGCTTTGGCTGTGCGCCACATCTCTGATTGTCTTATCTTTCAGTCGTCCTCAGCTGCTGCTCCAGGCTTCTGCTGAGGAGTGAGTGCAGTGAGAGAGCCTGCTGCCTGAAGCTAAACTAAGCCCCTAATGTTACAAAAACTCTAGTGATGATCGCTCATTTAGGAAGTGGAGGAAATTTATCGTGCCAACAAAAATAAGTTCAGTCAATTCTCAACAAATTGGACTTTATTTTGCTACAGATGTTCACCGCTGCATTAGAAAAGAAAAATAATGGAAAGTTCACCACTTCCTGCTGTACAGAAATCATTCATTCAGAGTCAACATTCAGAGTTGATTTTGTGAGCATGAAGCTGCAGTCTGATGAAATTTCCCGGCTTTTGTAAAGGACTGTGTGTGAATATCGTGACCCCTTTGGCTGGGTTTCAGTCATCATACGTCTGACACTGAGGTGTGGTTAGAAATTATCTGTTAATTATCACTGTTCACAGACACCTCCTATATTATTTATGTATGTGCTGTAGGAGGCATGAGGTGATTATTAAATCCAAAATGCCAAGTTGACACTCGTGTCCTTTGAGAGGATGTTCTTTATAAGCCAGCTTGGAGAGAAATCTTTCTTTTACACTATGACTGTAAAGAAAGGAGGGGTCTGTACCATGTGTTGGCAGCAAATCTTTGAAAATGAAATGAAAAGAAGCTCAGAGTTCTTTTCATTTAGTGAAAGATAGAACAGTCATGTTTTTATTCGATAGCTTTAGATGAGAAAACTGATACCACTCTTGCATCTGGTAGAATTGAAGCCTTAGCCTGCAGTTGTTAGCTTAGCATAAAGACTGGGAAAAGGTGGAAACCGCTATCTAAAATGTTGTTATACTGCTTGAAGGAAATAAGTCCACTCCATCCAAACCATGTGAATGCACCCAATGACTTCCACTTGGCTTTCATCCTGTCCTACATAGAAGTTGTGACTGTCCCTGGTTGCCCCCCCCTTTTTGACTAGGGTTCCCCTTGGACATGTTGCGCTGCGAGAGCCTGCTGGGTCTGGACCAGGCCACCTGCAGCCGCGTCCTCAACAAGAACTACAAGCTGCTGGTGTCGATGGCGCCGCTCAGCAACGAGATCAGGCCCATCAGCAGCTGCACGCCTCAGGTATGATGCCAGGGGACAACAGAGGATGGGGAGGGGGGGGGGCACTAAGTGGCAAGCAGGAGTATTGGCTCAGATGTTGTTTGTGTGTGTGTGTGTTAGGATGTGAGAGTGCTCAGTGTGTTTGTGTTTTAGTCAACAGTTAATGCGCTTACACTTGTGTGTTTTGTGCGGTTGTGTTTAGCCTCTCTCTGTGTGTTCACACTCGTGTGGCCTGAGTGATTGTGACTGTGTGTGTGAGCTTTGTGAGCGTTTAGCACACAGTTGCCCCAACAACAAGACTACACAAAGAGAGAGAGGAGAGGGAGAGAGGAGGCGAGGCTCATGAGTAATTCCTCTGCCTGGCCACACTCCAGCTTTCTGGCTGAGCTCAGAGCGACAGAGGGATAGAAGTTAAACTCTTGTTGTTCCATTCACGCTGCTGTTTATTCTTACACCACCGGCACTCGGTGAAGTGGAACTCCCCTTGGTTTTCTACTCATATCTCTCATAGCAGCCTCATTTTCCAAATCTCAGACATAAGAGCAACACAAGAATAATTATTCCTCTTTGTGTTTGTTGCTTTCCTTTGTTCACTTCAAGTATCTGTTATTGTGAGAGATGAAATGGAGAAGTGTCTGTCTGGGGATATAGGTGCATTAGTTCTGCTCCTGTACACTTGTGTGTGTGAGTACATGTGTGTGTTTGTTTCTCCCCACAGCACATTGGCCCGGCCATCCCCGAGGTGAGCTCCATCTGGTTCAAGCTGTACCTGTACCATGTGACCGGCCAAGGCCCGCCGTCTCTGCTGCTCTCCAAGGGCTCCAGGCTCCGCAAACTGCCGCTCATATTCCAGGTTAGTCGAAAGTAATTATTAATCAGTTGGGGTTAAATTTACAGGTAGGTTTACAATGGAAGGAGGAAATACGTGTGGCTGCAAGAGAAACCTCTTTGAAGTTAGATAAGAAACGTCACACGTGTGATTACAGAAACTGTGCTGATTCTGATCAAAGACGTCGACAGGTAGTTTTTCATTTATCTTTGACACCTGCCCTTTAAAAACGTTGACCTTGTGGTTTCGGGTGGAGGAGCAGGTAATCAGAGCACTGCAGGTGAAATTCAAGGTTTCCCTTTGTCCCAGTCGAACTTCATTTTTCCATCAAAGATCCAGGTTCATCAAGTCACAGTCACATCACACCGTGCACCTGCATTTTTCCCTCCTCCCCCGGCCTCCCAGTGGTCTTGGAATTTTATTAACTATTCTGGGAATGCGAGTCTGGGAACAAAAGACAATTTGATGTAGCAAATTCTCAGGGGAGGACAGGTAATATCATGCAAATGGGTCACTTTATGGAAACATGATGGCAGCATGTGTTACTTCCTCTACTACATGTTTCAGACGACAGGCTGTCTTTGAGCTGAACCTGACTGAAGTAAAAATCAGATTTCTGACCCCTTCACTACTTTCACAGCACAAGACAGAAAAAAACAAGAAATTAAATGTTCTGGTTCAATCAGACAGAGTCAGGTTAAAGTCATAATTGCAGGTAAATTCACTGCCTGAGTGGAGCTTTAATTACTTTAATCAGTTAATGTTCTACATTGTGGGAGGTTGACAATTTGACATGTTAATTTGATTGGTGGAGTGAGTTTTCCACAGCTTCTTTCTTGTTTTTTGCTTCACTAGATTAAACTGCTTCTAATATAAACAATAGTGAGTTCTGTATTAACCTTTGAAACGTGTTATTTTGTAGGACTTTGAAATACAGGAACGACTTAGGTGTGTTTAGTTGTTGATTTTCCTGTTTTCAGCTCATCTTTACACAAGTTTCCTGAAAAATACTAGTTTTCCCATGATGGTTTCAGCTGTGGAAGAATTTACTCTTTATCTATTTTTACTCTGTTCAGGTGTACGACAGGTTGTTGATCACCTCCTGGGGTCACGACCCCGGAGTTGTCCCTACGTCCAACGTGCTGACCATGCTCAATGATGCCCTCACACACTCTGCTGTTCTCATCCAGGTGAACACATAGAAGCTTGATTTATTTTCCATGAGGGGTTTCAGGATATCACAATGTGTTTCTTTTTCAATTTCAGTTTTACCTTGTTGTATATTTGGTTCCAAGCATCTCTGTATTAACTAACCCTGTGTGTGTGTGTGTAACCCTCAGGGTCATGGGATGCATGGCCATGGAGAAACGGTTCACATCCCATTCCCCTTTGATGAGGAGGACATGAAGGGAGGTAAGATAGTCTTAGTGCATGAAGCTGTCATGTGTGTGTCTGATGTGGCAACACTAATAAAGAAAATCCAATTAAATAAAACCTATTAATATAAGTCTTATCTAAGATGGAGGATCTTTGTTTATTGAATCATTCAGAAGAAAAACATGAAAACTGATTATGGAACTCTAAACGCACCAGTTACTCTTTATTTTAATCTCTCTGTCTTATTTATTTTAGGATCTAAATATCTATTTACACCATCTCATAGTATATCTATAAGCACATATTACTTATTTATTGGTAATACGTCTTCATATTAATTATAATTGTTTGATCTATTGTGCTCTAATTAACACTTCATATCTACTTATAACTCCATTATACTGATCTAAACATATCTTGGTTGTGTTGTCTCTTGCGCTTCCTGTGCAGAGTTCTCCACCTCCAACATGTGTATGCACAAGGCGCTGCAGAAGCTGAAGGCGCACGTGGACCTGGAGCACCAGTGTGGCTACATCACCATGCTCAACTCCAACAACAGGCACCGTCGCAGGGCCAGCGACAGCGCAGAGTGCAGAGGTGAGGCGAGCTCACGCTAACAACGTGAGCACTGAACAGACGAGACTTATAGTTGAATTAGTAACAGTGTCCTCGCCTCTGATGGCCATTGGCCCTGATGGTGCAAATTAGATAAAGATTGCTCACAGTCCACTTTAATTATGCTGTTTGTCTGCATAATTGTGAGCCTTATTGTGATAGCCTTTGCTAATGGACGCGGATCGAACCATCTTAGCCTTTACGTTGAGATTCACTGATTCAATCTTGCTGCCATAACTGATCAAAGTCTTTGTTTCCCATTGATATTTATGCACATCACAGCACACATTTTATGCTAATAGTCAAACGAATGTTTATTCAGCAAAAAGGAAAGTTGTAAAAAGTTCTGATGAAGCTTGACTGAAGGTTATTCAAGCTGTAATCTGGCTGTGATGAGTTTCCCAGCAACAACATTTCAGCATCTTAATGCTGATGGAGGTTTGTCCTTCCTTCAAGGAGACACTCATCTAGGTGGAGGCCTGGACACCAATGGCAGCACTGAGTCCTTCGAGCTCGTGACCGACGAGAACAACGGAGAGGGCAAAGGAAAGACAGACAGTAGGTTTACTTTTGTGGTTAATGTATTTATAATTCATTTGAATGTCTTTTTTTTTGTTCACATTTTTTTTATTAATTTAATGCCAACATAAAAAAAGACAGACAGACAGACAGACAGTATATGTGCCATTTGAATATCTTCAATAACTTGATATGATGTTTGAGAGCTGGATGAGGTGTGGAGGACGGTGAAGAGTGGAGGACAACCTGCGACAAAGGTCTGATGTTAGCTTCAAAACGAGAGCCATCCCTCCTCTCTCTTGTCAACCCCTTTCTTTCAGCCCTTTCATCTGAAGATGAATGGGTCCCGCTCGAACTGTGCTTCGGCATGCCTCTGTTCAGCTCCGAGCTCAACCGCAAAGTGTGTCGAAAGATCGCCTCGCACAAGCTCTGCAGCAATGAAAGGTGAAAACAAAAAAGCCCCACCCAGCATCCTCACAAATTTCTCTTTTGTTTAAAACATTGAGAGAGGTGTAAAGAAAAGTGTTGCAGCAGTGCCAGACTTCAGACTTTGTTGTTCTTTCAGCCTTCAAGAACTACTTCACTCAAGCCGAAAGCTGTCGCTGAAGGTGTTGAGCTTTGTTCAGTCATTCCAGGTAAAAACACACTCTCTTCAGGCAGCCACTTGAGAAAACTCACAGAGAAAAACAGATACAGCTGTGTCCAGTGAAAATATCAGGATTTGGCCATTTTGTTTTACAGATGGAGTTCGGTAGAATGAGTCAAGATCAATAATTGAGGATCATTTTTAGATGCATTTAATAAAAATATTGGTGCAGTTTGGATTTAACAGCAATATCTAGAGTCCTGCAGCCACATCATTCTGTTGGTTTCAATCAATAATAGTTAATCAATTCAGCATGCTATTCTTTCACTAATTACTTCATTTGGTAGGCATCTACATGAAAAAAAAGATATTTTCTTTTACTGAGAGATAAAAGACAAAAATCCCAAACATAATGTCGTGAGTATTGTAAACGTAATGTACTGAAGTTACAGTAGGAATAAAGGAAATACACAGGTGAACATGACTGTTATCATAGTTGAGACTGAGTGCTACAGTAGCACCAGGGGTTGTGTGAGAGATGGGCTGAGATACAGTCTGATGAGGGTTTCTGATGATTTTCAAATGTAGTGTGTGTGTGTGTGGGAGAGAGAGTGTGTGTTTCCGCGTGTGACAATGTGTGTGAAGTGTGAAGTTTTATTTTTACACATCATGTCTCTTGTGCGTGAGGTCTGCTCTGTCACACACGGACAGTAAATCAGGCAGGAACCACTTTACGTAACCTCTCCTGATTTGTTGTTGTTATCCTCAAGAGACATATCCTTGTCCCACATATCATCCTCCCCGCCTGGGGAAGCTGATCTGTGACCTTTGCCCTCTGTTTGGCAGGATGGCAGCCAGCCGTCTGACCTGGACAGCGGCGTGTCAAACCCTCTCAGTCAGCCCCCGGCGGAGTCCGGTGTCCCCCTGCCCGCCCTTAACCTCCTCTTCAAGGACGGACAGCTGAGGGAGTGGAGCGGGCGGGCCCCTCCTGCTCTGGACATCTCAGCCCTGCAGAAGGACCAACCCACATAAACCAGCCCCCACCCTCATCCCCCTTCTCCCCCCAGCCACCACCATCTCCAGATCTGGTCACGAGGAAAAAAAAGCAACAACATCATCTCCTTGCGAAGGACGGCCCTCTCTTGCAGTGTCACGTCTCACTGAGGAAATTGTCACTCGAGGGTCGACCTTACATCTTCACATCCGAACACAAGGAAACACTTCTTCATAAAACTGTATCTTCTCTTGTTCATCAGTATCCAATCATGGGAAAATTAGCCCTGCCAGCACTTTGTCATTTACCTACTGTATGAGGAATCATTCTTGCCAACACTAATTTGACATCCTCCCTCCACCCTTCCTTCCTTCCCACGCCCACCCACCTCGATGTTTCCCCTCTGTGATTCCTCGTATTCGTAGCAAGGCAGTGTTATCTGTTGGAGTGGTGCTATTATCACACTATATTAAAGTGATGCAGGTAAACACCATATAACCTGGAAGACCATTTAACTGGAACACAAGCGCTGTTCTCCGATGACTACCCTCCTTCCCACCCCCACCCCCCACCCTACCCTTCTTCAAACCAATGGATGTTTAGTGATCTTTGGGAGCGGAGTGTAAAGTGGTTAATATTGTATAGATGTTCTAAAAATGACCCGCAAAATAAACAATGAAGTGTTGAACAGACTTCTTCAGGAATCAGTTGATGATATGCATATTCTATAGGACCAAGTTGTTGGGACTTGCCAGTCAAAAGAAAGAGTCTGAGCACAGACTCTTGTGCTGCCTCCCTGTGTTGTCTCATGTTAAGTAATCTGATGCATGATACTGTTGCACAAATTGTACCATAAAAAATACTTTCCTCCTGTAATCAATATTGGGCATTTTATTTTAATTTGCACTTTGCAGGATTTCACCAAACCTGTGGATGAAGTAATTTTTCTTTCTTTCTTTCTTTCTTTTTTGAATCCCTTGTAATGCACACATGATTTTAAAGACATTTATTACAAGGAAGTATTTCCTGTTTAAAACTCAGACACGTTAAAAATCAGAGAAACTGAAATTTCTGTTTGTTATGCTTTGTTATCATTCTTTCTCAGTGCAGGAGAACACCAAAGACCATTTTTCCCTGTAAAATATTTCTTTCACTTTTATTTTTCTGTCCTTCCTTTTTACATTTTGTTGCCTTATTACTGTCAGCCAATCAGAAACTACCAGGTCTCAAATCAAATCAGCTGATTTGATTTGCTTTTGTTTAGTTTTTGCCTTTTTATTTTTTTTAGTATTTTTGCAATTTTTTTCAAATGATTTATGTGAATTCAATTATGTGTATATAAAACCAATAAAATCAACAACACTGGGTCACAAACTATAAACCATCAGCCCGGCTCAAGAGGACGGCAAGATTAGCCAAGTGTATCTAACTGGATTGAATGTGAACAGTCAGGTCTGTGTGTGTTTGACCCAGGCCTGTTGCCACTCTTTGCCTGCCAGTATCTCTCCCTGGATCGACTCCAGTCGGTGTGCAGTGCAGTGCAGTGCAGCGCGCTCTTGGCTATCCAGCAACACTCTCCAGGGGATTCTGTTTACACCATGTTTTGAAAAATGGGGTTTGTAGTCAAGAGAGGAGAAGGCAACTCTGCTGTGAAGGCTGTCACAAGACCCAAGGGACAGAAATGCTAATGCTTTGCCCAGCTTCTCAGAGACATAATGGCCCAAAAAGTGTCTGAAGTCTGTCATAAATTTTGAATATGGTTCCAAGAATATAGAGTACCTTATATTACATTTAGAACAGTAACCCATTTTGTTTTGTTTTTTTGTTTTTTTTTTATATATACTTTTTTTGCCTTCTGTATTTTTGACCCACTTGTGGTTGTTGTTTCTAATGATGTGATCCTAAAATAGAAAAAAAGGAGACTTAACATGAGGTCCCATTGAAGCATGACGACTGTGTAGAAACTGTTGTGTGTATGTTGTGTATGCGTGTGTATTGTACACCTCACTACTGGTGTGTTTTCATACATGCCTACTTTTCACAATAAGAGTTCCTCCCCTCCGCCCCCAGTCCTGCCTGTCTGTTATCTGGTTACAGTTATTTGGTCATTCCAGATACCCCCCCCCCATCCTCTCGCAGGTATTCATCCACCACAGTGTTTAAAAAAAAAATGCTAGTTTTATATGTCAGCCTATATTTTAGGAATCTTTGTTGTAGCTTGTTTAATGGGACTGTGAATATCATTGACTGAGTTGATGATGATGATGATGATGATGCTCTTGAAACTAAATGGGTTAAAAAAAAAAAGAAAGTGACATTCCTTCAACATGCCCTCCTCTTCCATTCTTGCTCCATGTCCGACCTGCTCAAGATACATGTTATTATTACAAATAAATATGTAAAAAGTATATGAAAATATAAATAAATATGTAATAATAGCAAACTCTTTTTCCTCCCTGAACATGTCTCCCAAGTGTTGCTTCTTTTCTCAGATATACTTTGTATCACTGATTCCAGCCTCTCCTGCCTCTGAATTCTAGCCAATCACATTACATGATATTAGGCCGCTAGATGTTTTCCTAGCCAGGTGGAACAGATGGTGCGCAAGACGCAGCGGCCCGGATGCTCTGTCCATCTGCCTCAAGTATACACTTGTTCACCAATCCTCATGGATGTAAATGGAAGCTGTGCTGAAAAGCAACGTCTGATACACGGGTGTGAAGCCTCCGAGAAGCTATGAAAAGCCCACATTTCGGCCTGTGGCTGGCTGTGCCCCCACCGGACAGGTGGAGTCCTGCCTAATTGACTATGTCTCCCAGGTCGCCCTGCTTCAGTAATTTCCCAGCACCACAAATTACACTGTGTCACCGAGGAGGGGTGGGGTGGGGGGGCACCAGGGGCCTAAACTGGGTCACGCCGCCTGAGGATAGAAAGCTCCAAGATGCGGTCAAATGGGCTGCGTGTCACCACTAACAGTGCATTTCTTTCCTGTAACACCCTGAGCCACACGCTGATGCAGAACCTCGTGCGTGGTGAAAGTGTAACGCTGATCTGCTGGGTTCATTTGGCAGATTTGTTATTTCTGAATCTACATTGTCAAACTGGGACTGCTGCAAGGCTTCAGACTGAAATAGGTGCCACGCTGGGAATAGAAGGCAGAAAAAAATGGTTGTGTGCACACAGTTTGTGCATAAACTTGAGCCGAAGCTGGAGAAAGGTCAGTGATGGTGAAATCATTGGCCTCTTGCATAATGCTTACTGCTGCTCTATCAGTCTTTACATTGGTTATAGTGGAAGTTGATTATGTTCCTTTGACTCACTATGTATCATTATGAGGTCTGTTCATAATGCTGCTGCTCATCTCTCATAGAGGGCTTATAAACAGGGCCCAGGCAAGAGGCACTCCCCCCCACCCCACCCAAGGCCACAAACATTAATCCAAAATCATCAATGATTTCATTTTGCAGTAACAATGCTTCATGTTATCATTTTAATAATGTAGCATTTATACCAGAACAAGCTGATCTACTGACAGAAGGTTAGATGTTGGTATCAGTGTTAGCATTTGACAACAAATGCATTATTCTACTGCAAATGGAAGAAATTAACATGTGCACTGGCAACACTAACAGTGTGCACACTATGCACAATGATCTGAGTACACAGTCTTTGGCAACATCATGTTGTCATTGATATGGACCAATGTCAGCCTACTCTGGGGGCCCCCCTCCAAGCTCTAACAATCATTTGATGGTGCCATGTTGACCTGGTGACCTGTGTGAAGAAATGTGAACTCTGTGACCCGGGCTCAATCTCACCCAACAGGAAAAACATTCAATCTGGATTACACAGGGTTGGAAATCACAGTGTGATCCCATGCGGCTCCAGGAAAAGCTCAGTGTCTTAATTAACCTGATAGTCCCTTTGCCCAAAGGCCTTCTAACTAATCTGCTGAGTTCACTGTGTTAACTGAGGCCTCTCTGCCTGTTTAAAACAGACAAACAGATAAGAAAGTGAGAACTGCTTCTGCTGGGACACGTCCTCTGTCATATCCACTATGCTGAATGACTTTGCAGTTGTAATGAGTCCCTCCTGTGGGCACCCAGCGCAGTAATGGGGTCAAACCCGGGCTCATCTGCTCTGTTAACAGAATTTGTGTCTCTGTCGGTCTCGCTTCTTCACAATGGTGAACATTCGTTTCCCTTTACAGCCTGTGAAACAGCATCTCTTGCAGCCCCTCACTGGCAGCCATAACATTTGCAGCACAGGTGTTTTCACACAGAGACTGCTGCAGCGTGTGCCATTTTTGGGGGCATACTGAGCGCATTCCCCTTGCCTGTGGGATACAGTGGTGAGAAAATAGCCCATAACCGAGAGCGAGTCTAGGCAGGACACAAGCCACTACAAACGTAATGGAGACATTATGATCCCAGCAGGAGATGGAGAGGGAGCGAATGACTGTGCAGCTTCAGTTCAGTCAAGGACAGACAGGTGGTCAAAACGGTAAAAAAAATAAAGATGTTGGAGCCCTCACAGCCCTCACACTGCGGAGATGTGTCACCTGCAATATGGACACATTCACCTAGTAAACCAGATGGTTTGTCCACCTAATTAAATGGGATACAGTAGGAGGAGAACTAACAAGATATAATATAATATATAATATATAATAAAATCAATAAATAAACAGAATATGAAAAAGCTCAAATAAAATACTGAGAAAAAACAAATTACAGTAAAGACAAATAAAATAATATAACAATAAAACAAATCAAAATACATTTAACAAAATATAGTAAAACATCAAATTAAAAAGTATAAACTGATTTAAAACAACAAAAAGGTCAAATGAAAGGAATAAACTGAATGAATACATGACAGCACTTTACAGCAGCGCTGTTTGTTCTTAACTGTCGCCACTGTGTTTATAGTCTATAAAAGATATCTATCTGATAACCGCTGAGATACCACTGTTGAGCCTCAAACAACCAGCCAAGTTTTCTTTTCCTGGTGATGAGGACGTCAAATTACGCGCACTTCCGCTTTAAAAGTGGAGCCGTGCGCGCACGCACGCGCGCGTGTGTGTTGCCGGAGAGTGGTTGTTGATTTCGAGCACACACACACACAGAGCTACACCTTCACTTCACCGGATCTCTCTCTCTCTCTCTCTCTCTCTCTCCCTCCCTCTCTCTGCACCTCTGATCGCAGTCAGTTCGCCTTCGGCTCAGAGACCGTTTCATCTGCGGCGGAGACGAACGCACCTCCGGTCCCGTGTTTGGATTTGGACTCAGCCTTGTTTTCACTGTGACAGCAGCAGCGAGGGCGACGGAACTTTACGCAGGGCTGGTGAGTGCGCGAGGCGACACTGGGCTACACCTGAGGATATTTGCCCTGGGCTGAATTTGAAACCAGTTTGTCTACCCCTCCCAACTCCACACTTGTTGATGGGGCACTAACTGGTTTCCACGGGGGTATTCTTATGCGTAATTTGGATACAACCCTGTCCGAGGGCGGCAGGGCCACGGAAGTTTTATGCAGTGAGGGTTTGTGGCAGACGGTGGTGATGTTTAGCGACCGGTAGTTAACAGCTGTCGGCGTCAGATCGTAGCTACTACAGGGGCTGCTGCGGCCAGGTGAGCAGCGGCATGGGGAACCAGATGGACAAGCTGTCTCATTTAAGTTACGCAGAAGTTCCCACAGTGGACCCGAACGGCGTGGACACGGAGGACGGACCGCGGATCGGCGTCTCTTATATCTTTTCCAACGATGACGACGAGCTGGAGGACGGCTGTGCGGTCGACATCACAGAAAAAGAGCCGAACCAGGAAGAGAAACAATACGACCAGCGCGACGAGGTGGAGTGCGCCGTCTACAACAGGGATGAGTGCATCTACGAGAAGAGCGTCAAGTCCGCCAACCTGGAGGTTTACTCCCCGGAGAACCTCCTGAACAAATGTAAAGCGGGGGACCTGGTGGAGTTTGTGGCTACGGGGCAGTACCCGCACTGGGCGGTGTACGTTGGAGACTTCCAGGTGGTGCACCTGCACAGAGCCGAGGTGAAAAACAGCTTCCTGACGGACGCGAGTCAAGGGAGGAGGTGCAGGATCGTGAACGAGTTGTACAAGTTTAAAGCCCTCGGTGCGGACGTGGTGGTGCAGAACGCGATGGAGCAGGTGGGTTTGAAGGACCGGGAGCTGAGCTGGAGGAACTCCGAGTGCTTCGCAGCCTGGTGCAGGTTCGGCAAGAGGGAGTTCAAAATGGGTGGGGAGATACGGATAGGCAAACAGCCGTACAGGCTGAAAATATTCATGTCGGACAAACACGCGCACGTGTTGGAGTTTCAGAGCCTGGAGGACATGATCATGGAGAAGAGGAGGAACGATCACCTGGGCAGGACAGCCGTGTTGCAGGAGCTGGCCACGCACTTCAACAGCGTGGAGGAGACTAGAAGTGAGCCGGCTGCTGACTGATGCCTTCCTCACACGATCTGCTGTGCAAGTAGAGTTGACTCTACGAAAACACAAACTGTTACAACCTGCTTCAACCTATAGCAAACCTGCACTCCTTCATGATGTTGGTTTTAATCGGATCACACACACACACACACACACACACACACACACACACACACACACACCATCATGTCTACTTGAATATAATCATCCTAATTGCGCATTTTGCTCCGTGTTTCCATGCGTTTATGACACTGTTGTTGCCTTAAAGCCACAGATCTCTTCATCCTCTGACGCTGAACGGCCTTAGCAATTATGAATTCAATTATCTGAAAGTAACTGAATTGATCGAATTAATTGATGGGCTTGTTTGTGGGTCCAGCAGCCCCCCCCACACACACACACCCACACACATCCACACACATCCACACACACACACACACACACACATCCACATACATACAGAATGTATAGTTTTATAATGAGCTTTACACATCCGTTTTCAAATGTCATGATTCTATAAGTAGGGTGAACAGTGTCTTTATTCATAGTGTGTCCTGTTACTCGATCCTCGTGTGGCTTGAACTTCACCCCTCAGCTCTCTCTCTCTCTCTCTCACACACACACACACACACAGCAAAGTGTCAGAGCTGAACACCAGAAGGCTTCTTTCTCCTGTTGAGGGTTTAATTCTCACACCAGCACATCTGAAGAAAATGTTGTGGAGCTGGTCTGTGTTGCACTGATGGAGTAAGTCTGTGTGAAATGTTGTCCAAAGTCCAAGTAAACCACGAATCATTGTGTCTTTTTTTTTTTTTCAACACAGTCTTCTGTCGTATTGTCGTATTTACATGTAATAAGAGTCATTCCTACCTTGAACACACTGGTGTCTGTTTGATCAATTAACACTGAGCACACATGCTGTGTACTGAAGTGTATAGCCCCGTCCTCCTCGTCATGTGAACTTGCTTGGTTTTGGAGCTTAAAAGTTTGACTTGTTGCTGTGTATGGAGACTTGATAAACTCAGGCTGAACAGGCCGAGCTTCACCCCTAACCACAGCTAACACAGACATGGCTGAAATGTTCAGTTTCCCAGATAAATGTCATATTTCAGAAAACTTGTCGTTGCTTTAAATTGAAAGGTTGTTAAACATTTTTTTTTACATTATCACTATCTATCAGGATGTTTTCAGGCTTCAGTAATGCTGATAATCCATCCAATACACTGTCTTATACACAAAGGAAGATTTCTATCAAGTCTTCTTTCTGAGAACAAACCACAGCATCAAGTTAGAAGCCATTAATGACCCAATTTCGGGGGGTTTCTCAGCGACTGGTCCATTTAACTGCTTGTCTTGTGGAAAGTGGCTGCAGAAGGTCTAAACCAAAACCGGGTTTATCGATGTGTTATTGAGGTCGCAGTGAGAGAGACGGACAGAAGAGGAAATACACTATAGCTAAAGTAATTTCCCTGTTAATACGGTTCTTGTGTTATCTATAATACATTTATTATTTTAATAAAATAATCAGCCACAACCTTTAAAAAGCTCCACATGAGGAAGTGGCTCCACATGGTTAATGGTGTATATTTAAAGTGTTGTTTTGGGCTATAACTTTTGGTTTAATCCTGGCGTTTTGGTCTCACACTTTTAACTGAGGTGTCAACCATGGCAACCTGCACCATGGGGCTAATCCACCTTGAACCAGCGCAGGCGATCAAAACATATAACACCTGCTTCCTCATCAATCAACTCTCAGAGAAAATGAAGCCCTAATTCCTGCAGGCGAGGCCTGCGACTAGTTGGGTGAAAGATTGTGTTGATTCCAGGAGCCAACAGCTGGAGAGGGCACACTGAAATTGCACTGGGATTAAAAATTTACAAAAAGAAAAAGTCTAAAAGGTAAAGAAATTTTCCCTCCGGCGATCCAGGATGCCTCCCACAGCATCCAGATATGTTCAGATGAAACAAAGTGAGACTTAGACTAAGACACTCACAGCAAGTGGAACTGAAGTTGTTGTTGCACAGAAACTCCACCGCATATTTTTTTGCAGCTTTCTAAATAACATCCCTGAAGAATAACTGTGTGTTTGCAGCCTCAGTGTGGTGACAACCTTCTGCAAAGAATGTGCACTATGCTGTGTCACTGATAACAATACACGTATTTAGTTGTACTTGTAGAAGCCTAAAACAAAATCACGTTCACTTCTCATACAAGGAAGAGAAATTAGCAGTTTTTAATAACCACAGCTGCAGTGTTTGCACTGAACTGTTCCGTGAAACAGAACGAGGTCAAAGTGGATGTTTATAGATTTAAATCTGTGATTGTTTCACCCAGTTTCAAACACTTAAACCATTCAACCTATAAAATCATCCGTGACAGTCCATCAGAGGTACAAATGTCATGTTCATGTTACCACAGGGATCAAACAACGTAAAATGGTGTGCTCTATACGCTTCTATATGCCACATTAGTAGATAAGTACCTTCTTGAGACGCCATGTGCGGTTGTGTTGATGCAGCCCTCTGATCAAATTAGGACATGCTAAAGCCTCCATGAGGTCTTGTCAAGCTCAGGCTTCCCTGAGTGTATTAGACCATTTTAGATTGAATAAAGAGTCATTTAACAAGACAGGAGTGCAGCTGTGCAGATGTTACTGCTGTAGCTGTGAAGTGGTCTTGTTTCTTGAGAGGTCTGGCAGAATCTGAACTTCACAGGGAATGAATTTCAGTGAGAGGCTGAGAAAGCACCGTGTTCGAGTGTGGACATGAACTTGTGAACAGCCCTCCTTATCAGACTGTTCCATTTGAAGGCTTGAAAAGGTCAAGAAGTATCCAATATGTGACAAAAAGGCAGAAATTACACAACTTTATACTTTCTATAATGTTTTAAAAAGCTCCATCTGATAAATACAATCCTGTCTAGAATTAAATCCTATAAACCTCAAAATTCAGTCCGTTAGACAGAAGCTTGTTTTGAGGATTTTCTAGCAATTAGTGTCTGTGCCTTGAGAACGAAGAAGCCAGGTTGTTGTTCCAAAACAAAGGGATTTAAATGAGAAACAAGTGGAAATGTTTCCCTGCAGATGGGCAGTGGGTATTTTCTTTAAAAGTGAAGAATGTAAGGTCTCAGTTTGGAACCAAAAATCTATTTGTTTTCTTCCCCCCAGATCTTCTGACCCTGCACATATGTCTTATGGACAACTCTTAAACCCTGACTCTTTAAGCAGAGGGTTGTCTGACCAGGCCTCTTTCTGCTGTCACTCAGGCAACACTCAGACTCAAAGCTTACCTCATTGGCACAGGCTCTTGAGCAGCCAGATAAAACGTCAGTCAGAAGTGTAAACACTTTTAAATGTCATCTGAAAAGTATCTTGTGTGGACAGGCCTTTCACTGACGTCCATTCAGTGTGTTTGTTAGTTGGTCTCATGCTGTGGTTGGACCTGGGAGGCACCTGATGATAATTGATATAGACAAGTGCTTGTTAAAATAAACTCAACCTTTCTCTAAACTTTTTGAGATGTGTAACTGAACTAGATGGGAGGTTGAGTGACATCATTGTCTCTGTGATGGACGTATCCTGGATGTTTCCCTGCCTCCTGCTGCATCCAGGAAAGGCCTGATTGGATCGACTGCACAACATCCAAATTAATATCACTGGGGTTATTATTTCATTTATATACAGTGCGTATACAGCCTGACTGCACTTACAGTGAAGCAGCAGTCATCCAGCATTAACTGTCTGCCAGGCCATTCCTCTTGATGGGATGTGAAAGCTTGGACATAGCAAAGGCAACCCAATTATAATCAACTGCCAGCGCTCGCCTCCAGGTACCTCAGCCTGCCGCTGCTACTGTGTAGATTTAGTTTCCATCAGATGCTGATGAACTGATGAAATTAGTTGTGTTGTAAGGAAGAAACACTATAGTGAATTCATGTCCCACTGTGGCTGAAATACAAAGACTCAGAGAGATGTTTACATTAGATTATTTGGTGGACGGTGCATTTTAACAAGCTTTGTTTTCATGTTTTTGAAACAATATGCTTCCCATCTGTTTGCTCTATTTATCTGCTGCTTGTGCAGATAAATGGATTCACCTGAACAGTCATAAACAGAGGCTTAGAGAACTTCTGTGGGGGGACTCATCTTGATGTGGTCCCTTCCCCATTTTCACAACATAGGAGCAATTTGACATTGGAAATACTCAATTTCCCACCTGTTATTTGAATACTAGCACACCATCACAGAGCACCTCGAAGGTTTCAATCCAAGGACCCAGAGACGGTGATAGGTAGGCTGGATTTATTTTTTGAGCTCAGGCTATTTTCTGTGGATTCAGTCGAAATCCCTGCAAACAAAACAATAATATAACAGGAAAGTAATGGCGTCCCAGATATTATCATGTGCAGCTTCTCTGTCCTCTGCTTGGGTACATGGTTTGGGAGCGCGTTCATGTCATGCATGCATGCGCGCGCGTGCCTCCTCTTTACCTTTATCAAGGAGTAGACCACGCCCACACCTGAGATGACAGTGCCATGCGTGGCGTTCAGGTGACAGCCAGGATTATCACTACGGAAGAAACCGAGTTTTCTCTTAATGGCAAAAAGGAGATGTAACCAGAGCGTGGGTGGACTCGAGCAGTGGACTGTCAAATAATGTTTAAAATGTCTCTCCCGGCTTCCTCGGCGTGTTTTTTTTGACGATTAGCTCGGTCCAGTGCCAGTTTAACTTCTTCCCCACTCCGGCCGTCAAACCTACACTCCATCTGGATCACCGAAACAGAGACCTGCAAACCACTGAATGGCTCCACACCGGCTTTTCTTCACCTCCATGTGTGAGTACAGTGGCTTCACGATGTTACCCGTCTGTTTTCATCAGTTACCACAAGGCATGTTAACGGTAGCTATCTGGCCGTTACCTGTACAAGGAGCGTGTCCGGCTAATGGTGCTAACGCAATTAGCAATTATCGCGGGCTAACGGTGTTGGGGAGCTTGTTTTTGTTGGCTCTAGTGCTCACAGAATAATTTTATTTCGTTGTATTTGTTGTTGTGTGTTTAGTGGACGCTTTCACTGAGCTGTGGCACATATTGTTGACTGAGATCGGGTACAAAGGAGGGGTCTGTGGTCAAACTGAGGCCGGAGAGTGACAGATCATTCACACTCCAGTCTGATGGCTGGCAATTAGCTCTGGCAATGCGCGTCGGGTGTCTTCACTTACGTCCGCGGGGAGGTGGGGGCGTGGCTTCAGTGAGGAGTCTGAGGAAAGCGGCTGGGACTTGTGTATTTTCAAGATCAAAACATTTTTACAGTTTTAATCACTATAAGATGATGCAAGCTCTGCCACGCACCTGTGTAACTTCACCATAGCATTAGCCACACACATGCCACATCTCATATTTAAAAATGACAAAAGTGAATAGAAAACTAAGCGTGTTGATGCAGCATCCCAAAAGCTTACTTGTTTTCCAGCTTCAGGGCAAAGCAACATGCATCGATACAAGCAAATTTCACAGTTACACAAGCTCATACTTATATAAACAAAAACAGAAGAACAAAAGCTCCAATTTAGGGCACAAATGGAGGCCCTTTCCCTTAGAAGAAATCAAGAATAAGCAAATTAAAAGCTGCAAGTGCCCATTCAGCTGCTTGTAAAGGTTTTCATGTTCAAGTTCCGCTCTCTTGGTGGCATGACCTGTCTGGACAAACAGAGGATGATGGGAAAAGGTCAGCTGATTACACCTGCCACGATGGAGTGAGTAACAGCCACCCACAATAGCGACACGGCCTTTGTTTGTGTGATGAGAGACTTGCCAGGAAAACTCCCCCTTGCACAGAGAACAATTATGATACTGTGAATATGTGCTTCTCCTGATAGGTTGACTCAAAACACTTTGAAAGGAAAAATGCCCAAACAGCATTCATTTGCCAGAAATCAGTGGCATGCAAGAAAACAGTGATTCATCACCGACATGGTGAATAATGAGAAATTTCTGAGAAACGTCCTTTTTTAAAGTGAGACTACAAACACGCTCCCAGTTTCAGTGTGAGCATAAAGAACCTGAAATTCTAGAAATTTGATATAAGAAGAAATAAACGTTGGCAAAAAGGAAATTATGTTGATGCATCGGAAAATAAAATGCGACTAATCGAAACAGGCTTGTGAGTTCTAGTTTCCACTTCACCAGAGACTAAAAGCTGAAGCACAACCAAAAACATGAGCTGTCTGTGGAGACGAGGAGTCGGTGACCTTGCTCAAATTAATACGCGGAACAAACATAAAAGCCGTTTCATCACATTTCCTACCTTAAATTTCCACCATTCGTGGTCTGACTAGTCCTCTTTTAATTATGTCCTCTCATTGTGCTCTCTTCTTCTGCAGCAGTTTAATGGTGACAGACTGTAGAAATATGCTGTGTTCATGCAACGTTGGCAAAATGAGAGAAAGAGGATAAACTCCCTTTTTTCCAACTTTGGAGCATTCACTCGTTATTTCTAAGCTGGTTAGCCCTAATTCTAACTCTGTAGATACATAAATAGGCTACATTAGCTTAACTTGTTTTGTTCACTACCAGTTGTAACGCAGCGCATTGTTCATATAAAATTAGCTGAACTGATTGTATTACTGTGCAGTTCAAACAGGATGACGGTAACATGGTACTGATGCCACCCATTGTTGATCTTGATGCATTCAACTCCCCTTATATCTGAATGACTGTGAATGAAACACAGCCATTTGCGTTTTCCTGTCTGCGTATTATCTGTAATGTCAATTTAACTGCAGTGTCGAACTATAGCTAAGGTTGGCCATCAGGTGCTCACGGTCATACGAGACCGAGTTTGTAACTGAACTCAGCAGCTGCGTGTTTATTGCTCATAAATTCAGCTTTTCATTTGTGAGAGGAAGAAGCTGGTTTTCTTTCAGAAGTTATTTGTCTCACTTAAAAAAAAACATCTGTCATTATTGATTCAATCAAGTCCTTGGAATTCATTTTTACCAGTGAGCCGGTTTTAGCTGCTGATGCACTGAACCCAGTCTTTTTTAGATTCAATTTTTCCAATTCTAATGATTAGGAAGGCTGCCTGGGTGTTTCGCCCACAGTGTAGCCTCGAGCAGTGGTCTTTCCTTTGAGGGCCACAGTTGAGTGGCAACAGCTGAGTGGCTTGAGATGCAGAAGAGGCAGGTGGCGTCATTGTCCGCCCAGGCTTTGTTTATCCGTCCATGGCAGCTCCCTCTGGCAGTGGCACTCTGAGCTGGTCATTTTGAGATGATAGGACTTTGTGATTGTAATCACAAAAACAGAGTTGTTTTAAATAATTTTGAGGAAATTTACATAAGCTCAGTAAACATAAGCTGGTAAAATCATTCATATAGTGAGCTTTTAGAGATGTTTAGCAGGCTGATGCGTCAGAGTCATGATATGTCCTCCAGCTGCCACATTTGTTCATGTCATGGGAGACTTGACTAGAAAGTCACTTTGCTCCATGACACAAGCCCAGGAAATCAAAGCAAATTTACATACTGTAACCCAACAGTAAAGGCTTTTCTCCTCTGTGTTAACGCACCATTAAGCTGCTAAATTGGAGGACACAAGGGCAGAGTGTGTGAGTCAAAGGACGCGGTGGCCCAACAGTTTCTCCTTGTCGCTGCCTTATCTGTTTACACAGCTGTATATGCAGACAGAAACCATATCTGAAAGGACAGAGCGCCGCAATGAATTAGCTGCAAAACTGAATGAATCGAATGATTTTTTTTTTTCATTGCACCAGTCTTGTCCCGCTATCAGTTCAATTAGCAGCTCCTATCTTAACATCTGGAGGACTGTATGATTTCATTTGGTAGTAATTAGCCTTTAATGGTTTAGTGACTTTGCAGTTGTTCCAAGTTAGTGAGTGGAGTTGTCTTTTTTTTTTTTTTTTAACCTTTTCTCTAATTATCCTTGTTCACATGTTCAACTGACTCGGTGTCAGTGCATGCATGTGGAGCAGAAGAAGACCTAAGATAAATCAAACCTCTGACTCAGATATGACTGACTGATATTTTGGATAAAATCCAGACTATGTGAAGTGAAGGTGCAGTGAGCGTCCTGTCCCTCCCTGCTTACACATAAAAGTCTCTAAGGCCACAACTCAGTGGGCTTGTGTGAATTATACGCCAATATGTAATATGTTTGTATGTCTGCCAAATCTGGGGGGCGCATTACAGCTGGACTCTGCTGCCCTGGCTGCATCCCTGCATTTACATCCTCATTATGTGGCAGCCTCTGCATTGCTTTGACTCCCACCTGACCACAGCTGTTCCACTGTCTAAAATAATAAGCCTTCTTTAGACTCTACAGAGGCCGTTTTAAGTAAAGGAAAGCTTACAAGACGGTGTAACAAGCAGGAAGGAGGTACTCCAAAATCGATTTGCATTCTGCCTCTTCTCCTCATACAGCCACAATTCCCCCTCCTTAACAAACAAATTAACAGCAACTTTCATGAGGCTGCCTCAGCAATTACTTGTTCAAAATGCAATGCTCTTGAAAGCACTGAAAATTGTGCTGCACCACATTGCCAATTTTCATATTAGTTATGATTGCATTTGAGACTTTGTAATGACTGTCATCTGCTTGCTCACAGTTATTCTCAAACAAAAGGTAATTTTCAGAGTTCACTCAAGTGTGCCCTGTCTTCCTTGTTACATCATCTGGCTTTTGGCCATTTGCAAGAGTGATGACGGAGATATGTTTATATTGAATAAGTTCCAGACATAAGGCGAAGCACTCTCTGAGAATACTATGGAGGAGAAATTGTTCCTCTACAAATGTGGTGTTTGTGTGTTTTCCAAGCTTGTTACCCAAATATCCTCCTGCTCCTCAGACATTCACTTTTATTGGATTGGAAGAGCACATGATGCAAATGGGCCATAATGGCATATTCTCCTGAGCCCAGGTTGAAACGGAGCATATTGGTCATATAATTTTGATGGTGGACACAGTATAGTAGATGGGTAGATTGTCGAGCGATGGCTCCTCTCTGCCGGGCTGCTGCAGACAGCTGAGGGCACGCTCTAACTGGCACATGCCATCTGTCTGGAGATCTGGGGACCAAGGTGTTGCTCCAAATGCGTGTCACACATCAACTTCATTGTGAAATCAGAGCAGGATAGCAGTCAATCACTTTCAGAGGCTGAGCTTAGGGTTTTCATTTCTTACTTCAGCAGCTGAGGTCAGGGCTCAGGGAAACTGAGATGATCCAGGACTGAAGAGTGATGGTGTACAGCAAGAGGTGAATTTGAATTTTAGGCTTGAATCAGCTGGGACTTGGGGAGCCCCCCGTGACCTCATCAGCTTCAGGAGCAAGCAGCCTCATCTCTCTCCACATAGTTAAGGGCTTTGCTTTACCTGTCTCTACAGAGGGGCCATTTGTTCACATAGAGTGTCAGCATGCTGAGCTTCCTCTGCTAATGATTCTACAGGCAGTCGAGGTGCTGCCACTAACAGCTTTGCAAACAGAGAGAACCGACTCTGGTTTTCACTGCAGGGAGATCAGCTAACATGTTACAGCACATATCAGTATTCATGAAATTTTACACTCTTCTCTTTAACCCCCCTGGCAGTCTCCTCCTTGATTTCCGGTCATGTCTAGGGAGCACACTAGGGCAAATGAGCGTCCTCGTATTAATTGCTGTCAATTTGCATAAATGTTTGGCTTCCAGATGCTGGGGATGAGGCAGGAAGGGATAACAGCCGGCTGGGTCACCTCTCCGCCATGTGTGTGCGAACTCTTACCACCACTCTGCTCTTATTCTCTGTTTGAAATATCATTTATTCAAATCCCTCACTTTAAAGCAGTTCCAATTGTGTATATATATGTATATTTACAATAAATCAGTATGTATAATGTCACAGAAACCTGCCCATGTTCTTGTGCTATACCATATCGCATTTTGGCATTTTCACCTCGCTGTTTTGGTTTTACGACCTGGAGTGAACACACACCATCAGCTCTGGGTCACTCTCACCGCTGTCAGTGTGTTTGAGCAGCACCAGACTTCTGTTTTCAGTAAAAAATTGAAAAAACGCCTCCATAAACACCTGGTTTAGCACAAAACACAACATAAAACAGTGTTAGTTGGCGGACAGATTGGAACAGTTAAAGGAGCTTTTTGTAAGTTGTGCTATTGCTACATGGCTAGCATTACAATTAGCAGTTGTTTACCTACCATTTTATTGGGTACTGGTCAGATAACTACAGTCAGGCTGTGGTTTGTTTGTTTGTTAGCAAGTTTACCTCAGTATCAGAGATGGAGGAAAAACAAGACGGTTGCTTTCCACTCCTGGAGACAGCTCGTGTCTGAAGTTCTGCTGAACTTGCTAACAGCTGTTAATGCCAGTGTTGGGTTTTGTCGCAACAGCAAAACATCCTCTCAGAGGCAGATATGTTTTTTTCAGCTTTCAGCGGAAACAAAGTGACACGTGTGACTTGTGGACCTCTGCTTCTGCTTTATCTGCTGGACGTGCAATAGGCAACCATACGTTAACAATTTCACAACAAGAGCCCAAGAGGTGATAACGTAATACGGTGTTCACAGCTTGTTTCCGCTGCTCCCAAGTGGCCAATCAGTTATTGCAGCTTTAGGGATCTGTCAAACACCACCGGATGAGATGAGAAGGCTGAACCTCATTATTTCCCACACTGAACTGTGTTTAGAGAGAGGGTGGAGGATAAAGTCACAAAGACACCATTTCAGATTTGTGCCTTTGGTGCTCACCATGTGGTCCAGTTCCTGCACTGTGGCTGCTGCCAGGCACAAGCAGAGCCCCTTTCATATCCTGACACACAATGGTCACCCAAAGCTAGTATGGTGGAGAAATGAGGCTGATAGTCAGGCTTAACCTGAAGAAAATATCAATATCTGCAGGGCTTGCTGAAATAATAACACGTTCGGTGAGAGGAAATTATAGGCCTAAAGTCAAATTTGGGCACATTCAAAGAAAGTCAGATGATCTAACATCCAGTTGAAAATACTAGTGAGGCATTGTCTGAAGCACAATGTTTAATATTATGGTGCATTGAGCTTTATTGTATCACTTCTTCTGTGAACCAGAAAAGCCAGGCAGTTAGGAGGTTATAAAGGACGTTGATTCTGCTCCTGTGAAAAACAAAATCTGGACAAACTCTGCTGAAAAGAGTAACAGGGCATGAGTACGGTGTTTTAATTACGTGGTTGTTGATGGGACACTTCTAATGTAAATGTAAAATCTGACTTTGTGTTTGCAGTGGAAAAATAAGATGCAAAACAGTGCAAATCAACGTGTACCAGAACCTGACTTACCCAACAAATCAATTGTAATTCACTTTGATATTTACCTTAGGTAAAGTATGCCGCCCAGGTACATTTACTCAGTATTTGTATTCATGGTGTGTGTAAAGCCGAGAATAATGAACTCTCACTCATGAGGTGCGTTTTCATCACTCTGCCTGGTGGGTCAGCCAAAGCAGAGGAAATTCCAGTACTTCAAGAGCCTTGATTACGATAATAACAGCAGCACAGAAAACAAAGGATCAAGTCAGATGCGTGGGGAGTGTAAGGCTCGAAAGCCTTATTCTGATTAACATGAGGGCGTTTTAGCAGCATGTAATATCGGAGGGAATGTTAATAACAGCGTGAAGAGTCATGCAGCGCCGCGAATCGTGAAACAAGTGTCTACCGATTACAGTACACTGCAAAGTGCGAGGAGTCCACATTTTATTTAGATCTTACATACCTCACTGTGTTTGACTCTGATTACACATTAATGTTGATATTAAACTGATATAATGGGGCTTCTTTTGCTCTGGGATGGCAAAGGCTTAATAGATATGCAGCTCCATCTTATTGCAGCACGTCAACGGACTCATATCTACTTGATGAAAAGAGAGGCCTGCAGTAAGTTGCAGTAAGATGCTGGGTCATCTACATTGTTAAGAAGAAAAATCAAATGTCCTGGTATTGTTAGCGTTATTGTAGGCCTGCCCAATAACATGATGACACGCGATGACGCTGTTCAGTATTGTGATGACGATATGACTTGTGAAAAATAAGCAAATATTCAGGTGTGCATATGAACCATCCAGTTCATCCCGTGTCTTTCTGAAAACAGCTCAATACACCGAAGTACATACACCTGGCCTGTAGTGGTGCTGTAACACTGCCACACAAATACACCAAAACCAGAGAAGAAGAGTAGAAAGCTTGCGCACTGTAAACAAACTCCAAACATAAATCGACTGAACACGAGAAGTGGAGCCAGTACAACTATACCGATCGATTGTGGACACGTAAAGTGAGTGTGAAGGCATGGCACCTGTAAATAAAACTCACTGCATTTCAGGCAGCCTTTTGCGATGTGTTTATCGTGCATGTTGATGTCATGATGACGATGAAAAGTCAGCCATACTTTATTGACTTGTTGTTGCTGTCTTTTATTCCAGTTTTATGAGATGCAGTTTGCAAACTTTGTCACAGACCCCATGAGTAACCCTCACACTGACAGATATACCATGAGTCAGTTGTTACATTCAGTGTCTCTTATCAAAGGGCACATTCATGGCTCTATGGCTCAGTAAAAGAATGGTCAAGCTCTCAGGCCCAGCAGGAGGCGGGTTGTGAACCCAGTCATTAGGGAAAAAAATGTCAGCGTCTATATGCGTTTGTGAATAGACTACAGAGGGGAGCATTCGCAGGGGTTGACAGAGGGCTGCCATCGAGGTAACTTACTTGTCCTTGTCTGCCTGAGGCTTGTACAGTACAGGATGCAAACTGAAAATAAGCCTCACATCCTCCATACCCACACCTCAACCCATCAACCTCTCGCTTCAACAGCTGCCGTATGTGTCAACCAATAAGAAGGTCCTTGTGTTTGCTGAGGTCAAAGTCATCTGTCAAACCGACGAGACGGCTGGCTGACTCCACTGAGGTAATTGGTAGCAGTGCTGCCTCCTAGGAGATGCTTGACAAAAATCATGCCATGTGTCAGGGAAATCCGTTCAGGGGACACACACTCTTGTTCCTCTGATGGCTCGCTGTGCTGAGAAGCAAACACACTGAATGCGACAACACATGAAAAAGACTTTCAGTCGTCATCAGGCACGGCAGCAATCAAAGGCAGTTGACACTTTTTTGCCCCAGATGATATAAGCACTAGATACAAGAAGCTTCAATATGCCACCTAAGTGCCTGGAGAAGTTCACAGTTGCATTGTAAATTGTGGGCATAATGAATGGTCTTTAAAGCGAGGCCAGAGCTGCAGTTTTATTGCCGTTAACAATGGATATGTATGACTGAAGAGGTGGTTTGAAATGTGACATATATGTGTCTTAGAAATCACCCCTGGAGATGTTTTAGCTCCAGGCCAGGGATAACTTCCAATCACATTTCAAGGCCAATTCTATGGTTGCCAGGATACAGACTTTCATATAAGGAGGAGCTCCAGTCAGGTTTCATACGACTGAGCCAAGTAGTGAAAATCTGGGAGCTAGTTAACCATCTTCCCTCTAATTCTCCTAACCCTGCCAGGAAAATTATATTTTTATTCCCTTTTGTTTAATTTCTTCTCAGTTAACAGAAATTAATTAACAGACTGCAAAGAAATTTGGCTTTGAGTTAGACTAGAGACCAAGTTAGAAATCATTAGTGTTTGAGTATAGTCTTATTACCTTTTTGCTCATATTGCACAGATTTATCACCCAACGCTGCGTTTGTATTCAGCTCTGTTGAGCTCTTAGACCTCTGCTCAGACCTGCCCCTTTTAATCCTCACAGTGGTGTTTGCTCAGTGGTACAGTGGCGTCAAGGCGCTCAGGGAGACTCGCACTCCTCTGTCGCCTTCAAACCTCCTCTGAAGGGAGTGGCATTTATTGTTTATAAAGTGCTAAAATCTGACCTCCATAGACCGTCTGACCTATATGATACAAATCCTTCAAGTCAGAACTCTAATAATTAAAGTCTAAGCCCATCTTTGTGTTACAGCGGGGGGCTTTTGGCCTGCAGTGTGACATCAAGGTCTTGTCGACGTCCATCATCACATCCCCACTGTCTCTCAGAATGAGTGAGTTGTCTGAAGCCTCGCCTTTGAAGCCGTTACTGAGTCAGCTGAATGTGACACAAGATCACAGTAACTGGGGAATTAAGTCGGTGAATTGTGTATGAATTTAAAGATACGCAGATTTAAGTTTGCTGACCGGCGACATTTGTTGTGAGCTACTGCTGAATTCGAAGCATCTGAAAAAGTAGATGTTACATAAGGTGAGTTTTCACACTGCACTCTATTCAGACAAGGGAATCTCAAGGTGTGATAAACGTAGCTGATGAAGTGTTCTCCTGAGGTCTCTGCAGCCTCTGCCATGTTCTTTCACTTTTCTCTCCTGCTGTTCATCTCTTTTTTCTGTTGGGTGAAAAGGGTCACAGTATAGGGGAGATAAAACAGACGGACATCACATGTTGGTCTCTCTCCTGCAGAGATGTTCCTTCGTGTTTTCTTTCTTTCTTTTTTTTGACAAATGCCAACAAGCTGAGAATCTTTTGACTTCGGTGCGGCTGAAGGTCTATCCCAGCTCTTTTGATTTTGCTCAGCAGGAGGGCACTGGACTGCAGGATGAGCACGGCGCTCAGAGACTCTGAGCAGCTAAACCAGATGGCTCAGAGAGGTGGGATCTTCAGACAAGTGCAGGCAGTGGTGGGCTTGTGGGATGTGGCTGCTGAGAGGTGGGCTGCCTTGGCTGGGGCCCACTTCAATAGACACCTGCAGCTCTCTCTTTATGATATTGGATTCACCCCTTTTTTGGTTCAGTGGAGAGTGATTGCAGGGGAGAGAGAGGGAGCATGGCGGGGATGCGGAGATGGAGAGGGAAAGGGGAGTAACAGAGATCAGAGGCACAGAGGATTTACAGACCAGCAAGAGAGAGAGACAAAAAGATGCAAAGGAAGGTTAGACAGCGTGAATACAAACAGGATGAAGGCAAGGAATTAAGGTTTTAAGCTGCAGTAACACTCAAATCACTTTTTATAGTGCACATCAACAGGCATGCTAACTGTTCCATGAGGCTGCACATGGAAACAATGCTGCTCTGAACTAGATGCTAATGTTGGATGCTCACAAAGACGTTGCATGTTTATGTTAAGCATTTACAGTATATTTGCTGCGTGTTGCCAGTGGCATGAGTCAGAAGAAGGTAGCATGTTATATGTTAGAAGCTGGTGTGAGAGGAGGGTTGCAGAGTAATAGTGCAGTGCCTGGGAGACAGGTCGACACACTATGTACATAGAATATGGCCCATTCCTGTTGACCATGGTGACAGATGAGTTCAAACAGGAAACAAGTGGCTTTATTGTCACTGTCGTGGCTATTCATTGTATCGTCACTGCGTTGTGTACACAGTGGAGGAAGTTGGGTGTCTGCGGCAGTGTAAGGAAAAGCACAATCCATCAGATTTCACAATGACATGGTGATTCTGTGCTTTATTGTGCTGTCTCATTATGAATCGCCCTTACTTTTGCAATCACATCCTGTTTTTTTTTCCTTCTGCTTTTGTTTGAAAGTCAGCCTTGAAACTATCTTGCTATTAACGTTAACCTTCAGTGCACTGACAGAAATACAAATTATTACATATGCAAACCAGCTAATAACATTGTAAACAATAACAACAGTTAGAATAGATGTGCTGGCCTTAGCCTTTGAGTTGTTCAGCATTTGTGCAGCTCGAGGCAGTGGAGAACGAGAGCACTTGGATAATAGCTTTGTAAGCTCTCTGACGTGCCGAGACGCTCTCCAGCGCAAACGTAATTACGGCCTGACAGTGGGTAGAGGCCCTCACAAAGGCCCGATAATCAGAGGCGGGTGATCGGAGCTTGCAGCTCATGACCAGCAGAGGCAGTGACGCTGAAAGGTAATTAAAGTCACCCGCAGAGTAGAGCCATGCAAACTGCACTCACAGCTTGCGACAACACCCGTCCTTGACTTCACGCTGTTCTATTATTCTCTCTCTCCTCTGTCTTGTCTTATGTTCCCTCATATCCTACTGGATTTCCTTCTTTTACCTCCTTCCTAACCCTTGGCTATCCTCCCCTAAACTCCTGCCTTCCTTTATCCTGATCTGTCCATCATTCTTCCTGTGAGTGTTCCTTGCTCCTTGTCATCCTTCACCCGCTGACTCATAAACACAGCAGCTACCAGTTAAGTGCAAAACTGCTAAATAAATGGACCATGACAGCCCTCAACTCCATGCCACACACTTACACAGGGCACATGTTCCTCCCAAAACATTGAGTTAAATTTATTTTACATTGATTTTATTGCATAGTTGTACAAAGTACAGGACTGTGTACTGGTTCTTCATGTAAATACACGTGTACTCCCCCTATCTCTAGTACTACATAAATGTACTGGTTTATGTATAATCCTCTCACATTTCTTGAACCTGTACATCATCTTGAGGGCTTACCTGGTGTTCCCTCTGAGAGTGGAGTCATTGATTTACAAAAATAAGATGGCTTTTTTAGGAATTGGGAATCCAGGGATTTTATTCCAAGACACTTAAATCACCTGAGACCGGAGCTTATAAATAGAAGGGCATCTTCCACAAACATGCAGGGTGTCAGTATACTGGTGACATTGAGTTTGGTTTGGACTGTCTGTAAGCTTTATTTTGAAGAACCTGTGTAGTGTACCATTAAACCTACAGTGAATGAACTGATTTTTGATTAGATTAATACCTTAGCCCTAGTTTTGTCCCTGTCAAGTTCAAGGCCCTGTCCCTTGAGGTTACAGTTCCCAGGGTGGACTTCTGATCTCAGTGTACAGTCACCAACAAAACTGAGGAAGAGAATAACACTCTTTGAGCTTCTGGAGGAAAAAAAGTAATTTTCTAAGTGACATTTTCTATTACATAGATCTTGAAGCCTATAGATTTCCCCTGAGGTCAATCTGCTGGAATATAGACTGGAATTCTTTAGTAAATTTTAATTATAGCAAATTGCGGAGAGGTCACTGAGCTTGACATTACATCCCATGTATTTCTGGACGTCAGACTAAGTTTCCACAGAGTTATAGTCCAAACATTTTATGCGCTGACCTAACTTTTACTCTAGAGAGTTAGCACGTGTGCTAGTCTGTGTGGTTTCACCTGTTCTTGCTCTGCAGCGGCTTCATTGTCGCACCAAGTTAGTATAAAATCAGGTACCTCTGGAACTCTAGAGGACTTTGACTGGTGAGGTGTACGCAGCCAGATGCAATGTCTTCTTACCAGTCTAAATGACTTTGGAGAGGGAATGTAATTCATCAAAGTATTTAGCTGGTGGGAGCTAGGGATCACCAACTTTCCTTTTAAAGCAGAGGGGTGTCTATCTAATATTACTTGCCGCAGAGTGTGAGCTTATCTCTAGCTAAGCCTTTGTGCTATGCAAAGGAGTGACAGATTACCCTTTCACTGTTCCCCTGTTCATAACCCCCTGGCTCACCCATGGGGAGCTCAGAGTAAATGGAGAAAAAGGGGGCTGGGGGCGGGGGGTGGCATTGTGCAAGTGTGTGGATTGGTGACTTAATCCCTTCGTCATCTTGTCATGTTTGGCACAGTTCAGGCACTGTACACAGCGCGGTGTCTGTCCTGCTGACACTTTAACTAATGACAGGATGTTAAAGAAAGAAATAGTCGCTCTATTAAGTTCTCACAGTTTCTCCCACTCAGGAGCAGCCAAAGAGCACGTATGTAAGACGGTGATGAGCCAGCAGAGCAGGCATCAGTAGTGGATTAAAGAGAGTGTAGACAGCACATCAGGGGAACGTGTGTGTTTAATCCTTCCCCTGAGGATCAATGAACTTCAGTTCAATTAGACATAACACGCATGTCATTTTGTTAAGACTACAGGAACATGAGGTTCATGCAGTGGCCTGCTCAATTTACTTGCATCCTCCAACATAAGAATAGCACAGTCTGAAAATCCTCCATTGCTAATTGATGGCTTGTTGCTTCATTCAAAAACATGGAAATGGTGTGACAGTTACATAAACAGTACCATCATGATCCTTAACAATATGACACAATTACAGTTTGAAACATTTTGCACTATCCTGAGTATTGCAGTAACACATTGTCACACAGTTCAGTTTATCAGCTTTTTTGCAGCTGCATAAATGTAATAATAAAGTAAAACTTTGTCGACATCTGTTTTATCTAATACGATAAAGGTCTCATTCTTGCAGAGTGGGATTTTTAATCAAACAGACTGAGCAACACAATTGTAAAAAGTACTCTAGTCGTCTTGTACCGAAAACTTAAAATTTATTTGCAATTAACATAAAAGATTGATACTGATGATATTGCCACACAAAATATTGTGATACTCTATCATATCTACCTCAGTCCCCCCCCCCCCAGTGACAATATGAAAGGGTCTCTGGGAATGATGAACCTTATCACTGTAGTCTGTAGCTGCAGCTGTTTTATGGAGTTTCAGCTGTTTTGATTCTGGGCCCACGGCTTTTACTCTGTTGGTTCACTCTCACATCGTTTTTGGACACAGCAGGTAGCTGTGTGAAAGTCACACAACAGCAGACCATAGCTAGTGACTTACTCACTGGTGAACACAGTACTACATTTTGACAGCTGAAGAGACAGTTATTTGCCTCCTGAGTTGGTGCGAAGAGTCAGATTGGAGTGAACACTTTTCTTCATCAGGTAGCCTAGAACCATGACCTCAACTGAAGGTTAATGTTGCTGCATATGTACAAAGGCAACTATACACACTGTTGGCAACAAGATAGTGGGGCATTTGGTAGCTACAGAGCCAGACTTTTCCCCCAGGAGCAAAACACATCTGAAAGAAATAGTTAATGTTGGGCATATATTCTTCGTTTGTCTCCAGACGAATGCTAATGTTGCTTCTTAAATCTGGGCAGGTATGGTACATTATGAGTGAGAAAGAAAGAGCAGTGATGAAAAAAGTGAGTGTGTCCCATTTTCTCTCTCACTCTTTCAACCTAAGTGGTGAAAGTAATAGATTTTTGTGTCTACTGACTGTCCAACAGTTTCATCTACAGCCATAAAAAGCAGCAGGATAAGAAGTGAAACGTAAGAACATACATGTACCTCAGAATTACAGCACTTGAGTAAACAAACTCCTCATGTCCTGATTAGCCACTGGCCATATGAACAGGCACTGTGGTTCTCCATCTCTCTCTCTCTTTTTTTCCTCCTCAGGCGTGTTGTTGTGGATGTGGATATGCGAGCAGGACAAGGGTTAATGCTGCTGGGTAACACACAATGGTACCTATGTACTCAACATCTAATCCACTGGCTTGAAGTGAACAGCAAGTTGGCTAATGGGCATTTTTAGAGAATAAGAATCATCACAAAGCTCCGTGGCATGAAAGACCACAAAGGCGGTAGCCATAGCCACTGTATACTCATTTAGTCCATGCTGCCCTGTGTGGCAGAGCAAATCCCCTTACACTGTGCTCTTTGTTTAATGTTGAGCTAATCTGTTTGGCCGATGCACTATTTTCTCTCTGCCATCAGTAAAAGAAAGTGCTGATCTATCATTTTTGGAGCCAGGGGGTTAGGAATTAAGCAGCTTATGTATACAGTACACCCTCGTGGAGCAATACAAATGTCAGGTTTCTCTCTAACTAACTGGTTTAGTATTAAAATTCCATTACAGGTCAGATCTCATACTGCGCAGTATTTAGTTTTCTTTCTTATGACAATATTTTGAAAGAGCCTTTAACCTCCCTACAAGAAATAATCAACTCCTTCTATTTCATCCCATGGATGATGAAAAACACAATGCCACATAATTTCTGCTCTCCTCGCAGGCGTGTGTCTATTACTCAGAGATTAGCAGCGATTGTGTTCAAGCACCAGGGTCTGTAGAGGGAAAGTAAAAAGTTGGGTATTAGGCAAGTTGACACTGTGCCTTTTGAACAAGGCAGCCCTGGGAGCACAAGATACCATGTGCTGCTTGAAGCATGAGTGACATGCAAGAGAGGAAAACACCTCACAGGATGACAACAGGAGAACTGCTGCATTTCAGTGTGTTATTTACCAGAGAACAAAAGTACCACTGTACATGAGGAGAGGAGAGGACACGGGCTTTTCATTTTAAACAAAAACCAAACGGCAGGCATGGCATCGCAGCAGTAAGCTTCACCATGAGAGAGTAAAAAGGGAAAAAAAGGCTCTGACCTTGTTTTTTTTCTGCAGCCCAGTGAGGTAGTCAGATCAAAGTGTGCAAGATTGTCTATCTGTGTTAGTCTTGTGATGACTTTGCAGCCTGTTTGTGATGCTTCCTCGCCTTGTGCCCAGTACATGCCAGGATGGGCTTGAGCGCCACATGACTCTGACCACAAATAATCACAATTGGCACTATAAGTAGAGCATGGCAGAATTTAGAAAAACCCAGATTATTTGAAGCTGTCTGTCAGTGTGGTTTTATGAATGACACAAAGCTTTCAGGGAACGCTCTGGTACACCCCATTGTCTCCATTTGTGGCAGCCGTGAGTCAGTGATGTCAGCGTTAATACTGCAGCCTGAGTGCACAAAGCCAGCGCTGGAATAACACATTTCTGGGAAACTGCAGCAAAACATACAGTGGTTTTTCATGAAGTGACATGCAGCCTATTTTCTGTAGCGTTTAGCAATGAATGGATGTAGCCTACTGTTGAGTTTATGTGTGATGTCGAACATGGCCTGCGTCCAATACGTAGAATAGATCGCTTGTTTTGTTTTAACCACAGATTGTTTAGAGCAGATACTTAAGGGAAGGATGTTGGTTGTTGAAGTTCAATCCTCTGCCACCCTTTAAAGTTTCTCTTTAATCTTTGACTCAATAAAGGAGGAAAGACTTCAGTCAAGGTGAAATCTCATAGAAAATGAAGAAAGCAGTGATGCTCACAATACAGCATGTGGAAAATCTTCTCGCATAATTAAGTTGAATTCACCTCACCTGACATTTGAATTATCTTCTTAGCTGTGTTGAGCAACTCTTAATGAATTACACTAACATGAAAGAGTAAGGCATGTAGATGTTCTCACAATAAACAGTGATTTACAGGACATGCACTGGAGCAATTATTTTAAGAGCCACCGAGAATAACTGATATATTCCACATGTGCTTTGTCAAAACAAGTCTTTTTAACAGAACGTTTTTTTCTCTGAATGGCTAAGGAAAGGAAAACCTGATTGGTTCCACAGACAGATGGACGGCTTCACAACCAAACCATTCAAACACTATTGCTCTGTTGAGTTTTAAGACCACATAAAACCCAGATCTGAGCTCGTTTCATTTTGTACGTTTCAAATAAAAATACGGGTGGGACTGCATGAGTATGGGAGAGAGCCAGTGCCAGCTCAGTGGTGTGAGGTGGTGTGATGCACTTCATTTATGTCCAGCAGATGCATAAAACCCATGCATGCAGTAATTTGTAGTTCTCACTCTTAATACCCTAACATCATACAAACAAGACCCATAACCTGAGATCCACCTGTACCCGGTGGAAAGAATACAGTTTCATTACAAAGATGAAGAATAACCTGCCTGTGTGTATGAAAACACTGCCCTCTCCTGGGATTGTGTTGTCATTATGTGTTCACCTCACCTCAACAGCTCGCCTCATACTGTTGTCGTTGGTTATGGAATCTGATTAGAGTCCTCACAAGTGATTATCCGTAGAATAAAAGATCTTAAACACAGTTTGATATGTTCTGTTGTTTTGTGAGCTCTACTGCTCTGTCTCCGCTGCACATTTAACAGCAAAGAGCATCCTGGACACGGACACAGCTGACCTAGCTGACCCCTGAAGCAGAGATTAAGTTAACCAGTTAATCAGTTGCTTTAAAGCAGTTGTTTGTAAGCATTAACAGCTATTTACTTACCAGCCTTGGCAAGAGCTCAGAAAGACAAAAAGTTTTCATACATCACCTGAGCAGCGCTACTATCTCAGGCAGAAAACAACAAGCTGGTTAGCATGTTGAGAGAAGAGAAGAAGTGATGGAAGAAAACAAACACTAACATAGCAAACATACAACACTTGATGGGTTCTCTCTGCGTACTCGGGCTTCCTCCCCAAAACATGCACAATCGGTTGATTATCCACTTCAAAATTGCCTGTGGGTTCCTGTTAGCCTGTAAGGTTATGTCGAGTAATAGACAGGGGACCTGTCCAGGGTGTACCCCACCCTCGCCCTGTGTCAGCTGGAATTGGCTCCCTGCTGCTGCACAGATAAGTGGTATAGAAAATGGATGTAGATAGATGTTTCCTGTCTGAACACTGACTATAAAAGAGGATTTCTGCCTTAAATTATTCAGCTCAAGCTTGTCTGTCAGTTTGAGGCTACATAACAAAAAAAAAAAACACATTGGTTTTAATTTTTGTGCACAGATTCCTTCAAGTCATGATAAACAAACCCAGTAAATAAAGGCACCCAGGGCCGTTCCATCAGCAGGTTTTAATATGTGAAGAGTGTTTTTCTTTTTCGCCTTGTCTGAATAGAAAACAATCATGGTGGTACCACTGAGCCCCTAGGGCACACTTTGCTTGAAATAACCTCATCAGAGAAATACTCTTTATTCCTCTCCTGTCGGTGTTTAAGAGGCTGTTGACCCGGACAACACTGAAGACTCCCATTTTACCACCCACATACTTACTCTGTCAGAGGAACGTGAAACATGATGCTGTGCCATGTTATCCTGCAGTACCTGTTTTTATCGGGCTGCGAGTGCTAATGATTGTTGTCATGGCTGATTAATTTGATGTTAATGTTTCTCAATTAAAGTTATTTAGTTGTGCTATAGAGCAGTGTTTTTATGAATAGACTCCAGACTGCCAGTGGATTCAACCATCTATCCATTGTCTATACCTCTGTACTCAGGAAGGCGGAGTACCTAGAGAGAACAAACGCAGACTGAAAGGCTGCACACCATCATGCTACCCAAAATCCATCTTGCTAACAGTTAATACAAATGTAATGACTATGTAATTCCGTCCCAAGAAACTAAGGCAGTTGTCAATACAGGATCATAGGCCTCTCATGTTAGAGCTGTTAGTAACTACTGTAATTGTTATTTGAAATGTTCATATTTTTTACTCTCATATGTCTTTCTATAAAGTTGCAGTTTCTTATAAACAATAAAAAAGGCCTGTACTGGATTCTACCATAGTCCTAAAGCTGCAGTTTGCGGTGCCTCCACAAGGTGGCAGCAGAGATCACAGTTTGACTTACTTCAAATGAATCCCAGGTATGCCTTTGTGATTTAAGATGACAGTTGAAAATACCAGCATTATAGCAAGCATTCGGTGTCCTCTCTGAACTATAATCGGCACAACCTTCTTCAGATTCCTTCAGGGGTTTTTATTGTGAAATAAATCAGGTCAGAGTAATTTAAACAGGGGAGGCTGTTTCCATTGCATCAGCGGAGCGCTCGGCAGTGCCAGCGAGTTCCAGGAAGAAGCACGATGCCTAACATCATCTCAGAGTGGAGCGGAGCAGGTGCTTTACTGTCAAATCTCAGATCTGCTTCTTCACTTCCTTGTGTGGGGTTTGAGTGAAACCCAGTGTTACAACCTTCTGTATGATCCATGGGGAAAACCAACAACAAACAACGCAGTTTTCATTAGAA
This sequence comes from Caranx ignobilis, assembly GCA_021432705.1. Classification (NCBI taxonomy): domain Eukaryota; kingdom Metazoa; phylum Chordata; class Actinopteri; order Carangiformes; family Carangidae; genus Caranx; species Caranx ignobilis. The sequence continues at coordinate 3,639,082 of MU269991.1, read as the reverse complement.
AAGTTTAAATTCCTCAATGATATACAAGTATTGTTGTCTATAACAGGTGACTGCAGTGTTACCCACTCTGTTGTATAATGTGTATTTAACAAATGGAGTCACAAAGGACCGAGGAAATCCCCGATGACACTCCAGTATGTGCAACATCCATCTTGTTATGAGGAAGTTTGTGGAGCCTGTTGTTTGAAGGATTACACCACATGCTTGGGAAACTGTAATGATCCCGGATCACCAGGAAGGATAAAGTTTACACTTGTGGCCAAGGGACAGGGTGAGCTCACACAGCCACACAATATACCAGTTGTTAACACCTAATGTCATTTTACCTCACCTGTGCTGATCCTGACTCTAACTTCAAGCTAATGTACCCTTTTGGGAGCTGTTCTTGGTACAAAGACTAAAAATGGGCCTGGCTCTGGTAAAAAGTAACAAAACCTGCCTTCCAGCACCACCCGAAACAAACTGACAATTTGATATCTTGCTTTGTTCATCCTTAAGTAAAAAACAAAAATTGAAGCATAAATGGGAGACACTGTGGTTTTCTGGGAGGTTGTGAGTCAGTCTCTTTAAAGGTGTGTTGTTGGGCTGATTTTATTACCTCTGGGCGAGCTGTTTCCCAATTTTCATTTTTTTAATGCTAGCTGAGCTAACTAGCTGCTGGCTTTGTATCCAGTGAGTAGAAATAAAGGCTGGTGAAAATACTCAAATATATCTTTAAATCTTGTATCTCGTGAACGAGCAGTTCCCACAAACAAACTCCCCTCTCAAACACACCCTTTCCCACACATACACATTCTCTAGATATTCATTATTTGACCCATTATTAGCCTACTTTTCAGGGGCCCCTGTTGTCATCCCCGGAGGAGTGCGACTCTGACGTGTTAGGCAATCGTGGGTTTGGCAGCTTCCCAGCAGCTGAGGCACTCCAGCAACCCTGTTGATACTTAATCTGACTCTTGTGCTCTCTCACGCACGCACACACACAAATGCAGACTTGCAGGCAGGTATGCGCATGTACACGCACACACGACGCTTACGCAAGCCCCAGCCAGCCATGCCTTGGGTAGTCATAACACAGAGAGGGTGGAGACATGCCAAGCTCTTATAGGTCAAACTGTGAGTCACAAGAAAAAGTGGATTACATATAAAAGAACACGGGTATGTGAGTTTTAATGGCGTTGGTGGTCCGTGTTTGATGGTTTGACCTCAAGAAAAAAAGGAAAATACGCTCCCTCTTGTGTATTCCAGGAAAAGACACTGACCCATTATTGACATTTGTGTGTTTGAGGAGTTAAATGTTACATTACGCAAAGGTCATAGAGGAGTAAGCGGTTAGAGGCAGAGATGGAGAGAGGGAGAGTTTTTCTCCCTTGCAGGGATGAAATTGAAAGTGCTGAAGAAAATGAGAAAATGTATCAAGTTCACTGGCAGTGATGAAGAGCTGTGTGGGGAGAAGGCTTTCAGGGAAACCTTCCAGGCATGCGGCTGAGCTGTGTAATGTAATGTGCAGGTGTTTGCAAGGGGGCGCGTGTGTGTGTGTGCGTGAGGACGAGAGAGAGGAGGACAAGCAGTAATGGAAAGAAAAATCTGTATGAATATGAAAAACTGTGATCTTTATTCAACAACTCCACACATATTTCAAATATACATATTTACATCTTTTTGTACAACGAATATAACTCTTGTGTGTAACCTGTCTTGAGCCATAAAAGCCTCTAGGTTGTGTCACAAATACATAATTCACAGTGCAATATGAAGTTTGTGCACCCGTGTCAGTTTACTCTACATGTCACATGACCATGTGACTCACTCTACATGTATGAACCGAACATAATCATAAATCTCTTAAGTTACTTTTCTGCAAGGAACAACCCAGATTGTCTCAAGTCTGTTTGCATCTTGGCGGACGAGAGAAAATGATGAGAGAACTGCAACGTTAGCTTTATTAGTCTACCTCCTGACCCAAACATTAAATGCACAGCGCTTCTCATATAAACCAGATTTAGTACCATTGTCAATGTTATTGTACCAGAAGAAAATAGCAGGCTGCAGACCTGCAGAAGACTGTGAGGCTGAACGTCACTGAAACACTGCATCCGCCGGTCACAATCCAATATAAAAGATCTCTTTGAAAGTGGTACATCATGTCACTAGCTATGACGACTAGCCTCCATGGATCCACAGCTTTCAACGGCAAAAAAAAAGGGGGAAAAAATACCATTTTTTTTTTTTTAAACAAAAAAAAAAAAAAAAAAAAAAAGGTGAAACAGTCAGAACAGATTCTTCCAGCCAAGGTCAGGGCCGTTCTATACAGACACGCTCAAGTGTTGAGTCATCATCAGACAACCAACATCTAACATCGCCTGACTGCGACTGATTCAGAGCCATTCAGTTTATGAAACACAGTGATACGGGCACAGCACTCAGCACAGCTCAGCTTTTGTTAAAGCAACACAGCTTGACATAATGTTCCGACAGAAGCGAACAGAGCAGGTCAAACTGCTCAGCTGAGAAAGTCTTCATTTTTCCTGTAATGTTTTTCTTTCCTTAACCGGATATTTTTCTTTTTTCTAGAAAATACAAGCATCATGTGACTGAGAGGAAATGTGTATTGCATTGTTGGGAAGTACCATTGGATTTCTGTATTTTCTGTGTGTTTTTTTGTGCCTTCAGGCTGAGGATACGACCATCTTGAACCTCTGATGCTGCTGAGGCAGGTGACCGGTTTTTTAAACCAGGAGCATTAGTGTTAGGTTTCACTGTGGCTAATGGCGCACAGCATTTGAGAGGAGTTGAATTTGCAAGGCTCAACCCTGCTAATACACACTTATGTCTGGAAGCAATCCTTATATGAAATATTCAGCTTTGAGCATGCTTTTAAATAAGATAAAGATTTGATTTTAACTGCTGGCCCAGTGCCATTGCTTATCTCTGAGTGTGTGTGTGTGTGTGTGTGTGTGTGTGTGTGTGACCAACTCGTCCCAATTTTCTGTGAGTCTTGCACCAGTAACACCCTGACTTTCTCAACCTTCTGCGCATGGTGTGAGATTTGTAAATGCTCTCCAGTCGCTGAGATGTTGCCAGATTGGCAGTGTGACACCTTTCGTGTCGTCCCCGCCGAGTGTGACACATCAGTCCTCCGCTAAAGCATCTTTCTCACTTTATGTCACTGCCTTCTGCGAGACGTCGAGCTTGTGCTAGGTCCTCTTGGAGCCGGTCGGTGAGTCAGCTCTGGTGAAGCCTCCAGCCCGGTCAGAGAGTGAGAGGAACAACATCCTGGTCTCCTCGCCTCCCATTCAGGACTCATCTAATGCTTTCTGAAGCCTCGTGAGTCCAGGCTGAGAGCAAACATTGGTGACTACTGTTTGCCACGAGTTGAAAATTCTGTGATTCACTCGCAGTGGCCTGCAGAGATTATTTTGTTAACATAATCTGGCAAGATTCGAGTCCTTGTTGTTTTTTTTTAGCACCAAATAATTTCAAAAACGCACATATAGAAACACAATGAATGATCATTGTGAGCAATGCCCTTAGCAAGTAACACATACACGACAACAAAATACAGTACAGTAAGTTTTTGTAGAAAGCTTGAGGGTGTATGTACACACAACAGTAGACAAATGAGTTTCTAAAAAGTGCCAATGTAAAAAAAACAACAATGAATCCCTCATGGCAATTTTAGTTTTGGTCCCTCAGCCAGTCTTAGCTGGATCTAGTCCGTCAGCAGAACAGATCATCGTCCTCTTCCACGTCAAAGGACGGCACCATCTGTTCTGCCGAGTTCACTTCCTGTTCGCCCAGCGCCGCTTCCTGCGATGACGGCGGCTGGTGGAACCACGGGTGAGCGAGCAGCTCGGTCGCCGTGAGTCTCTCCCAGGGTTCTTTCCTCAGCAGGCTCTGGAGCAGACACTTGGCCTTGGGCGACAAGCCCTCTGGCAAACAGCACTGGCCTCTGCGGATTTTGGAAAAGAGCGTGGCTGGGTCCGGGTCATGGAAGGGGTAACGGCCAACCAGCATGGTGTACAACATGACCCCCAGGCTCCACATGTCAGCCATCTTGCCGGAGTAAGGCGCGGAGCCGCTGAGAATCTCTGGGCTGACATAAGCGGGGCAGCCGTGGGTGTCTGACATGGAGTCGTTGTTTGGGTCTTCCAGGACCCGACAGTCCTCGAGGCTCTCTAGTCGCACCTGTGTCCTGTGAAGAAAAAGTCAGAATAAGGTCAGGACATTTGGCATGACCTTTAAGAGCAGAGAAAATGTTGAAAAATGTCATGTTTAGTACACGGGGGGGGGAATTCCTTCACTATTCCTCTAGCTATCCCTAAGCCTGAGACACCATCTGACACCAGCGCAGCTTCAAGTGTGTGCCTTCGTCGTGCTCTAAATGAGGAACGCAGAGCGAGATGCCAGGCCAGTGACATCATCTGTTATCTTGTATAGCGTGTAACTTTACATGTTACAGTGGAACCAAAGAACACAGTGTTCAAATCCAAACTGGAATCTGCATTTACAAAAATAGAATATGTTTACTGAATGTCATGTTGTTGTTGGAGACGATGTTATCGAGTTCATACGCAAAACAACTTTTAAAGCACAAGTCATTCTTTGATCCAGTACACTACTCTGTGTGTGTGTGTGTGTGTGTGTGTTTGTAACAGTGACTTTGTTTGACACTGTCAAACATTTCAGAGTTAAATGTAAGTCACTGATTACATCATGGAAAAACATTCATCCATCCTTTATCCTTAAAATGCACAGACGACAGACAGATGGACACACACACACACACACACACACACACACACACACACACTCACCAGTGAACTTACTACGACCTAAGTGCACAACAGTGAGTCCTATTTGAGAGGCAGAGCTGCCTAAGCAAATTTCCAATGACTTCCTGGTGCACACATGCTCAGATAAACACACATATAAATATACAACTCCAATCCCCTCCCCCGTCCTGTACTCACACACTCAGTGCTATATTTAGCCATGTTAAAGACAGGACGTGCGTTTAGTCCTGCACTAGAGCAATTAAGACAGAGGGAGTGTATTTGTAGAACCAGACTTCTACTGCTGAAACGCTCTTGATTAATGGGACAAAGAAAAATATCCCTGCGTAATTCCAAGAGTGATTAATTTTCTACGGCAACAGATGTGCACCGTGTTTAAATTAAAAGTGAATGTGAGTGTCTTGAGATTTGCTCCCAAGGCTGACTTGCAGATTGAGTATTTTTTTTTTCTTTATCAAGTCAAACCACACATAAGAAGTGTGCTGTTTTTATCTCACATTCAGGTCGACTCTGGGAGACACTTCAGTCATCAAGACGGAGCGGCCGGAGAGAGAGGGAGAGAGAGACAGAGAGAGAGACGGATGGACAGCCACAGAGAGAGGATGAAAAGATTGACAGGCAGAAGGACCAAGATAGAAAGCAGCTGATATTTAAACATCAAGATAGTGGAGGAGATAAGTCAGCAGAGGAGAAAGAGAGATGGAGACAGAAAAGGAAACAGAACAGAGAGAGTTGGACGGATGGAGAGAATGACTCATCCTTCTGTTGAGAGTACATATCTTCTCTCCTCCTCCTCTCCCTCTTTTTCTCGAGCCGAGGCTATCTGCACCTGGGTCCCACACTCTCGGCGCCAGCCATCCCATAATTACCCTCAAATGGCTGTTGCCACATCAGTGACGCACGGGAAGGCTGGCCCGGCAGTGAAGCTCTGCATGCTTCACAGTGCTAGTCACCTTCCTTAAACTGGCTGTTTCAGCTGCAGTGTGTGTGTGTGTGTGTGTGTGTGTGTGTGTGTGTGTGTGTGAATGGAGACAGCGTTTGTCAAATTGTTGTGACTTTCTCTGTTTCTGGCCTGAGTGCTGCATTGTCGGCCAGGACATTGCATCACGGTGTGACTGTTGAGGTTTGAAAGATGTCTGATTGTGAATTTGGAAGAACGTGTGACGGAATAAATGAGGTCATGCAGAATTGCAACATTTCAAAGACACTTGTGTTATTATGTCAACATGAGTCAAAAAGTCAGGCCTATGATTAGAAGGAAGCAGCAATCTCAGGGCGCAGGAAACTTGATTTCCTGTCAAAGGAAAACCAAATTCCATGATGTCACACAGCCATTTAATGGTATCATCAAACTCCACAGCTGTATCTCTGTATCTCTGTAGGGTCCGTTTTTTTAGTGGTGTTATGGCCAAAAGAGTAAAGAGAAGAGAAGTTAAAAAAGACGTCATCCCACAACTCCAGGGTCAGATGGGTCTTGTGGGTCAAGTCTACCAGCATTAAAGTTGCCATGTCGTCACCTAGATGACAAAATACTGAAATGCACACATTCTTGTACGCGACAGTGTCTGTCTGATCAGCACACATACAAGCACGTATGTATGGACACACACACAGAAAGAAAATGAGCTATGCAGCCCTCCCCTCCTCCTCCTCCTCCTCCTCCTCCTCCTCTTCTCCCCCTCTGCGCATATACACTGTGACTCATCGCTCTGCAGCCGTATAGCTATCAGAGAGGGGCACAACCAACTTCAACTTCTCTCACTGGGCTGTCTGCACTCATTCATCCAGCGTGACCCTGAAACACCCAGAGGTCATGGCTGGAGAATGTTACTGTTGAAAAGTCTCCATGAAAAAAAAAAAAAAAAAAGCTCGAGGGGGGGCGGAGTGGAGGGGTTGTGTGGGATCACCAGGCGCTTACAGGAAAGAGAGTGACGCAAGGGCAAAGAGGCGACAAATAGTTTTGTAAGCAGGGATCTTGTGTGTCTTCCTGAACAGAGAGGCAGACATGAAGCCCTGTGTGTGTGTGTTTGGGAGTGAGTTCAAAGGATAGTGCTTTGAACTACTCCTTCGTGGATGAAAGTGTATGTGAATGAATCCTTGTTGGGAGTCAGTTATTTCCGCAGCACAGTTATGATGTTATTTATTAATAAATAATGAGTAATAAATATATTCTAAGATACAGACCACAGAAGGGGATGATTGTCTCATTCACCAGCCTCGTCTAGCAGCACTGCCAAGCTGCCACCCACTCCATTCACACATGCACACACACACACACACACACACACACACACACACACACACACACACACACACACACACACACATAGGCATGCAAAACAAACACACAACAAGGCGCATACAAAGAGACACATCGAGAGTGAGAAGGGAAGACAGACAGAGAGGGCGAAAATCTGGGAAGCTATGCAGTCTGCCTCCACAAGTACAGAACCTCCTACTCTATCTGCACCCACGTCGATATCTGCACACATGGCCTTGTGTGTATCAGCTGCTGCCATGTTTGCTCTGTGCCTTTTGGTGGCACGTCCCACCACGCTGCATGCGTTTAAGGCTGACAGCATCTGAACTGAAGTGATACTATCGAAGCCGGATGAGAGCTGGTTCAAAGGCGTATGATGCTGAGCGAGCAGGTGGTTCAACGTGTGAGAAACTTTTCAGGGTTTGATGTCTAAAACTGGGCACAGTGACTCAGCGCTCCCATCAGCTCACCTTTTCTCGTCGGCGAAGACGAACTTGCGGAGTTTGAGGTCGCCCAGCACGATCCCGTTCTGGTGGCAGTGCGCCACGGCCCGAGCCACCTGACGGAAGAGCCTGCAGGCGTTCTCCTCATCCAGCCTGCGACAGCTCTTCACCAAGGTGTGCATGTCCCCAAAGTCTTTGTCCAGGAACACGTAGGCCTTGCACTCGCCGAGGATGATGTCCCTGATGCCGGCTACGTTGTTGTGGCCCGGCAGGATCCCGTAGGCTCTGATCTTTTCCTGGTACACCCCCATGTCAAAGACCTAGGCGAGAGATGGAAGTAGAGGGAGAGAGGTTGCAGGAAGGAAATTAGGAAGATAGGAAAGCAGGGGAGGGGTGTGTGTGTGTGTGTGAGAGAGAGAGAGAAGGAAGGAAGGGAGGAGGCAGTGGGTCAGTTTGTTCTTAATGATAATCTGAGGAAACAACCATGCACATTTGGCAGGCAGATAAAACAGGCGGAGGATATGCTTTGATTCCAGCTCAATACGTTGCTTTTGCTCCAGCGTGACAAATGAATCACCAAAGCCTTTAACTTTATTAATCAACAAAGCCAAACGCCTGCAGGTCTTTCATGCAGTGGAAACACACGGATCTGGATCTGTGTGTGTGTGTGTGTGTGTGGGGGGGGGGGGGGGGGGGTTGTCTGGCGTTATCAGACCAGATCCTTATCGTGGTGGTATAGTCCTGTGCCTCACATGTTTGCATTTTTGTGTCACAGGCTTGGCGTATTGCAGTGACGTGTATGCAAATGAGGCGAGTTGACAGACACGGCGCTGAAGCCAATACAGTGCCAAGGATAGGTGGACCTGAATGAGGCGCAGGCTCCGTCTCGTATTTGTAAACAGATTGAGCAGCAGTCCCGGAGCCCTGATATGGTTCACCGTTTAAAAAACCATGAAGCAACACTCGCCGCTTGTTACGCAAAGCGTGACACATTTTCGCGTGAGAATCACATTTAGGTGAAAAAGTCAACTAAACACTGATGACATGTCAGACTGGGGGGGGGGGGGGGGGGGGGGCTGTTGAGCAACGCCGCGTCTCGAAACAACCATTCATTCAAAGAAATTGCACAATGACTGGGGATTGCGCATACCTTGCACAGTAGCTCATCGCCCGTGTCGGTGTTCATCGCGCTGTGCATGCTCTCCCGGTCCGCCAGAGGTAGCAGCAGGAACGGTCCTATCCTGGACGGTCCCTGGTGGGTGGCCGGTGGTAGGCTGGACACCGGGCTGACCGGGGAGCCCGGCGAGGTGCCGAGGAGTCCCTGCGTGTCCCCAGCCTCGGCGCTCAGCCGGGCGCATTTCGCCGGCGGCTGGTCGTCCGAGTCCAGCCGCTTGTGCGCGACTCTGACGGTGCGGATGCAGGGCGCCGGGCTGCCCCACTGCAAGTTCATCCTGATGGAGCGATTCACCATGGAAGCAAACACACTGAGAAACACGCTGGTTCGGATGCGTCCCCTCGATCGATTAAACCAAACTACACACGGTGCGCTCCATTCCTCCGCGCGAGACTCATTCTAGCTGAAGTGTAAATGAAACTTCTTTCTCTCGGTGATAATCCAACCCACGTCCTTTTCTTTTCGGTTTTCAGAGAGTGGATGCCCGCGGCTCCGAGGTCTGTGCACTTTTGGTGAGAAAATCCCGATCCCCCAGAGTCCAGACAGACAGAGAGAGAGAGAGAGAGAGGGAGAGAGAGGGGGGGTGAGAGAAAGACAGACAGAGAGAGGGAGAGAGAGGAGAGACCGCCTTACACTCAGAGAGAGGCAGAGAGTGTGTGTGAGCTCCGGTGATGTTGAGCTCTGAGCTCAAACACTCCGCCCGACCAGTCCAGCCTCCTGGTGACACAACCATTGAGCAATCCTGTAACGGCACCGACTCCAGCTCCAGCACGGCTCTGATGAAACTGCCTGCTGTACTGTATTACCTTTCACACAAGAGCGCCTGCAGCATATGGTTCAGACATCATAATGTTATTTATTTTATCCCTCTCTCCCCGGCGCGGTGTAATGAATCTGTAAACTCCTCTCTGAGCTCTCAAGATTTTTTCAATGACGAAACCCTCTCACTTATGATGGCTGCTTCTTCCAGCCTGCACATGCTTTAGACAATAATTAACAATCTTTAAAACTCTTCCTCTGACTCAGTTGTTCCTTTATGTTCACCTCTGATTGCCATTTATTGCACATTGCAACAGTCCCTCCTCAACTGTTTGCTCTCCAGAGTGTGAAAGAGTCGATACAACTGCTCCAGCGTGTAAAGCTTAACTCCAGCTTTAACATCACCATGATATTTTCCCATGCTGTGCCTGTTTGTTATGTGGATATGACTCACCCCCATAAAGCCTTACTGGTGCTGGGGCTATAAGCATTCACATAAAATAGCCTGTGCCAGCACAGCTCTGTAAACAGCACCACAGCAGCTGGGCTCCCAGAGACACTGATCACTGAAGTTGAAACTTCTCGTACCCAGATACCACAAAAGAAACATGCACAATGCAGTGTGTGTGTGTGTGTGTGTGTGTGTGTGGAAAAAAATAATCAGTGACCTATGGACTATTACTTAAGGATGTTGATCAGAAATTGAAGGGTGAGGTACAGTATACAGTCAGCTCCACAAACATTACTGTGATGAGTGTTGCGATGAACTGTAGGTATGAGGTAATTAAATGTGCGTGTTTTTGTGTTTGTCAGGGTGTGTGCATGCGCGTGACCATGTGCTCGTTGCGCAAGAGTTCTCTCTTTTTTTCTTTTTTCTTCTTTCTACTGCTTTATGTCGAGCGAGCACAGTGGTGGCAGCAGTCAGAGGCACACAGAGCGCTAACTAAAACACCAGAGCACCAGCTGGCCACTGTGCGTTCACCCTTCTTCTTCACAGCCGCCGTCCTGCCAAACAGGAGCACGTACCTTCCCAAAACCGTTTCAACACGGGCTCCCTCCAACAAGAGAGGTTACGCACTCAACCAGGTCACGGCAGCTCGGCTCAGCTCGACTCAGAAAGGTCATGTGAACCTGTCTCCGTGGGGCCGTCCAAACATGGACGAGCTGCAGAGTCCATAGAAATGATGGCTGTTATTTTTAGGCCTTGCATTCTTTCTTTGTGCAGTGGTCGTCCTACGAAAGAGGTGACTCACCAGCTGATTGATGTGTGTGTGTCTCTCAGTGAGCAAGTGTGTTTGTCATGCCGTCGAGCAGGCACAGGAACAGGTTTCCTCTCTCGCTGCGGTCTCCCTGCCTCCTTTTTTTTTTAAGTTCAAAAAGCAGGATGAACAGTCACTGTGGGAAACGAGTGGCAGAAGCACAGGAGGCTGAGATGCTGTTATCTGACAATAGCCTGGATCCGGCGTGCCAGCGCATCAAAGTGATGATGTATATTTGTAGTTTCTTTGTGTGTGACACAGTGTTTAGGTGTACACTGGAAAAACTGACTTATTTGTGTTGGTCGTGATTAAACAAAGTGTTTGCACATGTGTGTATGTGTGTGTGTGTGCACGATATAACAATTTGTCTCAATGTAACTAAGAGTTCATGCTGGAATCATTACACCAGGTCACACCATACTACATGTTTAGGCTGAGCATTACTCATAGGCAAGATAGTTTATGTTGCTGGACTCCAGTGTGTACCTCATGATGTATGTGGGTGTGTTATATAGATGTGTGTGTGTGTGTACAGTGCCTGTGTGGGAGTGCGGCTGCATCCCCATACTAGTGAGCTAGAAGAGAAAACAGTATTCAGGGCATGCTCTCCCTTGTAATAATTAGCTGAGTCATTCACCACCAGCAGCGGTGAAGGGAGGCTGGGAATTGATCTGCTCTGAGAATAGTTCAATCTGCTCTGGCTGACAGCCAGCCATCGCTGTGAATTATTCTGCATTTGAGCTGCTCTGTCACATTCCACATACGCACACATGCAGATATGACAGATGAACAGAGCTGCAGACTTGAGACCAGAGCACAGTTATGAAAATCAGGTCTCCCAATTGGACGGCGCGGTCAGTTTTGATCAAGTAAGACCGCGCTGAAATAACGTTTAAACGATCCCCCACCACAGGCTCTGCTGGCAGACAAATCTCTCAGCGTGGATAATGAATAATGATGCTGTGTAGATGTCCAGTGATGAGACGAAGCAAACAAATAATAAAGAAACCCAATGCTTCCACAAAACACACAGCTCCAGCTCCATTTACATAACAGGCCTTTCAAACAGAACACTGTTTGACTTGTCATAGTAGGAACAGCACAGATGTTATTGATAACTTAAAGTGTTTGCTGTTACAGTGATGCAGCCTTCACACAATGTTGGAAGAATGGGAAGGGCTAAAAAAATCTACCATTAGAGATATCATGTCACTGTGCTTCCACATCACATCACTAGCTGTGATTACCCACCTGTGATATGTTTGAAGTGGTTCATGAAACAATATACAACATAGGGTATAGCCTCATCCTCAACAACTGAGCTGAACATGTATGTATTTATCAATATAATGTATCAATATAATGATTTATATTATCTGTTTTATTGGCAGCAAGTGGGAGAAATCGTCTCTGTCAGATAGTCCAGATATATCCAACTATGAGGCTGATGTGAATGCAGCACGCACAATGTCAGGACACTGAAATGGAGGCAGTCAATGGGATGCAGCCGTCTCTGATTTCTTGTAATTCACCCCTGTGCTATGGCAACCCAGCAAGCTAATGTACCTAAATACTGACTGACATGCACATTTGCTAAGTCATGTGCTGGGCGATGATCATCCTGAGTGAAGATGTACACTGGAAGATGTTCTGTACATAATATAATAACCAAGGCACATTGTACATCAAATACTTAACTCCCTGCAACATTAAAGAACCAGGCATCAGATTAGTTTTGTTTTTTTTGTGACCACATGCAGAAATATGCCACATATGCCAAGTAATATAACAGCATATGAACTTTGACCCCTGTTTCTTGAAAAAAGGGTCACATGAGGATAGAGGGAAGGAGTTTATGCAACACTATTCTTTTGACAAGTTCATTATCTTCCTCTATTGGTTTTACACTGACTGCTGCCTCTGTGTCTTTTATGAATTTTGTGAAGTAGAACTTGTTTTCTGCTGGTGTCTGCTGGTGTCTGCTGCTACCATTGTGTCTGTGGACAGCTGACAGTTTGCTGTGAATGCAGAATTAGAGTGTGGGAGATAGAAGTGGGCCAGTGGATATTCAACTCTATGCTTGCAATAAAAATGATTGAATTTCTATTCAGGGTGTAAACTCTGCCTCTATAACAAAGAAAAGAAGTTCTTCTAACACTGCAGTGCGCCTCTGGCCTACTGTATGTCTTCATATAAGCTCCTGGACTCTGTGAACTGTCTGAAGTCAAGCGTTAAAGTCTCATCCAAAATTAGTCATCAGCCAGCTTTAACCTTCTCTACTGAATATGCGCTATATTTTCACAACCTCGGCTGACCTCTGGGACAATCAATCAAACCAGGAGCCGAGATGGGGGATTGTTTCATGTGGATGGACTCCAGACTGTAGTCTGGCCAAAAAATTCTGCCTTCTTCTGCTAGTTATCCCAATCTGTCCATCACTATTCCTTTGATGTGCTTGCTTGAGTTAATGTTGGTTAGACTGGAGAGGCTGGGCTCTTGGCAACATGGATATTTTGTGCAATCCAGAAACCCAGTTTAGGTATAAAACCTCCTTTCGGTTTTTACAATATACTGTGCACGGGCTTTTACAACATACTACAACTAATTGTTTGTACACCAGAACTCACACCTACACATTGTTCCCCAATGATTGAAAACATTTGTTCTCACACAGGGTGTTGTCGTGCTTGCACATACTCAGCACAAAGACTTCCCCAAAGGTCTTCTAAGAAGTTATAAAGCATTAGCTGAATGTAAAAAATTCTCTGTCATCTGTTCAAACCATGTTCACGTGAAGTGGTCAGTTTCGTAAAACCCATCTGATTCTAAAATTAAAACTGAAAAAGAGAAAAGGAAAGAAAAAAAAACACAGATGACATTGAATTTACTGTAGATGCAGGTGCTCAGTGTGGTCACGATCACATGACCTGGTTGTATGTTGCCCTTTTTGTTTCATTCGAACACTGAGTATAATAGTATAACAGCCAAAGTTGATCAATCTCACATTAGTTCAAATTCTCCATGCACAGCATACTGTATGTATCAGTTGTGGTGATCATAGCCCTGTTATTTACTTGGAATCAGATAATGGTATTTCCCAACCCAAATATGAAGTGTCATGAAGTTCCACAGGAGGAATTAAAACACCATTCTTACAAAAGACTGTCCAAGATGTTGTTTTTTTGATCATAGTTGCTGACCAAGTGGCAACCTCTGAAGCCGACACGGAAGTACCAAAAAACTACACTTCTTCAAATGGCCGCTTGAGGCTGGATCCAAAAGTGAAGCAATCCCCATCGACTCCCAGCAGAAACATGTTTACAGCCTGGTACAAAAACCAGTTTTGGTCACTACGGCTAATTTCCTTCTTTGTAACAAGTGTGATGGGGGGGGGGGGGGGGGGGATTATTGTAAAGCTCCCTAATTTAAGTTTTAATAAAGCTTAAAGTTCTGAATAATTGAGGGCGTGCTGCTTTGAGTGACAGGTGGGTGAGTAGTGGGTGACAGCCAGTACCTAAATCTCAGTTTGACTCCTCTTCTCCAATTTTTCAATTAGCTGGGAGCTTGGCCGATCGCAGGTATGGGCAGCAGGGTGACAGCTGAACTTCCCACTCTGAGCTTCCAAACCGCTGCCGACACACGGATCAATAACTTAACCTCCCATAGGTATTCAGCTTGGCTGGGACCTGGTGACCGTGAAGCATATGATTCACATCAATTTCAGACTCACCAAACCATACAGAGGCTTGTGTGAAAGCAGCTGCATCTGCCGTGTTTGTTTCCGCTCATTTGCACAGCTTTTTGCTTTTTATTCTGACAAACCCTCCTCACATAACTGAACACCACGTATGCACTTACATCGCAAAGAGCCTTCATGTCCTGAAAAGCTAATTATAGTGACACCGCGTGAACGCTGTGCACTCGGTGAGTGAGGTTATTAAGATTACATATTCCCAGTACTGGTGATAAAGTGAAGACAACTTGAGTTATTCCGCTGTAGTGCAGCAGAATAAGGAAATGCATTTTTACCATTTAAAGTCAAAGCTGAAATGATGAATGCCTTTGTCCGCTGTTTGTGCAATACCACAGTTTCTCGGGAAAGGTCATGCATATACCAGGTATCCCCCAGCAAGCCTTAATCAGCAGAGTTTCACTTCAAAAGTTCAGCTCACTTCCCTTCACATCCTAGGAACGCAATTTCATAACTTTATCAGTCTCTCTCCAACACATGATTTCACTGAAATAGTCGCCCTTATGCTTACTGCTCTGCTCCAGGATGACTCAAGGGGTTTCCTGTTGCTAATGGGAAGTTGATAGCATTTGTGCATGTCTGTGTGTGTGTGCTCGCGCACCGTGCCCACAACACACACACACACACAAAGACGTCACCGCTACACTGTCACCAGCCCATCACTGGGGTTACACAAGCTGTCTCAACTCAGCCAGGCCGAGTCCATGATGTCACTCGCAGTGGAATGTGAAAACACCGATTGAGAAAAGGAAACAAGAAGTGACGGTCATTTCATGCTCTTCTGCTGAGGGAAAAAAAGAAGAATGTGTTGGTGACGATTCACCTTTGTCAGAGAGTAGGAACGTAGAGGAAAAAGACTTTTGATCAGAGAATGAGTCATGGTTCCACTGGATGATGGTGATGTGATGTAGCACCTAAAATGGTCACCATTAAAACCATATCATCATATCATATCATATCATATCATATCATATCAGATCAGATCAGATCAGACCAATATCTATCCATCCATCCATCCATCCATCCATCCATCCAGTGACAGCAGGTCAAACAGAAGGCTCCGGACAGCCCTCTCCCTGGCAACTCTTTCAAGCTCCTCTTGGGTGTTTCCTGGTGAGAACAGAGGTGTAATCCCTCCAGCAAGTTCTGAGTCTGCCCCAGAGCATCATTTGGAAGTATCCTTATCAAATCCTGAACCACCTAAATCCAGCTCCTGCAGTGCTTCTACCCTGAGCTCCTCACCCTCTCTCTGAGGCTGAGAACAGGAAGCCCATTTCAGCTACTTGCATCGATGGTCTCGATCTTTGGGTCATATGGCTGTGAGTTATGACCATAGGTTAGAGTGGGAACAAAATTTGACAAGTAAAAAGCTCCTTCTTTACCACAGTGGTCTTGTGGAACGTCCGCATCACTACTGATCTGCTGCCCTGATTGTCAATTTCCCGCTCCATCCTACCCTCCTTTGTGAACAAGACCCTGCAGATACTTGAGATCCTTAACTTGGGGCAAGAACGCGCCCCCAGTTCGGAAGGAGCGGTCCATAGTCCCAGAACCATGGCCTCAGACTTGAAGGTGCTGATTCGCATCTGTGCCACTTCACACACGGCTGCAAACCGTCTCAGTGAGCATTAACACAGACATGTTGATATTTCCTAATTAGCACAAAGTACAGCTGAAGTCATTTCAGTCATGCCATTAGTTTTGCAGGTTTTCAGTCATTTAGCTGTTTTCTTCTTGATGGTCTCTCCCACACGATTTCTTCCAGGTGTGACCTGCTTTGATTTATTTCATCGGCGCAGTAAAAATTATTCTTTTACAAACAGCGCCTGAGAGGATGGCACATGAAACTGTCATCTGACATTAATCTCCTCTGCCGGTTGATGAAAGATAAGCTACAGCTGCTGTTCAAAAGGGGCGTCTGCTTTTAACATACCTACACTAAATTGTACTCTGAAGTGAGCGGATCCTCGGTCCCCTCTTCATTGCAGTAAGCGAGGACACAAAGTACATCCTCCAGCCAAAACAGAGGAGGTTGGATCATCATTAATGGCACTTCTAGTGAGAGTGCGAGATGGGTTCGTGGAGTTAAAAACTGTTATTTGTTCCCAATCCCTTCTACAAGTCCCATAACCCCCAACCTCTTTCCAGAGTGAGTCACCCAGTGCTGAATTTATCAAAGTGTGCGAACACGAGAGAGAGAGAAGAGCTTAGTGTTTGGAAAAAGCAATTAATTGCAGGATAATACCCCATGTA
The DNA here is from genome assembly GCA_021432705.1 of Caranx ignobilis. Classification (NCBI taxonomy): domain Eukaryota; kingdom Metazoa; phylum Chordata; class Actinopteri; order Carangiformes; family Carangidae; genus Caranx; species Caranx ignobilis. Next base: position 3,622,387 of record MU269991.1, on the reverse strand, counting down.
ACAGGATTTCAATGACTGTTAGCGCTGCTCTGCTCCAAAAGGAGATTTATCCTCATAATCCCGTGATGAAAGGGATGGCCAATTATTTCCCATGCATTGGAACACACTGCCTAAACCAGGGCTAGGCCAGCGGGAGAAAGAGGAAGCGAGGAACAGGAGGAAAAGACAAGAAAGTGTTTGTGTGTACGCATACACACTTACCATTTAGCCAGCAACAACAACCTGTCAGTCTTCACAAATTACCTAACGCAGAGCTTTTAATGATATGATTGCACTACAACTCACGGGAGAAAGATGAAAGCCGCGCGCTGCTCCATTAACTGCAGACTCCGTGGCTTCTGAAAATTAGGCCCCAGCGTTTCTTGGCGTTTCATCAGTTTTGAAGGATGTTGAAAATGTGGGTTAACATTCATGAAGTTTGTGTTTGAGTTTCGACGGCAGAATGTCATCATAAAGGAGTACACATGATGTTATTGAAACAGGCACTAAAGTCTTTCAAAGGAATTCATTCATAGTCATTTGTTCGCTGTGGCACAGCCTCCTAATTAACGGGTGATCGTCGACCAGAATGTGAGAAATTAATTTTTCAAAAACATCCTGAACTGTTGATCTAGAACTTAATCAGAAGATGTTTCACAAGACATCTATTATTCTTCAGCGGGGGGAAAGAATCAGTTTATTCAGATTCGGGGAAAAAAAAAAAAATCACATTTTTCCCCTCATACCACTGACGGTATGTAACTGCATAGATTGCTGTTGTTGTATTTGCAGAGAGTAAAATGTTTGTGGTGCTCAAAGCAGGGAAAACTAACAGCTGGAAAAAAACACCCAATCTTGAGAGGAACATTTCTGAATAAAAATTGTTGACAGTACAGTCTTTGCTTTATCCCAGGGCTCTTTTCACAGAAGCAATTTGTGAGCGCTGCTTACAAGCAGATTGCAAATGGTGGCAACATCACCTTTCACACCTGATTTACACTCCTAAATTGCGGGAATTTTGCAGGTCTTACTGGACTCTCTGGTTGCAAGCTTGGCATTTTTTTTTTTTTTTTTTTTGATTGATGGAATGTGTCACAGTGAGTGGGATGAAATGATCTCATGTTGCAAACAGTAGCTGGTGTGATGTAAACAGGCCCAACAGAAAAGAGGACACTGTTGGAAACACACGTTGCAGTTTTGCTTTCTCTAATATTGTCTTTTATTAGGTAGGTCACAGGAGATATGCACACAGGAAATGATGAGAGAGGCTGAGAATGGTATGACTTATGACAAAGATCTCTCCAGTCTGTGTGCTTCTTAAACCACTTGTCCACCGCATTATGCTGTTGCGGGTGTATTTTTGGATGCTTTGTGAACTACTGACAAATTTCTATTCATATCCATCTTAATGGGAGTTAATACCACCATGGTTCAGTGGAAAAATGGGAACTGACCCTTGAACAAAACTAGTCGGCAGCTATTCCCATCAATGTGCGCTTCCTGTTTTGCAACGCTATCAGCTCCACATCAGATAAGGTGTGCAAAGTGCATGAGAATTGAAACCAATCAGAATAAGATGAGTCAGTCTTGAATCTTTAATGATCGACCTATGGGCTGCCTGGTGGTTCCCAGACTTTTTAGATATTAACTGAAAGGTGTAAGCTGGGAAACAGGCATCATTATGCACCACGTCAGCACATAGACCTGTTCTGCAGCTCTCAGCCTTGAGGTCAGAAGTCCCCATTGAGATCAGAGTCGTGCATAATTTTTTGTTGACGAGTGATTCATCGCGCCAAATTTAACCCAGTCAAGTCAAACCCACAGGAAACGGGTTTTGTCTTCATCACTTTGCATTAAATTGAGTGCTGAGTCAGTGTGACAGGATCACTATGGGTGTGTGACAGCTTCGTGAACAGCATGTCCAGTGGGTGTTCAGGGACGTACAGCTGCACTTACTTCAAGCACCTCATCCAGCGTTATGGGTGCTGTTGATGTGTTCCCTGCATAAGGAGAGTATGTGTGTGTGTGTGTGTGTGTGTCTGTCTGTGTGTTGACGTGATGGAGCTGGTGCTGAATGAAGGTTTGCATGTGTGTATTTGTGTGTGTGTAGGGTGTGGGCGGAGGTAATTAAGGTGTCAGGAAACATGCATTATTAATCGTAACACGACGTAATAATGGAGCGGCAGCGTGATCTGTCATGCCTGGCTGCTTTAACAGCCCTGGGGTGTGTATGTGTGTATGGGGGAGTGTGTGTGTGTGTGTCTGGTGGGATTTTTGTGCAAGTTGTTTCCATGTCACTACAGGAGCACTTTATGTGCTGTGGATGTGTTTCTTTTTAAGCATGTGGCCATGACTGCTTCTGTGTTGCGGTTGCGTCAATCTTTCTATTGAATCTACGTTTCACTGAGAAAGAGAAATCAAATCCATAAATGAAGAGTTTTTAGCGTGAGTGCTTGGAACAGTATGTGTCCTACTTCTCATAGTGTCTTGCTTTTGTTTCATGAGGTCATTCTGCCATTCAAGCCACAACAAAAGCACGCTGTAAAGGACACTCTGCGAGTGTAGTCGTGACTGGGCTATCTCACAAATGAGGACAGAAATGTTCTATTCGTGGCTCATTGGGCTGAAGAGGAGCCATACTTGTTTGTGCTACAGTGTTGAGACAGGGCTTAGGTGTTAGGCAAGTTACCAGGCTGTGACTCAATGTTTGGTGTTGATTTTCCCTCAGTGTTTTTTAGTGCTGTGTTATTTCCCCTCAGGTTACATTCTGAAAGGGGTAAGGTTGATCCGGTCGTTTTAAATCCAGGTTGAGCAGTGGTATAACCAATGGAACAAGAGACTTGTGAAGAGCTTAGGGGAAAGTTGTTTCCATAGATCACACGGCAAGCCAAGATCCACAGGGGAAAAAAAAGTGCAAACCCAATGGCACAGATCTTTCAATTAGTTTCAAATAAAAAGCAAAAGGCGCTTTTCAAGAACACTGTGTCCACTTCACTGACTTCCAATAAATAGGAAAGCATAGAGCAAGTCAATCTACATTTTTACTGACAGGTAATGAGGGCTGTGCTCATTCCTGTCATGTTTATGATCTGACATGCATAACACTGCAAAACTGAGATCTGCATTTGGTTCTGAACTGCCATTGTTAATCATACAGTATAAATGCAGTGATAATGAGCTATGTGCTTTTTCATGTAGAAAGATCAGTGAAGCAGCCGCTCCAGATCTTACTTTTTATGGTGTGAGACAGCAGTGAAATATGAGTTATACAAAAACTCTATAAATAACTATGCAACAATGCTTGGATAATAGAAAACTCTCAGGCGCTATTAACTCATAGCAGAGTGAGGTAAATCATGAAAGTCGTGCCTCTGTTCACTTGTTGTCCCCCTGCTCCTGAGCAGTAGGCAGGGGTCACGTTACTCAATAAAGACAAGAACGCCGCGAGAGATCTTGAAGTGTTTTTTTTTTTTGTTTTTCCCACCCTGAGGCGTGTTCCATTTCTCTACGACCTGTGCTGTTGTGAGCTTGGCCGCTTGGCTGCTTGGCCACAGCGCACCTGGCCGTTCATCTGAGAGAACCTCTGAAAACCTGCATGGAGGCTTGCCTGGAAAAGATGGGCAAAGTATTCACCCGGGGTGGAGAGGAGGAGGAGGAGGAGGAGGAAGGGGGCTCTCGCTGGGCACATTTTTTCACCTCAGAAGTAGCTGCTTAGGTTCTGAGGGCTATGACTCAATCTCAAACAATTTCTATAAGTCAGGAAATTCCAATAAATGTTTGTTTTGGCGATAATGTCTTCAACATGTGAAAGAGGAAGCAGCGCTCCTCAGTGTTGAGATCCTGAGTTTTCATTTAATTAGCATTTTTTAACTGGATCCAGACTATTTGTACAGCAGCAGAGGCCGTGGCAGGTTCCAGTCTGGTGTAACTATATAAAAAAACTGGCAATGCTTATTTTTTGGCAAGAAAGCAAATAAGAAAACTCATCATATCATATGTACATTTTTACCAACCTAAGAACCTGCTGGTAGATTAGGCCTAATGATCTGTGTCTGACCTTTTTATGTTGTTTTCTAAACCCTGGCACACTCCAGATAGATATCACCCCTGGATGTTTATCATCTATGGAGGAATGCCAGACCTGATCTTAAATCTTTTTGCTTTATATTTTGACAGTTTCCCTTCACTGCAGTGAGAATCATGAATATTTATTGTTATTTTTATAATTACCAACGCCAGTGAACAGATCACACCTGGGTCACGAGAGCTGATTATAAACACATGATGTGAATCCCTGAAGAAGATGTTCAGATCATTAACAGCGCTGGACCGTCTGTTTATTTGACAGCTGTCAACGCTGTGACTTATTCAGACGTGTGGTTTATTCACAGAGCTGGTTCAAGGTTGGGTTTAGTGACTTTAGACTATCTCTGAGGAGACAGGGGGAAGGATCAAGGGCAGATTCCCCAGTGCAAGTAAGAGCAAGACCGAACACGCGTCATGTTTGACCTCTGAGGTCAGCGGTATACGTATGAATCTGAAGCTTTCCACCTGTGGATCCTCCCCGTGTGTAAATGCATACATACATTCATCAGAGAGGAGGAAGTAGAACAAGAACCTCTGCACATAAGGCACACACACACACACACACACACACATACAATGGCGAGGTCTATTATGTGTGTGTATGAATGTGTGTTATTTGTCGAGAGACTTTGTGGCTTGCATGCGTGTGTGATCCACTGCAGCTGACTTCCCCTGTGGGAGAATACAGACAGTGAAACAATACACTTCACTTATGATTATCATTCTCCACCATATACACACACACACACACTGAAGCTCTTCTAACACAAGCCAGATGTCTCCTGGAACAGTGTCGGAGATGGAAAGTTATCCTCTTAATTTTCAGGAGTAAATATTTTTCACCAGTTGAAAGGTAACTGGAAACAGCCGGATTGAGGAGAGAGAGAGGGAGAGAGAGAGAGAGAGAGAGAGAGAGAAACTTTGATAGAGGAACGACATTATCCTCAGGTGCTTTGTGCATAAGAAGACCAGTAATGAAAGACGTTCACCTCTCCAAAATACTCATGATAATATAACAGGAACCATAGTAAAGTGAGACCACCGGGATCGCTCATCTTACCTCCACCAACTTTACTCACAGAACGCGCAGGTTTTACAAGTGTTTTGACACGTCCAGTCCTGTGAGTGTATGAACCATACCCTGAATCCGCCTATATAACCTTTCCACCGACGTTATACGGCTGCAAGTTTGTGATGAGGGTAAATTCTTTTCAACTTTTAGAGAAAAGTACATTATTTTTTGTATGATAGCACTGCACACAGAGTGAGAGGTGAAATATGAGAACACAGCACACCACACATCCAGGAAGGTAAAAGAAGAGACAAGTAGTCAGACAGGTTGTTAACAAGCCAAGAGTTTATCCAGATTATCTCAACCACTTTATTTAAAGGTCAAACTGAATGAAGTTAGATCCGTGTATTGATTTCATGGCTCTTTCTAGCTGGTTTCCACTGTGACAGGTAGACTGACTGAGTGTTGCCAACTTTTCTCTTTAACCAGTACGGATGTTGAACAACAGGACCATAAAGGGCCTCAAGGGGTAGGGTGTTTTTTTTTTTTTTTTTACAATAATACAACAACAACAGGCAGAGAATCACCTGGCTTGTAAGATACGTTTAGCTTTGTGCTCACCCTCATTTTTTTCCAATCCAGTGAGTGTGTCAACACCAACTATCTGCTAAAGCCACAACTCTAACAAAATATATAAAACAGGTTTAGTAGTCTCTATATATTTTAATGTGGGAAAGTTTTTATACCTGTAAACCTATCTCTTTGAAACCCTTTGCCCAAAGGTCTATCTGATATCTTAAAAATAATTCCCCCAAACTGATGTGTGATGTGTAAAGATAGAATAACTACATCATATCTGTACAATAACTGTACAGATAATGATCGGCCAATAATTATCAGCTAAAATTCAATCCAATAATGATATTTTTTGCCAATTACAGTTAGACATTGCTTTAATTTCTCTCATTTTCAGTCTGTTTGAAACAATAACAAATGTTGATATTTGAAGAGTCGGAACTGTTCTTGTTTTTGTTAACAGCAGTGATGTCAGTGATATTATTCGTGTTCAGTCATACGCAGAACTATAATGTTAAATGCATCTTTACTCACTACATCTCTGCCTTTCTACACCTCAGGTGTGTCTATAAACTATTAAATATTATTGGTTATGAGAAGCACATAGTTATCAATTATGGGTATTGGTGGGAAAAAAAGATCATGCGTCCCTATAAAGATTGAACTGGACAAAAATCACCAAGGTAACCAAGGTAATATCCCACATCTGTGTGTTGACTACAATAGCAGTGTGAATACAATGCTAACATCTTTCTAAGATAGCATAATGAACCGTGTTAGTAAACACTTACCACCTGCACCACCTGTCAATGTCTAACTGACTTTCTGTCAGCTCTGTTTTTGTTCTGTACCACCTCCTGAGGGACACGTTGGTCTCTCCATTCTGCTGTGTGTTCAGTTATTCACTGTGTCTTTAGAGGTTTTCCACTGAATACATCCTCCCTCTGTGGATGAAAACAGCAACATTAGAGAAGTAAGCCACCAAAACAATACAGTTGCGGTCTGAATGCCGAGGGAAGCTGCAGATTCAGGTGGTAGTTGTTTTTATGTTGTCAGATTGGATACGTTGTTAGCTGCTAAAAAGTTCCCACACACAATTTTAAGCTACGTAAATATACTCTTCTACGATTAATGTATTGGCCTTGGAGCATCTATATTCACTTCCTCATTGTTAAACTCTGGATCAGGCCTAGTGCCCTGTACACCGTTCTTGTCCATGCTAGGTTGTCAGGTGAAAGAGCAGCTGTATGATGATAGTGCAAACATTTCCGCCTCAGTCAGACTTGCATGAAGAGTCTGTTGTACACCAAAACCTGCAGCTCACAGATCAGATCTGTTAGTCCCGAGTTTGCACATAGCATGGGCACTGTGCTGGCATATAAAATGATATATATGTATATGTTTTTGTAAGATTTGATATAATGCAAAGACACAACTCTAACAAAATATATAACATAGGTTTAGTAGTTTCTAGATATTTTTAGTGGGAAAGTTTTTACACCTGTAAACCTACCCTTTGAGATCTTTTGCCCAAAGGTCTATCTGATATCTAAAAAATAATTCCCCCAAACTGTGCAGACTTGTACAGAAACTGACATGAATTGTGATATGTGTTCACAACAGACAGTGAAGTGAGACAGTTGGGAAATAATTTTACTCATCTTAAAGGTCGCATGATCGTCTGCTTGTGTTTTTGCCTGTTCAGACTTCTTATTTAGGGAAGTTACTACATTCTGGGATCTCAGCAACTAGTTCTGTGACAACGGTGTTATTTGCAATGATAAAAAGGATTACTAAAATGTAATATGTGAACAAACAAACAATTAAATAGTTGGTATTACAGTTTAAGTTCCACTGCCAGGAATCCACGGTGAAGTGCTCTGAAGTGGTAGGAACTGACAGTTCCTGGAGGAGAAAGCTCCTCGTCCCTCACAGCACAGGAAGAAAGATATTGTATATTGTATTTGGGAATAATCTGTCCAGATGTACCCCCCCTGTATCCTGTCCAGCCCAAACAAATCCTCTCTCAGGGAGAGCAGGATACTCGGAAAAAAGCTCCGTATACTTCTCAGTCAGGATATTTCCTTCTGACTCGGTGTCTCTCTCTTCCTCACTCCATCTGTCTCTCTCTCTCTCTGGTTATCATCTGTCTTCTCTCTTCCTCGTGCATTTATTCTCCCTTTCCTTCCATCTCTCTTCCTTCCTTTAGCTCACTCTGTGAAGGGCATTTGGCAAAACGTTAGGCTCAGGGGATGTTTACATCACTGAATGATTGATGGGATGTAATGAAACAATCTAACCTTGAGTCGACAGAGCATGTTCCAAGGAGCTATGGATCAAACTCCCCCCCAGAGTCAGAGGTATTGTATACTGTTACATTATTAAGGAGACAATACAGACAAGAATGAAGTAATGGCGGAACTCGCCCAAGATAAAGCACCGTGGTAAATGTGTAAAGACATCACCTGTGAAACATCCAGACACCTTCACCTGAAATTTTTAGTTGGCTATAGAGCTGAGTCTGTGCTGGAGGTCAGATAGAGATACAAGATTTTAAGCGCCATGAAAAAAGAAAAGTTCATTTTATTATATATACATATATAAAATCTTTGAAATTCATGTTTACATGTAAGAACGACGTGCTCTAGTGACTTTACAAAGATGAATAATATCTGGTTTAACTTTAGATTAGAAACCATCAGGAGAATGAAACCTGTTCTGGCAGTGCCTAATAATTATAACGATGTAATTGTACTTATCCATATTTTCATTTGGCAACCCTGATGATTTATTGTGTTCATTTCCTTGACAGTCAATTTAAATTCATATTGACCCAGCTCATTATTCCTACTGACTCCATATTAAATTCAAACAGATCTAAATGAGTCAGAAGTAATCCACAAGACTGACTGACTGTTGTGCTATTCTGCTGGTAAATGCTACATACATAATAACAACAGAGTCTCAAGAAATGCATTACAGGCATGTGACCATATGTACCAGTAATTTGTGCCATTGTTGAACCGTTTAACTTAAAACTTCAGTACGAATGAGTACATTGTATGTCTATGTAAAAGTAATGTTCCACCAAGTGAATAGAGCCTGTATAGAAACAGGACATTAGTTCCTTCCCTGGCACAGAGTATGTTCCAGGTTAACTTCAGTGTGCCCTTCCTCTTCCTCAATGAACACAATGTGATTGGCTGTGTACGGTTCCTACAACAAAAGAGCAGTAATAGAATGTAAACACAAGGAGGGCAATAGACTAAATACAGTAGACCCCATATTTACTACAACTTGTCTTTCGTCAGTTCATTACAAATAACTCAGAGACAAAGCTATGACAAGAGCAAACCTGCTATTAATAAAGTGACAAACACAGTTTATACAAATGCAGCAGGCACTACGGGAAGCAGGAGGCAGACAGATATTACTGTAAAGGAACGTTGTCTGATGCCAGAGCGGACCCTGCAGCAGTAACTCAGCTGCTGGTGAACCGAAGCAATCTATTGTTTAATGTGGCATAGCAGCTTTTTAAAACCACTGTCTCTGTCCATCTCTCCTGTTGTATACAGGACGGCATTCCAACGCCTAATATAGACTCGAGTTGTCCAAAAAAATGTTTGTAATGACACATTTATCAAGATAAGATATCTGAAAGCGAAGGTGGAATGTGTAATTCAAAGGATGAGCATATTTTCCAATGTTAATATTTCTTTCCACAGACTGTCCACTTATTGGCCAAGAGTCGAGGCAGAAGTGTTTGTGTGCGAGTGGGAGACTGAAAAGAAAAAGTCTTATCTGTTTGCTGCATAGCAGACGATTTTATAGTTGAAAGGGATGTATTTATGACTAAAAACCTGCTTTATTTATGGGAAATTGTTCTTTTGGTTATGCAGAATATTTAGCATCTTTGTTTGTAGTGTTACCCAGAAAAGTTTTCAGCTGGTGAATTGTTTGAACTTTCACTAAAAGCCAAAGGAATCATTTTACTTGGTGGTGTAATGAAGCCTCAGAAAAGCAAACGTTCTTACAGTCGGATAATAAATCAAATTTTCCGAGATTTTGATGTCAGGAAGTAAAGGACAGTCACTTTGAAGTTGCCATCTATACACAGTCGCCTTGTGATGTGCGATGATGATTCAGACATGCCTGTTTTCACAGACACTGAAACATGAATATGGATGAAAGGAAAACAGCCTGTTTCGACCTGAAACACGCTTATTAAGGAGAAAAATTCCACCACTCCCCCACACAGTGTGTGGTCTGGGGCATTAATCAAACAAAAAAAAAGAGAACATTTTTACATTTCAAATTTGCTGCATTTCAAAAGCTCCACTGTTTGTGGGTTATGTCTTGTGTAGCGCTGGCAGACAAAGGATTGCACAGGGTGAGATGACTCAAGTGACAAACGGGTGGTTAGGAATTTGCGCAGCTCGGAAACCCATCATTACTGGGAATATGAGAGTATCAGAGCAACGCTACAGCCAATTAAAATGTGACCTTGGGTTTCAGTGTGTTGGAACGAGTTACATATGAGACATATTTTGCATCATATGCTGAATAATTGAAAATGTGGCGAGTGACCCTGAGTTGAGATCAGCCATTTGTGAAAAGAAAAATAAAAACTGGCATACCATGAAAGTAAAGGCAGTTTATGAAAGTTCAACAAAGGGGCATGATGTAAACAATCAATGAACGCACACACACACACACATTCATGCAAACATCCAAAAGCAGCCAGCTCTTCTTCACTAAGTTACAAAAACATATGGCTGAATAATGATGGGTTCATGAGTAGGTTTAGTACCACTGAATGAAACAGTGCTAGAGGCCCAGTGATGAGGAGGAATTCTTTCCGCTTTTTTTTCTCATAACAAACATTAGGTTTTATGTCGTGCAAAAGAATTGAAAGCTGATTTCAGGGCCGGATTCAATAGTTACGTAGCAAAACCACAATTGCTGATCCCTGCAGTTGTTCTCCCCATATTTGTCGCCACAGACTGGACAGTGATTACAGACATGTGACGATGAAACAATACGACTGTCCAACAGCATTAGAACGGGCAGAGGAGAACCACTGAACAGATGACCGACTTACATCCTGATTATGGGAGGAGCAGACATCCGTATGTCACCACATGGGGAAGTGCACTGACTAACAGGCTGACATATGTATGCTTAGTGACTGTAAGCAATCTTGGTACCAGGCACTGGCTGGTGTTTGTGTGGTCAGTAAACACAGGATTCCCACTGGTATACCGTAGGTAATAACAGTGACAGTGACTCGGGGGGGGGGGGGGGGGGGGCGACTGTTGCTGCTTGACACAGACCTGAAGTCAGCTTGCCCTTGCCTCATTTTCACAACAAGAGTGAAAACTGAAAAAGTGATCTGAAATCAGAATCTGGTTGGTGTTTCCCAACACGCCCTCACATACACCCCTTGTTATTAGTCCTCTGGTAAATCCCTCTGTCAGTAAACACAGGTTTACCAGGAAGGCTGAGAGAGGATATAACCCCTTCACCAGTGTACACACAGACACACATGCACACACACACACACACAAGCTCGTGCACAGATCCTTGTTGACTTCTGTGATGACGGGGTTACCTTGTTACTGAAACATCTGTTTCATCATCCTTCATATTTGTCTTTCAACACAGGTGTTCCGCTTTCCTGTTTGCTGTGGTTGAGTCAGGTTTTACTGCAGGTTAAAGTTAATCTAATTCTGAGTTATTATTATCATGTGAGCTCTCTGCTTTTTGAAATGTTTTATGATTCATGTTTTATTTCTTAGCAATGTGCCAAAAAGAAAGACTCAAAGGTTTTTGGATTTTTGTTTTAGTTAATCAATCTGTTCACTTGTGCCTATTTTAAATGCATTTATCATTATCATGCATTTATGTAAGAATATTTGACGTAGTGATAGTTTTGTCTAGCTCAACATTTTGCACACTGCTTTTTTTGGCATATGTCATTTCCTTTCTCAATTTATATTTTTACTCTTCGGAGGTGTGGGCAGACTAAAGCTTTAGGCACCTGGCAACCCGTGGCTTCCGGAGGTTATGGTTATGCAGGAATGCAAGCGCACATACAGGCTCTTACAAGTAGAGCTAACACCTATTTAACAAGGCATTTGTACAAACCAGATGACCTTTTCAAATATCCAAAGAACCACTAGTAGTCTGTCATTGTGGAGTATGATTAAAACGCTATTAAAATGGTTCTGCACATGATTCATATCCATGCCCCAGCCTATTTCAGTGAGGTGTTTTTCAGAGTCCTGCCTGTTTGTGACCTTTATCAGTGTGTTGCTCAGCATCAAATGAAACAGAAAATTGTGCAAGCCCTGCAGATTAGACGCGAATGACACTGGTGGAAAATAGAGAGAGAGAAAAAAGAGCACAAAACCTTCACAAAAAACACAACCCCCTTTCTTCTTTCTCAGAATGTTGCTATTTGCTTTGGGCAAATGGGCTGCAGTTGCACAACTGTGCAGCCACCAGCACATCAAAACCTCACACACACACAAGCTTTGGAACGCTGACACTCAAAATGCAGTAAACACTGTTTGGAAAAGCTCACCGAGGCAGTTTGCTGCATCACACGATTGTTTTTCCATTCAGTTCAATTTAACCGACCCTCAAATTAGAAACACCTTGTTTTACTGCAGTGAGCCGTCTCACACACCTATTCCCATGCCTTTAGTGAACTGAGGCATGAGGAAAACCTCCCTTTTATAAGAAGCCCCTGCTCACTGACCGCCGAAGCTTACGAAATTGTATTATAGCTCCAGACGTCTTATGTATCTTAACTTTGTTTATGTCTTACATCACAGGAATCTCCTCTGACGGGTAAGCTGCTTTTAGCTCTTGTTATTCTTGCTGAAATATGCATCTGCAAAGACCTGGTCCAGATTGGCTCCATTGGGTGTACTTCCTTAGTAGTGCTGGGTGGTCCTCTGCTCCTTATTTCATACCCAGCCTTCACAAAAATACAGATAATCTTAGTTGCTGCTTCATTGCAGATACGCCCCTGATCCACCTTTGATTACTGAGGAAGAGGTGAAAAAAGAAAACTTCACAGCAGCTCTGGGAAAGTCCAGACTGAAGTCATGAGGCCTCCTATGTTTTTTGCATAGACTATATTCCATATAATGGCTTTAATTGTGATATAAATTTAGCTGTAGGGTTATTGCGCCATTCTTTGAGCAGGTTCAAAGAACAAGCGCAGTATAATAATAGCAGAAATTCATTTCACTGGAAATCCCCTGAGTTCATAGTACTATGTGCTCAGAGAAAGGGCTTTCACACTTTCACTTGTATCAGATAAATAAAATGGAAACCACAGTTTCCAACACTGTTTCCTTAACACGTATTTTATTTCAGTCATACTTCGTAAAGTCCAACAAAAAGGGAATCCTCTGAAAATACTAAATGTATATCTACAATAAAAAGGGTCCCGTCTATAGATCACATACCCACCCTCATGTCCGTCCTTCAACCTGCCATGCACAGTGGTGTCCTTGGTAGGAGGCAGTTTCCCACCCCAGGGCCTGGCCATATGTGAGTGCTGGCTCAGTCCCTCATGTGAAGGTCAGGCCTGACGGGACATGTGAGCCCCAGATTGTCACCCCTGGGGATGAGAAGCAGGGCTAATTGACTTTAAACCATGCTGCATGACACGCATCAGGACACACTGACTGGACTGCTGACAGACAAAGGACAAATTTACAGAAGGATGTGGTCACCAAGTACAACTTCCCCAGAAGGAAACCGTACACAAACTAACTGGATTTCAGAGGAATTACAGTCACGCTAAACCACTGCGGCTTCGAGTGGATAAAAATATAACAGAAACCCCCCTCAATATGCAACTGAAGACATGGTTTGACATTTTTAGAAACATGCTTGTTCACTGTTTTGCCAAAGATTTGGAAATCAATACAACTCACATCTGTCCGCATATAAAAGCTACTGTCAGGAGACGCCAGCTAACTTAGCACAGAGAGTGGAAGCACACCTACCCTGGCTCTGTCTAAAAGGTAAAAAGAAAATCTGCCTAGTATCGCTTAAGGTCACTAATTAACATGTTATGTCTTACATGTTTAATCCATAGATAAACAGAAGTGTAAGAACAAGTTTCTGTTTTTACGGGCAGTCATGTGTTAGTTTTAAAGGTGCTTGTAGGCAGATTCTTCTCATCATTAAACAGAGCCAGACTAGCTGCTTCAGGTGTTTTTAGCTTAGCTGAGCTAATCAGCTGCAGGCTGAAGTTTCATATTTAACATGCAAATATGAGAGTTACCAGGGTTATATGAACATAAAGTCAGTGTGGATGGAGATAATGGTAGACAGTAGACAGTCTAAAAGCAGAAAGTCAATAATCAAACAATAAAATATATCTTCCTTCCATAAATCATTTTAATATTGTCTTTACCCCCCAAGCCCTTACACACACACACACACACACACACACACACACACATAGGCACACAGAGAGTTATCAGCTGTAATCACTTGTGACTTATCAGCTCTCTTGAGCTCAGAATCAAAACCCATTTCAAACAGTAAACCTCAGCTTTGTTAAATCCTCCAATGATCCTCATTGCTCTGCCGCCCGTCCACTTCCTGCGCTCCTTTCATTCCTGTTAGGCCATGTAAGGACAAATCATTGTGGGGAGGCGACTGCATAAACGGTGGTTAACGTGGTGTTTGATGAGACATCCAGAGCTACCCACTGATGGAGACGAGCCAGGGGGGGATGTGTTGTGCAATCAATGGGCTCGGTTAATTACAATAGATCAAACACAGGCTCCATGGCAACCCTGCCACATTTTCCAAAACAAAGGCCTGCGAGGCATTCAGCATGCGCGGTGGCTGTGACATGGTGTTACGCATGGCTGACACAGGGACGATTACCAGTGGCCCAGTGTTTATTTCTAGGGATGGGTGCACGGCGGTTGCACACTGTCATTGTCAGGGTAGCACACAGACCACGCTATAGACCATTAATGAAAACTGTCACAATTAACAATAACCAGGCCACTGTACACAGAAGATAGGCCTTAGGTATAATATACAATATACACTAGCGATAGTGTAGCAACAGTATGCTAGACTGTTATTCTGCTGCTTTAGACTGAGACCACCTTTGGTACAGGTAGTTGTAGAATTTGAACAGAACAAACTTTCACAAATCCATATTTATGGAATATACAATATGAATATACAAAAAACATTTCCAGTCCTTGATGATGCTCCTGTGCCTGTCTTACCACTGTAATAGTCAGATTATGTTGTGAACTGATACTGTGGTATTCAGGGTTTAAAGTTCACTGGTGTTTGGCTGTGGCCATTTTAGACTCAAAAATATATAATTATCTCTGGGAAATATTCTTGCATACTTGTCTTTATTGGCAGTGAGCACAAACATGACCATGGAGATAGATATGCGTATACAGCCGTAAGGTGTCCTATTTTTTGTATTAAGCACTTCAACCAATGTTATTTAAAAAAAAAAACAACTGTGTTTACACTTCTGCTCAGTGTGAGCTCAACCATACATGTGACTGCACTGCAACGAATGGGCCGTTGGTGTGTCTGTTGCTGTGGTCTGTTATGCCACATAGGCGTAAATAGATGGATAGGATATTTATTTATTGCTTTGAAAGTTGTGCTTGGTCTTGGAAAGAAGAACCAGATTATTGTCTTGAAAATGATGACTAGATTATGATTTTTCTTCCATTTGGGATCTTTAAAGTTAACATGAGGATTCACAATTAGAAATGATTACATTTGTTATTCTTGTGTCGTTCTGACACAGGTTGCGATACGTGCCAAAGCCATCATCCATCTGACTTGTAGCCTAGAGCTTGTGAACCCAACCCCCCTCCCTCCATTCTTTCTCATGAACCCCTCAACACATTTGATTTGAGGCACGGAAATTTCCCTTGCTTTAAGCCTTGGATATTGACAACAAGTGACAACAGCTAGGGGAAATGGTAGATTGTTATAATGCTGCAGCAGCAGCGTGAGTGGATCATTGTAGCCATACCAGAGAAGCCATGGGAGGGGACGTCCTTATCTACATGTTGTCACGGGATTGTAAAGCAGTCGACATCGTGGCCTGGAGCGGGCCTTATTACTGCACTGACCTGATTGACTTTTTCTCTCTCATTACATTGACATTTGTTTTGAAGTGAAATGTCTCAAACATCATCAGATTGATCGCCTAGAAATGAGGTACAGATGTTCAGTGATCCCAGAGGATAAATCTGTTTGACTTTAGTTATCTCCTTGAACTTTCATCTAGCAACACCAGCAGATCACAGTTTTCACTTTTTGAACAGGTTTTTGTTCTGATATTTATGGTTCCCACTCGGTCTTGTCTCGGTCTCAGTCGAGCTGAACTCTGGATTTTTTTCTGGTACTTAATACAGTAATGGTCTTGAAAATGGTCTCGCATTGGTTTGGTCCCGGTCGTAGACTTGGATGTGACTCGATCTCGACCCCATCAAAGTCTTGGTCTTGTCTTGGTATGCTCTGGTCTTGGTCTTGACTCGGTCTCAGGTTGGGTGGTCTTGACCACAACATTAGTAGAAGTAGTAGTATTACACTTCGATGACCTTTCCACTAGTGCCACCAGGAGGTCACGCATCTTTTGCCATCATCAGGTCTAATACCTTCTAAATTACTGACCACCCCAGCAGCCTCAGCTGTACTTTGTCTTGGCATCTGTTAGCGTGCTAAATTAAGATAGTAAACAAGTGAAATCTTGTTTGTTCAATGGGATTTCTCAAATAAATCACATTTTCAAAACTCCTCATCTAACTACTACATTTTAGTGCTGTTTATATCTTTGAACCCGGTTTGTGTTCTTCTGAGTGATGTGTTCACACTCCAAATTGTTTGGGTTGGCTTCACAACTGCTGGTGCACTGGCCCCTCCAAATGTTTCGAAACACACTTATAAAGTTATCTCGACTCAAACTTCTCTCTCTCTCTCTCTCTGTCTCTCTCTCTGAACGGTGAAGAGCTTCTTTGTGTGCTCTCGGAGGGAGTCGTGACAAGAGACGGACACCCGTGCTGTCCCGTCTGTCAGTTAGCAGCAGGCTCTGTCAACAGACCTCCAGCGAAGGGGCCCGGCTGCTTCAGACACCAGATCTGTTCTAGTAAACTTCTTCAAGTTGGCTCTGGCATCCAGAACATGAGCCAATCTCAAGAGCAAATGCTAAGTGCAAATAAAACTCTGAGATTCATCCACTCATAGTTCCATCTCTCTCTCTCTCTCTCTGTCTTTCCTTGCATGGCTTTCTCTCTCTGACCCGGCTGTGGCCTTGTTTATTTATTCCCTCTTCTCACTCTGTTTTCTCAGCCCCGTTCATTCCCCTCTTTTTCCTCCTGCCTCTACTTGCTCTCATCTCAAATTAGTGTCAAATTCCCCAGTGTGCTTGTTATGTTTGTTTCTAATGCAGTACCTACCAAATTACCAGTGTCCTAGTCTTGGATGCCTTCTATCAGTTCTCATTCATGTGCAAGAGGGCAGCTCTCGGACAGTAAAGTAGCTCCATCTGTGCGTGTTTTTGAGACTGTGTGTGTGTGTGTGTCAAGGCAGGTCAGTCATGAGAGCGGAGTGCCTGCATTCCTCTGTGTAGTACTAAATCCTCATGGGATAGACCTCATTAGTGGACTAGCTGTTCCCAGGCTGTCTCTTAGCCACTGCTACGATGTGTGTGTGTGTGTGTCGCTGAAAGTATTTCTTCACACGTTTTTTATTTCCATGTCTTTTTTTTGAGTCTCTGCATGGCCTCATCTCTGCTTGTCATTTTGTGATGCTCCTATTATACGCTTGTGTTTGTGAGTATAGCTCCAAAGGACAGGTTAGACTGTGTAGCTGGCGTCTTGCCTTTGCTTTGACATGGTGTGTGATACTCAGTATGGGAGCAAGGGGAGGTCATTGAAGTCTACAAGGGTATGAGATGTACTCAAGGGACTAGCTTTCCTGATCGACTCCTCTCAGCCTTGGCAAAATCATACATGCATGCACACACATACACACACACACACACTCTTTTCACCATGCTGTCATGTACTAAAGTGTCCCTGAGAGACACTTAACACATCACTCAGTGACTCTGTGTTCCAGACATAGCTTTGACCCCCTGCTGTTGACCCGGGTTGGGCCTGACAGCTTCTCATGTCACATTCTGTCTTTGGTTTCACTTTATTTTTCAAGCCGGCGGAGAGTGAGACGACAGTGGGGGGGAGAAGAAGGGTGGGGTGGGTTCGGTAGGGGGGAAGCGCTCTGCTCTGATTTTTCAAAATGTGGAAGGAGAATGCTGCCTTTGTTGTGCAATTGCAGACGACAGGACCCCCCCCTCCCTTCATGACTGGGGTGCACATTCAGCCACTTTGCACATTCCTGTGAACTACAACTTACCTGAGACATGGAGACTGCAGCAGCCTCTGCCTCCTGTTTGTAGAGAGAGGGGAAAAAAGTATCACTTACACTGTAATATGTGCCATAAGGGCTGAGGCTTCACTTATATGCTTTGGGTTTGAAATCTAACCTCAGTCACTACTACTATTACTATTCTTTTTGTTGCCTCAGTCTCGGCTCTAAATATGAAAGAAAGATGAACAATAAAACAGGAGAATTGCCATATGTTCTGCCTGTCTGTTTATCTTTCTGCTTCACATCCTCTGGCTCAGACTCACATGGGGATCTGTTTGTGAGTGGGCAACAAGCACCAGGTGGCTGCTGTTGTATCTACTTTACCTAAAAGCACATTGGAAAGAGATTTGTAAAGGACAGAGCAGGTGGAAGCTTCACATAACACATTAGTCAATGGTTGAAATAATCTGTGGCCAAGGTTCAGCAATTGTTTTTGAAAGGTAAAGTTCATAAAAATCGTTTGATATTGTAATGGACTGAGGCAGAGATAAGGCTGACGGGCTGCAGGTTATGGCTGATAGCAGTGTGGTATTATACTAGGAAGTGGTTGGCCAACTGTAAACACACTCTGCTACTCACCAGGCAGGAGCCTCAAAGTTGGCTAATACACACAACAGACTAATCATGACCCACGCTGATACCAGGCTGCCGGCACAGGACAGAAAAACAAGACAAGACACAGATGTGAGGCTAGCTGACATACACACATACACACACACACACATACGTGGGCCCCACACCAGGGCTCCGGCAACATTGAGCTCCTGTACGGGCCCAAGCCAAGGCCTCCCTCACTGATCACAACACGGCTCTGTCTGATAAGCATCTTGCGCAACACATTAATGCAAGACACACAAACAGCACATGCTCTCTCCTTCCCATTCTTTTTTTTTTTATTTTGAAAGCGGGTGATTTCAACATCATTATCAACAGCCATGGGGAGGGATAGATTGACAGGCAGGGTATGAGGCCAAACATGGATATCGTTCTAACACACCATGCGCACACAAATCTGAAGCACAAACAGTAAACATGACTTAACAAGACTCAGTATACATGTATCTGAGACATGTGATCTAATCCAGATCCCCCTTCTTTGAAGCATATGAAAAACACTCGATATAATTTATTGTCTTATGTGAACTTGACCTTAAACCTTTTAAGTGAAACCTGAGAATTTTTTTGCATACATGTTTGTCCTTTTCCAGTTTTGTTTTCTTTGTAAGGATTCATACCCAAACATCAAAATCAGTCAGTAGAGAACACGCCCACAACCACATACACACCAGGTTTCTCACTTCCCTCTTATTCTTTGCAAACAGTGATTTATGCTGAGCGGGGATATCCAAGTGACGCCACTATCAGGCATCAAGCGGAAAGTAAATAAGAAGTCACTTTCTGCTTTATCACCATTAGATGATATAGTGTAGCAGAGCACAGCGCTGACACACGTCAATACACATACAGATTTAAAACACAGCGAGCTTGCTGTATTTTAAAGCGAAGGCACCCCCCCCCCCACCTTGATTTACGTTTGTACCTGTGATCCAGGAATGCAGGGACAGCTACTGTACAGTGACTGCTGTAACTCACTGGCCTTGACAACAGGTACACTGCTTTTCATGTTGGTGCATAAATCAGAGGGATGGAAGCAGGAAGAGTGGCTGTACACATGTTGGTAAGAGACTTAGGAGCAGCTCTAGGTCCCCCCTCTTTGTAATAGCAAACACGTGACTGGAAGCACGCAATACAGCGCTCTGGCAGTTCAACACGAAAACATGCAACCTTGCTTAAACACACACATGGGCACTGCACATGAAAAAAAAACTCTCATAGAGGAGGGGGCAGGGATTCTACAGCTTTATCCTGTTACCTAAGGGTTTAAACTTTTTTGTTGTAATTTTGTGTTGGTAAAACATACATTTTTTGAAACTATAATTGACAGATCTGACCTCTTTTACTCCTCTGTCCTCTGTGGAGTAGTTTCTATTATCATTGTTTCCTTTTTTGATGGTTTATGTGAAGATTGAAACCTTGCTGTGCTGAATTGAATTAGCTGGGAGCTATCAGTACAGTATGTGGATATTTTGCAACACGCAAATGCTGTTATAGGAAAGAGGACACACACATATGTAACCTTGTTTGCTGGTGTGAAATCCAGGGAATGTGGCAGGGTCCAGAGTTCTTAGAACACCAGCAACACACTGCGGGCCTACCAGAGGAGCCACAGAGTGTGAGACGCACACACACACACACACACACACACACACACACACACACACACACATACACATGCAATGGCAGCACTGTCAGTGAGTCAGTGTGTGAGTCACACTCCGGCTATGCTGCCTCTTGATTTTATAACAGCCGCCAGCACAGCACTGTATTTAATATTCCAAACAACTGTACTGTAGGACTATGTGGCACACATGCACATATATCCACATATGTATACACTGTGCTGCCGCTGACATTTGTACACACACACTCACACACACATACATGTACAAACATGGCCTTGTGTGCCTGCAAAAATAAGTAGTGGAGTAGTTACACTGACACATGAACACATATCACACTCACTTTCATGCCTCTTCCTCTCCTTCTTTCAAACACACCCGTCACTGGGGATGACTGCAGATGAGTCAGAGGGGGAGAGGAAGGAATCCTAACCTCATTGTGTGGCAGATCTATAGGAGGACGGACCACGTATGCTCCTGCAACGTAGATAGTGACTGCCTTAGATTCGATCCACAGATCTTTCCCCCTTACCTTCTCACAGGAGAATGTTTGTAGCTTTTGGAGGAGCAGAAATATGGACAGGTGTGTACATAAAATATCGTTCCAAGACATAGCTCTAAATCTGTGTCGGCTTCTTTGGTGGAATATTAAATCCCCCACCTGTTTCACAGTTTTAAACTGGCAAAGCAGGCACAAAACACTGGCTCGTCCTGGCACTGACATGGTAAATGTCAAGTGTGGATCAAAAGGGCTGAACCAATTTGCAAAGGCTGCATGGCTCAGCCAGTCAGTTTTTATGTGGTGCCAAACCGGCACTGTCATTAAGGTGGAGACTCATAAAATCAGGTTTTCAATGCTAAAACTACATTGCACATTGGGATGTTTCTGTCTCACAGTTCAAAGCTCAGGTTTGTTTCTCCCAGAATGCAATCAGCCTGCTTCTCTCCGGAGGTAACTGATAAGAGGCAGTGCACTCGTACACACTGCAGCTACCCACAGGTTGAAAAAGAACACAATGTCTCCGTATCCAGGTTTCCCAAATCACACAGCAGTTCAGGTGAGAAAACTTTTAAATGTCCCCCTCTGGTGGCAGATTAGAGGAAGTGACTCACCTTGCGGCCATTCAAAAGGAAAGGTTTTCTCAAAGCATTATTTATTTAAAAGGTATTATAGTGTAGGTGGTGTAAGGCTCCATTTACTGGCGAGTGTGGAAGGTAATAGCAATTTTAAATGGATGTTCAGAGAAGAAAAACCCATGACAGAGGAGTATGCTCCTGGCAAAGTAAGATCAGTGGCACAGGGCTCAAGGGAAAGGTAGTGCATATGAAAGCAGCTGCATGAGGCTGACGTCTGCCCGGGGGTGTTGAATTTGATAGGAGTGATGTGACGCTGAGGGGCAAAGACTCACTCAATGATAAGGACCCGGGGTTAGGGATGACCTCTCTGAACTGTCCCCATTTCCTGCTCCTCCCTTCTCTTCACATCTGGTTCCTTGCATGGGTATCCGTGTTTGTTTCTCAGCCATTGTTTTTTAACAGGCAGTGAGTCACAACCACCTCATCTCCCTTTGTACCTTTAACTCTTGGCTCACATGAGGACCGGTCTTTTCTTTCACCACTTTGCCTTTTCACGATTCTTTTCTTTTGATTCTTTCAGACTCTCTTTTTTCTCTTGCCGGTCCACCATCCACGCTTCTACCCTGTGATCAGGGAGTGGAACCTTTAGGTTTATCTGCAATTGGAAAAGCACTTGTGACTCACCCGCTCGCGCAAACACACACTTTATAGGTGATGACTCATTGCAACACAGGCCATTCAGATCCACAGTACACCAAAGTCAAACTGGTACGTGAGTGTGCGTTAGCGTGGCTGTTTGCATACACATTAACCTTTTATATGTATTAAGGTGCTGTTGCACGCAGGGCTGATGACACACCACCTACGCAGCTTTTATCTCACAGGATCACTGAGATAACCAGTGTTGCTGTAAGGGAGATTTTTTGCCATCATGCTTGTTTCATTGAAAAAGCAACTCTTCTCCGTGATTGCATGCATGAAATATGCCCGTATTGTTTGTCTAAGAAATAATGATATACACCTGGAATGTGCATTTGTGTATGTGTACAAGTCCAGAGGCAGAAAAGTATTCATCATGACATGGACAGCTGAGGAATGATAAATGTGTTGGGTGACTCATGCAAGACAGACATAGGAGCCATCAGCTGACACAGTAGCAGCAGCCTCCACTGTGACAGACAACACATTCTGTAACACATGCACATAAGTAGTTTCATACAGCGCCATATTTACATACAGAAACATGTCCGCTGCCCCACACACACACACACACACACACACACACACGGGCATCTATATCCTGATAAACACAGACTGCACAGTGCAAAATGTCCCCGACTTCATTAGTGGCACTTTTGCATGTCGGTGGAAGAGATGAGTCACTTTCAACTGCAGTCGTCATGTAACTGTCACTTAGACTGATTCACACTCCCAACAATTTCTAAAATAACAATCAACCTCTCTGCCGGCATTTTTTTTTTTTATACACAGTGACTAATGGTACACCGTGTACTTTTTTATAGAACAGCAATTTAATGGAACAATGGAGAACACAAAGATTTATCCTTTTGCTTTTATTCATAAAGATGAGTGAAGGTTAGCTGCTCATTTTGACACGGTGCATGATATAAAAGTATAGAAAAGACAAAAAACTGGTTGGAGTTTTATAGACAAATGTTAGTAAAGAACAACAAGCTCTCTTGCAAAACATCACACGACAACACTACCTCACTGCTACAATACTGCTCAGACCACCAATGAGCGAGGTGATTTTGGCAATGACACAGCTCTTTTTTTTTAGTAGAACAGTATAGAAAAGTTAACATCCTTTTTTTTCCTTCCACACAGACAAACACAAAATTAAACAGTTTTAGAGAATTTAATCATCATCTGTGTCCTTATCTTCATCGTAAGTCTCCTCATCTTCAGATTCGTCTTCATCCTCCTCCTCCTCCTCCTCCTCTCCTCTCGTCTGCCGACTGTAAGCTCTTTGTTGCTGTGACAACAAATAAACAGTCAGTGTCCCACTAAAGCACAGATAATTATTAAGCCCAGTTGGTTCCTCCTGTTTCTTCCTTAAACATTTCTCTCTCTGGTTTCAATAAAGAGCAAAGACAGTAGAGACAGAGGTGGGCACATACTGTAAGACACTAACACCAAAGTCCCCATGTTAGATTTCTCATTACTTTCACTGTAGTTCATAATGTGGTATGTGTAGAATCTAAGATTAAGACTCTGTGTCAACATGTTTACTTTTCCAGCATTTCTTTCTTTGTAGTTTAATCCGGTGTGTAAACAGGATCTGAAATGCATTTTTTATGGCTGTGCCCCTGATTACAGGTGTGGCTGTTGTTTAGCAGTGACTGCAGTTTTTCATAGATTAAATCATACTTGTTCACTGAAACAGAACATGATCTCCAAATGTGATGCAGGATGCTTTTGAGGCACATTCTGATGACAGGTGTCAGTTGCAGTCTGCCTCTGTGCTCTACGATCTGGACATCTTTGTAAAGAAGTTACTACATCTGAACACACCCTGTGAGATCTTGGAGTGTCAGCTCTTCAAAGATTTCAAATGATACTTCTCGAGAAAGTCCTAGTCCTAGTTGTCCAGGCATTTTACAAGTGAAGTTGGAGCAGTACTGCCATTAAGATGCTGCAGTAATGCTGTGAATCTATGAGGGAATGCATGGCATGTCATGACATGTGGAAATACAGACTGAAAGATGGCTGGGGTGATGCCACACACAAACTGGCTGCAGTGATAAGACTCGCTGTTATCGAGCACCAGTCTCTACTGGTATGAGGAAAACTACTGGGTTCAAAAAAGGAAGAAGGATGTTTTTTTTTAAATTTCATCATCACAATGAAACTTTCAACTGTTAGAGAAGTTAAATCTTCAGGGGAAATTCTAGTTTTGTATCAGGTATGCACTGTCTGCGTCTTACCTGCAAGGTCCCTGATGTACTCAGGAAAGACCCGGTCCGATCGAGCGAGGTTTTGGAATTAGCTCGCACTATGTCTAATCGTGACTGGTAGTCAGGGGGGTGCAGCGAACTCCTGAACACCTGCCAAAGACAGTAGGAGGCGCTAGACTTTTCCACAGAGACATAGGGGAAGAGGAGAAATGCCTACACACACGCCTACGTGTGTACTGATTATATTGCAAGATAGCCAACCATGATTGTAAGGAATGATTGAAGAAGTAGCCACAGTGAACACAGAATGAGCACACAGGGATGTTAGAGAAAATTTGGGGTATTTTATATTACAGCTAAAGAAAACCTGGAGTTTCAGGAGAGAAAACACATAAAGAAGAAGTACTCCACAGTCTGGAATATCCTGCAAATCAACAACTAGGTCGACTATCAGCTTTGGGTCACACGTAAACAAAGCAGCTCATAAAGTATGACTGATAACACAGTGAACTACCATTTAAACCACACCAGTGGTTTCCACTGTAGAAAATAAATTCCACAAAGGCTCTTGATCAGGATTATCTTCATGCCTGTCATTGTGCCATTTTCAGATGATTCAATCTCCCATGCTTTGTGCTATGAGTCACTGAAAAACAGCCTTGTCTGGGTGAGGAGTTTCGCTTCAATATGAATGGAAGGGAGATGATTCAGTGCAAAAACACACAGATGAGATGGCAAGGGGTGGAGGAAAACAGCACAAGGGCATCTGCGGGAGAAACCACGCTCGCTAAATATCATTGATCCTTTGTTTTCTCACCATAGGCTTTATCTCTCAAAATAGTTCAGTAAACCCTTCAGACCAAACTGTAAACAGAAGAAAGTAGCTAGCTCTGACTGTTGAATTGTGTAGTAGTCACCGCAGGTTACTTCAAAGTCACCACATCAGTTGAAGGGTGTGGATTCTTAATACATGAGCAATGAGTGGATGAGTAATAGGTTTCAAAGACCATGATAGCTTAAACTTGTCAAATATCAGGTTAATCAAGTACACAGCAGAGGGTGTATTTAAGACTTATTGGCTTTTATCTGTAAGTACACTGTCACATTTAAAAACACATCTTCTTTTCTCAGGTGTTTGTCAGTAACACTCCAGTGATTATGTCAGGTCAATAATTACACCAAATATTCTCACACAGTAATGCTGGCACATGAGTAAGCCATGGATAACGTACCTCAAGGTCCTCCTCTTCATCCACACTGTGAATGGTCTGGTAGGCCAAGGTGTAAACCTCCAAGGCCTTGGCATGGAACGACATCTCCACTGTCACAAACTCACCAAATATTTTCTGAGGGGAGGGAATATGATAATGTTTCAGTACTGAGTAGCAGGGCTGCACCTAATGATTATTTTTTTATTGATTACTGCAACGATTATTCTTTTGATTAGTCGATTTATCTACTCATTAATTTATTGATTTTTTTTTATTACTCGATTAACGTAACAATGAATTTACCCAAAACAAATATCAAAATCTTGTCTCATTAATATTTCAGTCATCTTCTCTTATGAATAAGAATGTAACAAGTGTGTACTGCACAGCCTAAAGCCTGCACGTACCCCACAAGAACAGAAGGGTGTTTTCACACATGCTGGTGCACACCACATTCGAAAATGATACATAGTTTAATTTTTTAGCAGGTGCGGTTCGCATTCACACATCTTTGTTTTCACTCTGGTCCAAACTCTGCCCCACTGACAGAGTCTCATGTATCCATGACTATCAATTGTAAAAACGATGCACGGCTGGCTGCAGATAGAGAGAAACTCGTGGTGTACCCCAGGCAGTTGGACCGGCAGCCTTCACATAACAAACAGAGTTTGAATGTAGCCGCATCATGACCAACCCTTCAAGCAGGTCTCCATGTGCACACCCCCTGTGCGACTGTTTAGGTCGACCCAGTTGAATGTTGGGCCTGGGTGCGGTACATTTGGGTCAGTGTGAACACATCAGTCGGATCCTAAAATGCTCTCACATTTTAGATGATCGTAAGCAACTTTTTTTTTTTACTTCAGCTTGTTCTCCATCCATCCTTTGATGGATGTTACTTCTATGCAATGCGTCAACGCACATTATGCAAATTGACATATTTTCGTTATCAATTATGTTGACTACATTGATGAATTGCCCTAACCCTGCTGAGTAGCCTTTGATACTATTGACATGAATCACAACTTCCCGCTTGGTAGAAGACATGAAGAAGAAGAAGAGTTCTGAAATGACAAAGCAACGATAGTTTTGAACAACTGAAGGAGGGTTAAGAAGTGTGGACGTGTAAAAAATGACCTTTGAAATTATAACTGTCTGGTTTCACTTCAGCGTCACCCACTGTCTCAACATTCACATATTCCCACAACAGAAACTAAAATTCTTAATTTGAGGTAGTTTAAACAAAGTTTGGTGCAGCAGACCTTGATGTCACAGATCTTCTGTTTCTCAAACTCGTCTATGGTCTCCTCCAGCTGCCTGGTGGTCCGTGTGGCATCCATGGTGGCTCTCTGGAGCTCACTCTCAGCCTGATGGTAGAACAAAAGAAAATACGACATACTACAAAACCTATCAAACGCACTAACACCAGAGGCTCAGGCTAAAGTGTCTGAGAAAATCCAACAGCATCCATTTCTGCTTGTTGGTTGATTATATTAAAAAATGAATGCTTGACGTGCAAGCTAATTTGTACTCTGTAAAACAGAATGTTACTAATGTACTTAATGTGATGCACTTGAAACTAGGCCAGTGTCCATTAGTAAAACTGAAGGACCTGCAGTTCCGGTCCAACCTGTGTCACTTCAGGTATTGACAGAATATGCTCCTTTTACAGGAAGGGAAAGTAATTGCTCCAGTAATGTCACCACTGTTGCTTATGGAGTTTAAAACAGTAACAAAAAGAATGACAAAAATGAGTTGCTGTTATTATTCTCACTTCCTGCAGGTGCTGCAGATTGACATGTGAAGAAGTGGTCTGACAATGACTACACACTTTCCTGTCGTTGAGAATCCGCAGTTTCTTTTTTTTTTTTTTTTGAGTTGTAAATCAGTAACAAGTCACTCCCATGATGTACTACACTAACGGTAAAGAGTAACAAAAACAACAATCTGTAATATGTAGCTATCACTGTATTTAAAAAACCAGGATTCATTGATGACTAATGTCAATTGCATTTATCACCAGTGATGAAATGTACAGGTTTTTATGGCACAAACCTGAGACTGAAGGCTTGGTCAAGGAAACAACATGAAAATATTGCCCTGGTGACTGTGCTTATTGCGTTTCTCCCGAACTACACACTGCACTTGGATATCTACTATTGCATAAGTGCATGGGGAGTAAATGTAAAGTAAACATTTTAAAACTTGACAGGGTCATAAAATGTAAATAGATTCAAGTATATTTTCCTGTTGAAACATTAATATCAAAAACGTACTGAGCAGTTACTCAGTATCCGAGATGTCTCCTGCACTTAAATAAAAATAAGAAGCTTTTGTAACATTGACGTCCCCCTGTCTGTTCACTATTAAAGAATTGGAAAATAGAAGAAAAACAAGAGAAGGATACAATGATCTGTCTGTCTGAGGGGTTTCTTTGTCTGGTCCTCTCAAGCTGAGCCATCTGTTTGGCTTCTCTGTCTCTGGCACTTTGAGTCGTCTTCAGATCCTCCTGCATGGATGCACAGGCACACAAGGACACAGCAATCATTGTGAGAATTAACCATGACAGCCAGGTATTTAGATACTGAGGAATCTAAACAGTATTTGGTTGACCTCGCTCTTTCTGAATTAAATCCTCAAGCCCACCTTGTCATGAAGGGTTTTTTTTTTTCGGGTCATCTTTACTCTGAAACTGTTGGTAATGTTCAAGGCATGAGCTGAATGATACTTTTAGGATAGTGTTTCAGCTTTGACAATTTATAACAGCTAAGTTGGTTTTAATAACATTTTGGCACTCTCACTCTCTGGCCAATCACAATCGTTCTCATAGATGCATGACTTCAGTATTCAGTGCTAAATGAGAACCAAGCTAAGAAACAATCCATCATTTGTACAACAACATAAAAATCTGACAAATGTGCAGTTTTAAAGTGTAAAGAAAAACAGACATTCTCTTAATTGTAACTTGACAAGTGTAAAATAGACCATGGCATACATCTATTTCAGATACTTCCCTTAGTGCAGCACAGTATGTCAAAGGCTCTGACTGTTGATATGCTTCATAGCGGTGAGTTTCTTTTGATCTTTGATCAATGCTGCCCTCGTGTGGCCATAGTGGTACTGACAACAACCGTAACCATCTGAGATCCACACAGTGCCCTCCCTCTAATAAGGATTTTGGTGATTATGTCACTTGCATCATTGTCGGCCAGAGCATTTTTTTAATGTGCAATTTAAAGAACCTGCAGTAATTTAGATACATCTAGAACACGAGTTAGAGGTAATGTGTAAACATGGCCCCGGCAAGAAGGTCAAATACTTCACCATGTTTGGGGTGTTTTATCATGTCTTTTATAATCAAGCAAGGATAAAACTGAACATTGATGTCAAAGCTCTGACCAGTTACATGTGATATATGTAAGTGTATCTGCATTACAAAAATTAACTGTAAATAATTTGGTACCACTGTTTTCCATGGAGAATAACTGGAGTAATTACAGTGAGTGAGTCCAAAAAGATCATGGATTAAGCTTTGTCACTGTGATTTGGCATAGTTTTTTTTTTTGGCTCATTTTGAAGTGCGGATGCCAACGTGCCTGTAGCAACACTTACCCTTTTTCGTTTCACCACAGCTCCATAACTTTTTAATGGCTCTATGACTTTGGCTTCAAGTCTTTCCACCTACAAGGCAGATAAGTTCACATTAGGTCCTGTTACAGAACAAATTCAGGCCGTGTGGCTGTAAACATTAAATAATCAATGGGGTCAATGCACCAGAAAGCAAATTACTGATGTTTTACCTCAGCTTGGCGATAGTCTTGAATCTTAGCCAGGTGGTCAGCATACTGCTTCATGCCCCTCTTCAGGTTTGGGGTTTCTGTGTCTGCATACAAACCAATCTCACGGACCAAGAGGTCTGCCTTGTCTCGTAGCCTGGCTGTTTTACGGACATAGGCAGCAAACAGTTGGCACATGTCTCCAAAATGTTTCTCCACATTGGTGATGTTTTCCTGGATCTTTCTTGTCTGGCTGTCCCTGGAGTGGGGGAACATCACTAATCAGACAGTAGTTCAAAAAAACATGGACAATATGGACAACCAAACATCTGTGCAAGCTGTACAGTCAGGGCTGATGCTGCAGACACCTAGCCAGTAAAGCCTTGAAAACCCATGTATTATTTGTTACCGTCTATTGTGAGTTACGTTTTATTATGAGGACATTTTCCATGCTAACGGTCCGCTTTAGCGGCTTGTGGCTGATGCATTGGAGTCTCTTTAAGAATGAATATCGTGGATTACGTGCACTGCACAACAACTCGTTAACTGTGACATCTCAAATGAGTCTGAACATGTAACCAGCAACTCGCTTACCCACTTTTTCACCCTCGCTGCTCTTGCGAAATTGATTTTTGTGAAGGCTAACGTTAACTTACAAAGCCCTGGTACCGTTAACGGAGGATTTTTGCGTCATGTGCTCAACGTCTTACCTGGCTCTTGCGTCAGGAGTACGACTCATCTTCACACAAACGCAGCACACCCAAATGTAGGCAGTGAACAGCAAAGTTTATCGACATGCAAAACGAGCGGTGGCTAACTATGCTATCTTCCAGGCTAGCACGCCAGGCTTTCGTTTCCATGGAGTCTAGAGGCGTTTCCGCTTGAGGGCTGCATTCTGGGAAATGGAGTCACCTGTTGACATTTTGCACTGGTCTCCTTGTTGCTGCAGGAACAGTGTGGGGCTTTTGAAGAGATGGGAAACAAAACGAGCTTTGAGCTGTTCTTTTATAAAGGTTAGGGTAAAAGAATAGCTTCCATTGATGGGCTTGAAATTAAGTATCTTGGTTACTTCAGTTAAGCGGTAAAAGGTCAAGAAGTATACAAGTGCTGTTCAGGTTGCCCTGTCCTGTCTTCTAGTCAACACGTTTACTCCACTAGATCTCAGAGGGAAATATTGAACCTGTTACTCCAAATTTATTACAAATGTTATTTATTAGTTTCTACTTGGAATAAGATCAGACTGTACAAATTACTAAACATAATTTATTCATTTATGAATTAGGCCTATATGAAAGTATGTCATTGTTCAGAACTGACCATGTACCTAACTAGACCATAATAAGCTGCCTACCTTGCATCACTTTGAGCACATAGGAAGAGCCCAGCAGGAATACTGTATGCAAAAATTAAAAGATATACTTCTTATTTGCTCTTTCACACAGGTGACAGTGGAGCTACCATACAAGATGCTGTCTGGACCTGCTCTGTCTGCTGAGCTTCAGGCACAATACTGTATGCTTATGTAAGTAAAACTGAATGCTGGCATTTACTTGTTTCTTACAGCATGGAGTTGATAGTAAAAATGCGAAATGTCATTTATTGCTATAAAGAAATATCTTGATTCCTTCCTGATTTTGACTTGCTAATCTCACAGTTAAATTACGTGATAGGATTGGTATTACACTAACCACAGACAAGCTATAAAAGAGGTTATGCAATCTTTAATATTGTGTCATATTAACCGACTCAAACAAGCAATTTGATCATCTGCATGGTATCTTTCCCTGGCAGTGGGAAAGATACATCCCTGCAGGATGAATCCAAATATTTGGCTAGGGTTTCTATATTTCCCAAAATACATCAAGGTACATTGCCTACACTGCAACAAAGAGAGCCACAAATAGTCCTTTTCAACAACAGCTTGACTGTTTTTGAACTGGTGCCAAGAGCAGACCTTGTGATCGCTGAAATGAATGGACGCCTCATCGTAATTCCCTCCTCTGTGTTTGGGAATGCATGAATGTCACCAGCTGCCACGTCTGCTCCTCTGTGGAAAATGTCCAAAAACCTTAATTATCATGCCTAATCATCCATGGGATTGAAGCAGGGGAGATCCCACTGTAACAGATTGGCAATGTAAAACATGGTCATTGCATCGAGCTGTGTGCTTGGAATCCCAAGGGGGTCTGGTTTATAGTTTCTGATACAGCTGATGCTATTGATTCATTTTTTTAGTTAAATGCTTCTGATAAAAGCTTCCCCTGCTGTGGCTGATTACACCTTGATTATTCTTTTTCTGTTTGGTAATTTGAATGAACATATCAATACATCTCAAACCAGGAAATCTGATGGCATGATAGTACGTGCTGATTCAAGTAACCATGCTTAGTTTAGTGATGATCACGGACTAAATTCCCTGGTAAAAAGTACTTCGGTCTTTTTGACCTCTGATTAAACTACATCAAGCAGCATTTAACATTTCAACATGATTATCATTCAAGAGTCAAGACCCTGCACAAGTGTAGTGTAAAATGAAATTGTGTTTTAAACAGCTCAAAAACCATGGATAAAAACATAAGAAACATACATGTCCAAAACCAGTAGAAGTGCCACTTCTCTATTACTGTAAACCTCTGTGTGTGAGTTTGATTATGCAGCATGTGTGGCTGTGAATGCATAGGTGTATGGATCAGAATCTGTCAGTTTTGCACAGTCGGTTATTGATGTAAATGTTCCTGAAGAGTCACGTCATCTCTCAGTGTAAATTTCCTCTTTGAATGTGACCAAATGAGTTTCTCAGTTTCCTCGGTGCGATTGCATCACACATCCACATGATGGCAATCCACTTCTATCTGTGGATTTGCCTGAGACGCAGGCGTGGATTGGCCTGGTTACAGGTGGATCCCGAGCCGTATGTGAAGTATTCCTCCATGCATAAAAATATTCCATTGCATCGCATCTCTTCTTACCATCTTCATCGTCATATGTTTACATTTCTCAAGACTCCCTGGCAGAAACCCAGGATTAGATTTAAAATCCCTAAACATATAACAGATGCCAGTTTAGTCGACGTCCTACTGGATCTTTGCGTGGAAACGAAGCCTGGGGATGTTGAGTTGTTTGACTTGGCTGCTGGTAAATGTATTCATGAGTGGTGGCATCTTTTTAGACTGTGCATCTGACTTTCTTAAAGAACAGATGGTGTTGTTTTCAAACTACCAATTAGCAAGGAGAGGGCAGCAACCACTAGCAGCAGCAGCAGCAGCAGCAGCAGCAGCAGCAGCTCTCTCTCTACCTCTTTCATGCTCTCTTGTCTCACTCTTGCCTTCTCTGTCCCTCTGTGCCCTCTTGTTCACTCTTCAGCTTTCTCTGTTTCTCTCTTTCTGCCTGGCTCTCCCCCTCTGCAGCTCTCCACGCCACAGCGGCAGCGCGACACTGGAGAGAAGTGTGGCCTGCTGAACAGATTGGGAGTGACATATGTCAGACGTGGGGGGACTTAGTGGGGGCAACCAAGTATGTGTCCCCCAGCGTGCTTGGTTATATATGTGTATATTTGTGTGTGTGTGTGTTGACTCTACCCCTTCAGGTGTAAGTCCTGGTGTGAACACCCCAGATTCTGTCCTCCCACATAGAGGCAGACATAAGGCTTTAGATCCCTGTTAATAACAAGAAGGAGTCTGTGGGGTGTGTGTGTGTGTGTGTGTGTGCATGTGTGTGTGTTCAGGGACACTGAGGATTATGAACAGTGTGATATCTTGTTTGCCACTTGGTGCATAAAATGAAATTACAAGCCAAGAGTCAATATCTCATCATGCTGATTTTGGCTAACCTCGCTCTCCTTCCTTTAACTGCCACTTCCCTCTGACTTGGCAGAGGGACACAGTGCTGCTCTCTTGCAGAAATTAACCCCGAAATATCCAGTGGGAAATAAATCACTCTTCTCTCCGTACTTCAAACTCAGTTTCCAGTGTTATAACTTTCAACTGGTCCTTGAATTAAAAATTTATTTGTTCTCAGATACAATTAAACGCTCCGCTGGAGAATGTAGCTAAATTCCCTGAATCCATCATAGTCAATCAAGATGACTGTCCTGCTCAATTCAGCTTTTACATTCAGTGAAACTTTATTACAGCAGAAGAGCTTTGAATTAAATCCAGTGATGTAGCAGTCCTCTCTGCTGCCACCACAGCAACATTTCCCCTCGGTCCTGCTGAATTCTTTATCTGGATGTACATTATTTTTGCCATCACATATAAATAAGACGCTCCAGATCTTTTCCTCACTGACAGAACCACATGGTTCAGATATGAAATTCACTGCTGTTCCTTTTTTAACTCCAGCAACCTTGAACAAAAGTCCTCTCTCTGCAGTTAAGCGGGTGCTTGAAGGGCAAGCCAACGCAGACACGGTCCAGTGCTTTTATTGACCCAATGAAAAACCTCTCCGTGTCTCCAGGGGCCCGGAGCTCAGGTTAGGGTCTTTGTTGTCTGCGTTCATTAGTGTCTCCTTCGCCATCTCTCTCTCTTTCTCCCTCTCTATCTCTCTTACTCTCTCTCTGACACTTCTTTCTCTAACTCCCTCACTCCCTGTCTGCTGCTCTTTTCCCCCGAGGAGCTGGCGAAGAAAATGTCACCAGATCAAATTAGTGGGAGCCTCCAACTCTGCCTGTCTGCCTCTGTCTGTCTATTCCACCGAGTGATAGCTTCACTCATGGAAGTTTGGAGAAGTTTATTTGTGTCCAAACTTTATCCTCTGCAGGTATGATACTTCGTGACTCTAGTGGGAAAGAGATTTTTCTTGAAGTAGTTTTAAAGTATATTTTCACCACTGGATAGTTTAGATTTTTTTTTCCACGCTATTCAGCTTCACACTGGCTCATGTGTTTTGCAGCCATTTAAAGGAGCAGGGAAATATGCTTGTTGGCTTTCTTTCTGAAAGGTAGATATGAAGCCAGAGCAAGGACAAGGTTGTAAGTGACTGGAATAAATTAACACAGTGTGTCTCATTTGTTTCATCTGTACAGCGATTGAAAAGTTAAAGTGAAGTTAAAGTTGTGGTTTTATGCTCCAAGAAGTCTCCACCCGTGGCCGAGACATAGCTCCAGTGACACCCCATGAAGTCCCAACCTTTAGTTTTGTGACTGTTTTTGAACAAACAAAAAACAAAGTATCAGTTAAAGGGGAACTCTGCAAGTCTGGTCTCTTTTCTGTTGTTTTGCAAACCCTCCTCCTGTTTTCAACAAAGCCGGCCAGAAAACAATCTATTGAGCGGTGGATAACGTTATATATTTATCATACACGTTGCAATTTGTGTAGTTTTAATTGTCATAAGCAGGAGATTACGGTTACGGGGCACATTTGTGTTGCGGTGCCTCTGAGATGAGAGCTGGGACACTGGGTCGGAGGCGCCGATCTTGCAAGGTTGACCTTCGGCCAAGAGGCACTCCATGGAAGGCAAAGAGCCTCCATTCTCCCTGTAACAAGTTAGAAGTCATTTATTTAACCATCAAAATGTAGCATAGTTCAGAGTTGCAGATATTTTTAACCCTTTGTCAGCAGTTTCTCCATTGTTTTGAGTCATCATGCTAAGCTAGGCTAAGCTAAGCAATTGTTTATTCTTATATGTGTATTTATTTTAATGCATCCATTGATTGATTGTCTGATTCAGCAAGAAATGTCACAATGTTAAACATATGATATCATTTCATTACCTGGTTGACAGAAGACATCTCTTCTGAAAAAGCCATGATCTCACGCCCAGTCCTTTTTGCAGCGTCACCACCGCTATATAACTTATTCATAGCACATTTCATATTCATAGCTGTCTTTACTTCACTGAGATGCATCAGACATAGTGATTTCTCCCTCAGTCTGGCATTATTTACCTTAATGCATTTTAGTGGAGTGAGACCTCCATCTTTGCAAACAGATGACTTTAATGCATGTTAACCTTGGTGGCAGTAAAAGCCCTCACCATTATTCCTCTTAACCATACAGTGTCTATCAGAGTCCACTGGGGCTGGAATTGGAGCATTTCCAGGACTCCTCACCTACTGGCCGCAAAAGGGCCTTAATTGAAAATGACTTCAGACTATTGAAGAAGAGAGAGAGGCTCGTTTGATGGCGAAATACTGGGTGTGTTTAATAGCATGAAGAGGTGCGGAAATGATTGTTTGTGTGGTCCGTTTTTATCCTGCTGCATGTTAACTGAGTGATCGTGATGTAGGCAAAACGTCTGCTAACCTTAAGCCATGAAAGCGAGAGCAAGAGACCGAGCGAGGAGATCTTGAGTAAGAATGAAAGGAACACACAGAAGACCATTTCCATGGTGCTCCATCACAGCCAGATGAAAGTGGCCACTGTCCCACTGCCATCAGTATGCAAATAGTAAAAATGGCCCTTGAGTGCGGGGAGCAGTTCCCTCAAGTGCATTCATTAGCCACCGTTAGCATAATTGATTCCCAGTCCTGCCATAAAACTGGTCACTCCCTGCGCCTCTCACTCGAGGGGATCCTCTGGGGACTTCATGGGCTAACTTCAATCATAAATCATTAAAGGACACCAGTAGCCAATGGACTGTGCCAAGACCCCAGAGACGTGCAAGCAACAGTAATACTGTCACTGATGTCTAAATCATCGATGTGACATATAAAGGTGCCTACAGGCAGACACATCCTACTCTCAACCTCTCCATCCTCATTTCTTAACTTGGTATCATAAAGATGTATGTGCCCTATAATTAGGCAGATGTACTGTAGTGCAGCATATGTCAGAGATGGCAGTCTGGATTTGTGCCAGAAATGATTTCATTGCATAACAGACTTTTGTGATTTTATACATTTCTGTGAATTACCTTTAAAAGTAATTGCCTATGACTGCGTTAAGTGTGTTTTTACTGCTTTAATACTTCTTGAGAGTGAAACAAGTAAATGTGAAGGTAAAACAGACAGCTTTTCTTAATTAACCTTCCACCAGGAAGTGGCTCATCTGCAAAACAGAATATATAGTGAAACCAATGTGTATTCTATGTGGCGTACCTCCAGTCATAAGTTACTTGGGGAATTAAATGAACATCAGGACTGCAGACTAGTTACTGCACAAGTCATGATCGCTATTAGCTTCAGCCGTATTTCTCTCTCCAGCATCGCCATTCAGAGCAGGTGCACGGCTTATTAAGGCTCCTGTTGGAGAAAGAGAGAGAGAGTGAGAGTCTGTGTGCTAAAAGATATTTTTTTCATCCATCTGTCCATCCATCCATCCATTCATCCCTTCCCCCACTCCCCCCCGCCCCCGTTTACAGTGTAATTAAACTCATCAAGTTGCTCAGTGAAGGTTCCCAGACGCCCAGAGAGGCAGAGAGTGAATGAGAGGGACAGACAGAGAGGAGAGAGTGAAGGGAGAAGAATAGCGGCATGTTCGTGATGTATCGCCACCTTGCAAAATAAAACATATTCATAAAGAATATTCATTACCTCCACCAGCTATCCCCCAGATGGCCAGAAAATTGGCTTTGTGTTGAGATGTGGATTCAGGCATGCATATTAATGGAAGACAGATGTAAACGCATATTCATATTCTTTGGCTCCTCTTTTTTTTGTGACAGACAAAATGATAATGTATCCACTTAGGAGAGGGGAAAAGGGGGCTCCATCCGGGAAGCAATTCACCTCTAATGTGCTGGTGGGTTATTGGCTTTCTGTCAGACTGGCAGTGTGTGTCCCTATTTGTCTAGTGTGTATTTGTGTGGAGTTGTCCCATCTACATTTTAACTGAATGGTCTCTATCTATCTATCTATCTATCTATCTATCTATCTATCTGTCTATCTGTCTATCTATCTATCTATCTATCTATCTATCTATCTATCTATTATTTAATGTATAACAAATAATGTAAATGCCCATCATTCAGCAGTAACAGCACTGAAAGCTGCAGCTGCACAAAACAAATGTCCAGACACTTCATTGAACACCTCTCTGTTTCTGTTTCGGCATAAATGAACATTGTTACCTTCATGAAAGTGGCATTTATAAAACTTAAGCCAGGACCAGCACCGCCACCAACAACAATATTCCCAAATACTGCACAGCAAATTTAACTTGAGGTCATCCTTCTTTTTGAAATCATGCCCCTGTCCTCATCACCTTTACAAAGTTCACATCACTGCCACCAGAGGACAGTAGCACTCTCTCAGCTTCCTCCTTTAAGGCCACAGCACAAAACTTGTTCATCTTGCCGAGGATGGCTGCAAACTTAAATACTGGTGGTATGTAATCCCACTGATACATACATAGTCATCTTAAAGTGCATTACAGCATTGGTAGAGAAAACTGTATGTGTTGGAAAAGATCCTATTCGCAAAAGTGATGATATCACAGCAGGTTGCAGATCCGTGCCTGTATACATATAATGTTTTCTAATTATTTAAGACAGAATCAGTAGCTATTTGTTGTTTTTTTTCACAGTTGTCATCGTCGATTACATTACTATGCAAAATAGAGCATTTTGTCATGATACACGATTATAAACCAACCCATGATATGAAAGCTAAAGCCACTGGTTCAATAACTCACCCCAGAGTTCCCCTATACATATTAGATCTCATCTCCATGTTACAGCCTGTATATGCCAGAGTGAGAACAGGGGAGGTTTTTAATAGAAACGGCCCCATAAACCCTCAATCCTGTAACAGAGCGCTGCTCAATTGGAATAAAACCTTCTTTGTGTAAGTGTGTGCCAATATGGAAAATTAAAGCCAGTTAATAAAAAGCAGTGCTAAATCAATGGGAGCCATAAAAGTTACAGGGCGATATTAAAATGTGGGGGGGACGGGAGGGGGGGGGGCAATAGCGGCATTAACACGCTGGGCCTGAATTATCATGTTAATTTAATATCCAGTCTTCAAATGAAGCAGAAAGTCCAATAAAGGTCAATTAAGCAACTAGCCTCCCATCTCCATTTAGAGTTTTATGGCCTCATCTAAATCACGGAGCTGGTGCCGGGTCCAAGGGGCCCCACTGGCTGCTGAAGACCTTTGGGACCCAGGGAGGGCACAAGCTTTTAAGATCTAAGTTCATGACGCTGCTTCGTTTGGATTGGGACAGCTCTGTAATTGTAGCCCCACCTTGCCCCTAATAACTGCTTTGAATTATAGATGTTATTCTTGCCGCTGCACACGAGAACAAGGTTTGCACATTTTATGCAGTCTAAATGTAGCTGTCGCAGGAAAGGCAAAGTTGTATCTGACATGAACTTTCTACGCCTGTGGATGTTAAATGTGGGTGGTGAGCTTGTTTTTTGGCTCCATCACTGTGTGCTGCAGCGAGCAAGATAACTTTTACATCTGTGCAGAACTGTGGCACTGTCAAATCCTCTGATATCTCCAAAAGACATATCCATTTGTTTCACATTGCACTTCATTTAAAGATAATAAGTCTCCTAAAAAAGTACCATTTATGCTCTCATTTACCCGGGCTATGGCAACTCATTTATCCTCACCTGGTAGCTACACTTTGTACATCCCAACCTTCAAGAAAACCAATTATTTGCCACTGTAAACTATCAATTATTCCTGAAAAGATTTTGTTTTTCCAGGTTTTTTAATTGAAATTTTCCAACAAAATGACACACAGTGGTAAAAAACAACAACCACAGTGTAAAAAAAAGACACGGTTATACACCAGTATGTCAAAAACCCTCCAAACCCAGTCCCACTTCAGGTCAGAGCCAAACAGGGACAGATGACACACATACCAACATAAAAAAATAAAGACATATATATATTTAAAATGAAAATATTATTAAAAGATCACAACAACAACAAACAAACAAAAATAATTTTCTGAAAGTAAGAGTATGAAATTATAGGGATCTGAGCTTAGTCCTTCTCTGGACACAAAGACAGGCTTGGAGAATTAACAAAGTCCAAGAAGTGGTGCCATGACGTGTGTTTAAATATCTTGGTTCAGGTTTTTCAAGTTGAAAAGGACCTCTTTTACCCAGCGGTTATGTGATGGGGGACTTCCGAGCTTCCAATCAAACAGAGTCTGAAAGGATTGTTATATCTAATGTTACAAAATAAAAAAAGGATCCGGATGTTGTGGAGTTGGTCTAACCTCTGTACTTGAAGAAAGAGACAAAATGTAATTACCTCTGATCAGGCTTCTGTTTCGCTTTAGATAATGAGCTGTAACTTGTGTTAATCCCAAAGGGTTGTTGAGTTAAATTATGGTCTGTTTCATTCATATATGCACGTTTCTCCTCAGTGGGTACACCCACTGGGGTCCTATAGGATAGTATTATTGATTAAACCACTGCTAATGTATCAAACATCCAACTGAAATGACAACTCACCTGACCTCTTCACTGTGATAAGTGTGGTAACTGAGGTTTAAAATTGACGTCCCCTGACATGATAGTGAGTGAACAGTCCAAAGACTGGTGAATAATGCTCATGTAAGCACAATAGGTATCGACCAGTTATTGACCCCCTCAGGCTGACTGCTGCACTGACACGGCTTTATGCAGATCCATAGTCTTATGAATAAATCACACTGAGCTAGTTAGAAGTAGTCTTTCAAGGTTCACAGTTAATAAACGAAAGAATGGGCTCTGTTGTTGTCTGACCTGAAACACTGTACAGTTTTTCTCGCCTCTGTCGGCAGCGACATTGTGCGGATAAAGACTCCTCTAAACAAATAAACTTCTCATGAACACTTTTGACTTCATTATCTCAAGATGCACTTTGATATCTCATCGTTATTCAAAGGATACAGAACATTTATTGTGCTTTGTTTTCAGTGATTCATACGAGCCTCCAAAGTAATTGCATAACTCAGGCAGTCATAATGTACACAATGTGATATAGCAGGAATATAGATGCTTGTTTGCTTTGTCATCTGTATAACTTCAGTTTTCATTATATTAGTGCTGAAACAATTGATAAGTGAATATAATCATGTAGATTTTTTATTTATTTGTCCATTCCAGGAGCTGTTTGTACAGTTTCCTGTTCCTATTGTTTTTTTGTTTACTGGAAACATTGAGTTCAACACCAAACGTCTTCTCTTTACCAGAGACCTGTCTTCAGTGATGGAAACCAAGTTTTTGTTTTTCTTCGCTTTCTGTGACTTCTTGTCCTCTACTGAAGTTAGCATGCTAACCAGCGAGCTCTGGAGAAGTTGGCATGTCTTGTAACTTGTAGCAATAGGAACTCACTACAGTATACAGCCTACAGGAAGTAGTGCTCCTCAGGGGATGTATTTTAACCTCTTGGTAACCAGTGATGGTAAGTGGCCAAAATGCAAGCTTTTGTAAAGACTTGCTAGTTTTCTCAGTCCTCTGTGATAGAAAACTCAGTGTCTTTTTACTGTTGTTACTGAGAAACTACAGGACCTCTGAAGATGTAACTTTGGACTCAGGGAGAATAAAGGTAATAAATCAAGGTGATAATTGGCAGGAATGAATAAGAATAAACAGAATAAACAGATTCTACCAAATATGATCCAGATGAGGGCCGTTCCTAATACTGTATGAAACTTAATCCTTCCTTATTGAAAATGATGTTATATGCTTTGTAGCAATATCCATGAATCCTCAGGTCTTGTAGATGCTTGTGGCCTGTCAGATGTTGATACTCCATCTTGATGGTGAAGATCAGAACCCAAGAAATTTTCACTGATGCCAGTGCTTTGGGATAATGATAGAGTGCAAACACTGCCAGTTCCCTCAACACTCATTGCTCATGAAACAGCAGTTGCGATGCACACATGGCTCTTGCATCTTTAAATACACTTTCAGTCTGTGAAACACCCCCATACAAAATGCATAATATGCAACAATTCAGCAAAATGTTTCAGTGGAAAGTGAGCATCCTTGCTTCGTTCCACATGCTACGCATCTGGATAGTGTCTGGGCACATTACATGAGTGAATGGGTTAGTGACCCAGATTCTCTAATGGGATTTTAGGTGTCTAAAAAAATAGACTTGTTTTTTTTTTTCCAACTGACAGATGTTCCTCTTTGATAATTACATAAACATTAAACCAGGGAGACATTGATATGAAAGACACATAAAAAAATAAATGTGCAGATGCATTAGTGTGGATGCTTTGGGATGGTGCTGAGGTTAGATGGTGTGTTTCTTCTACTTGCATGACATTGTAATGAAACATTTATTGTGTACTTGTAGCTCTTGGATGCTTAAAA
Source organism: Caranx ignobilis (assembly GCA_021432705.1). Lineage (NCBI taxonomy): Eukaryota > Metazoa > Chordata > Actinopteri > Carangiformes > Carangidae > Caranx > Caranx ignobilis. Next base: position 3,580,855 of record MU269991.1, on the reverse strand, counting down.
TCCTAAAGTGGGGTCGCTCTCTTTTTGAGTGTTTCTGTATTAATTAGGATGAAAATAAACTTGGGCCTTTGTTTACCAGAAGAAGTAAGATATCAGATATTCCAGTATATCCAGCGAACACACACACACACAGTCTGTGCTGCCTGAACATGCCTGTGAAGCCATGCTGTGCTGAAGGCAATCTGTCTCCCCCACCCATAACGACCATCTGTCATTAGTGTAGATCAATGGAGATGATAGATGGGGAGGGCTCGCTGTGCTGACAGAAGCACTGAGACAGGAACCCAGGAACGACCACGGTTATGGCGCATGGTCCTGACCCAGCGGGCAAAAGCCCTCATGTTAATTTTGTATCCACGCTGAGGTTGGGTTGATATGAGTTCGGACTGTCAAGAGAGCCACACACGGGCTTTTTGAACATTCAGTGTGAGTGTTACTTATGTTTTGGAGCGCTCACCCACATGTCTTTACTCCTGTGCCAGAAGTGTTATAAATTCCCTCTGAATAATCCATTTTCCTAAGCACTTGGTGAGTTATTCAAAAGCATGTCATATGGAGTTGATGTAAAACAAGGCAATGAAACAGGCAGAGAATGCACTGCGCCACGTCTGCCTCTACACATCTCAAAGCATGACATCCCAATAACCAGCGCAAACCAGTTTGTATCCACTGGGTAAAATTGAGAGGACTGGACATGATTTGATGAAGCCCATTTCACACTTGCTAGAGAGATGGACAGTCCAAGGCCTGGTAAATCCCTGGGGTTTTGGACAAGAGCATCCAAGGATTTTCAACACAAGCCATTCTTAACACAGTGGGGTGGACAGAATGAGGGGCTTTTCTCCCATTTTTGCCACCAAAATTGAATTTTTTAGGTAACAGAGCCCCCCCCCCCCCCCGTAGGATTCATCCCTCATCTCACCACGCTCTTGTATGTGAATTCAGATTCTTTTGTCATGTTTTTGACTCCCTGTAATTGGAACTTTACGACTCACTGAGAATCCTTTGTTTTCATATTTTCAGACGAGGTGTTAAATTTAACCGTAAGTGTGAGCAAAACAAAACAGTTGAATGGATTAATGGAATAAAACAACAAAAACAAACGTACGCATACCCACCTCTGATTAGTCTCCCTGCAAATACTCCAATAAAAAAGAGTCATACAATGACACAAAACCCACACAATCACCTGGATACTAGTTCACATGTACTGACATGCTCACGCACTCACACACACACACAGGAACACACACTTTCCTCTCTTATACACCCGGGCAGTGGGGATTGCTTCGGAAAAACAGCACCTGCTCCTCCATTTGAAAACTATTTAGGGAGGCATCAAACTCTATCAGGGCAGGTCTGATTGCGGTCGCCTCTTCACAGTCCTCCAATCACTCAGTGAGTCAATTAGCCCCCCGCCCCTCCACACACACACACACACACACACACTCTCTCTCTCACACACATATACAGTATGCACAACAGACTCCCATCCCTTCCGTCCGCTGCGGATTCCGCCAGGGAATGAGAGTCCATCGGCGGCCTCCCAACAACACCTGAGGCCCCCCACCACCATCCACCACCCGGCCCTCCCTCCCCTCCACCCACAGTCAGCTAATAGCGGTGCTCCAAGGGCACCCGAACCACAGTGGCATTCAATTCACCCCCATTGTACCCCTTTTACCAAGCCTCATACCAGCGACTCAACAGCTATTTAGCAGATGATAGGAAAAGAAAGAGAGTGTGGAGGAGAGCGAGGGGAAAGTAGGAAACGAGCGATGCAACAACAGGGGGCCGATGCGTCCCCTCACCTCTGTGATTGTTTACTCTGTTCACTGGGGACCAATTTGATTGTGCTGTTCACTGTGCATGTGCTGCCGTCGCTCTCTGTCTTTTGCAAGCATTAAGAGGGTTTTTGCGTGCTTGCAGGCGTATTTCTCGTTGCATCCGTTTTCACCTGTGTGTGTGTATGTGTACGTGTGTGCGTGTGTGTGTGGAGCCTATGTTTCATCCACTCTTTGGGTTAGCGGGCGGTGCTCTCTCACAATCGCTTATTTATTCAGGGCCTTTTGAAATAATCGAGTTGACACATCTGTCAGATGGTGAGAGGAGGAATGCTAAAAGGTCACTGGGCGAGGTACCAGCTGCTCCCGCACCAAACCTTTCCTGCCTCCAAATAGCACAGTCATTACACCACAACAGATGGGACTCCTGCCTTTCATTTCTGCCTCACTCGCACACATAAATACACGCACGCACCGAGGAGCATACACACAGACGTGGCGAGTGCCCATCACACTCATCGGCACCATGCACACATATACACAGAGGTGCAGTCACACCAGACACTTGTCACAGACAGGACAGGCAAACAGGCAGAGACATGTACTCTACACATCTGCAGACACACACACACGCATATTTATTCCCTCCCTCCGTCACTGTCTCTCTTGCTCTCACCTGCACACTCTGTACTCTTTCTCTCCAGGTCTGATTTCCATGTACAAGGTCAGTATCAGCTGTCTACAGGGAACATCACTCCCTCATAGCCAGAGCAGGATAAAAGGACAAACACAGTCACTCTAAGGACAAAAGGCAGGGGAGACCTTCTCTCTGCAGTCTGCCTCTTTATTCCTCATTCAACCCTCTTTATTTTATCTCTGAGCTATTGTTTAATGATATAAGTCTCAAAGACAGATTGAAACCTTTCAGGCGTCGGGACGGTGATGTATAATTCAAACCCAGCGAGATGTGGTACAACACAATCTTTAACGGACTTATATCGCGGGCTTGCTTTGTTGGGTGGAAAAAGTGCTAGGCATTGTGAAACCCAAAGAAAAGCCTGAGGCCTTGCTTCAAGTAGAGTCTTTGAAGGAGCTCTGTAGATTCAAGTTTGCTTGAATAGGAGGCCTTTTTCTGATGACTGCGTTAAAAAAAAAAAAAAAAAAAAAAAAAATCTATTTCCTCCCCCAAGCAGTGGAGGCATATGGCTACCTTAATCACCTTATAAGAAAGGCAAACTAGTTCAGACATGCTTCTTCAAGTACACTTCAAAGATCATTGCTTACCGAATTCAGCTGTGGTCGATTTCTCTGTGTGCACATCATCAGATCTTATTGAAGACTTTGATAGTGCGCGCTCTTTCAAGTTAAAATGAGATACAGGAGTGGCTCTTTGTGTTGCTTTACAAAGGGCACTTTTCTTTAAAATATGTAATTGTTCCACAGCAAACCCTATAGTCATTTATTGTATTTGCCAGCTTGGCTATTGTTCCAGTTAATGAGCTTGAAGGAACCCGCAGCTACGCTGGAGAAAGCAGGGGCTAGGAAAGAGCCGGCTACAATGCATAGCTTGCCATATGCAAATAGTAAAAATAGTGGAGACTTCATTAGTAATTAATGATTATGCTATGTTTAGTGTACAACAGCAGCTCTAAAAGCACATTAAGGGTTGGCTTGTACTGCTTCCCGGGGTCATACATGAGACTAAAACATATTATTTGTTGGTTGAATTCTGTTTTTATATGAGATTACCACACAGTATTACAATGCATGATATGAGTTTTGCCATAAATACACAAAAATAACACAGCAGAGCACAATGTGTGGCCAGCTGTAGAGCAGTGACCAGCAGGATGCATTAAAAAAGTAATAATGCATAAATCATGTAAATGCACAGTTAGGATATACTGTAGCCAGTGATTTTTATTGCCCGCTATACAGGGAGCATTATTCAGATGTGTCTCCTACAGCAGGTTGAAGGATTACATTTCTGCTGTTTGAGCACACATCGGTGTAGTAAAAGTATTGAAACCGCTCAAGGTGGACTTTACATCTAGTGTGTTTTTAACAGAATCTGTTACATATTTTCACGCTGACATTTATGAGTTTACGCAGGAAATGGAAGCACCAGGTACACAAGGAATGTCCTGCTCTGCTCTAATGCGAGTGGCATCAGCAACACCATTGGAAAAAATATGAAATCTTCACTGACGTACATAACGCATTGATTTTTAAACCTATAGTTTTGCTTTTTAATAGTTTTCAAATTCATTTTCATTCATATCATCCAGTAAACATCCTCTTCCAGTAGGCACAGATGAGAATTTCAAACCCCAGCACTAGGCCACTGTCATTTGTGGCTAAATTATATCAAGCAAACAGGGAGGCCAACAGTGACAGACATGCCATCACCCATGATGACACCCCACACCCACATTATCATCTGTGAGTAACTCTTATGGGTTGTTTGTGTCGCTCTAAAGTTCATTTGTCACGCCCATATGTGACCCATTAACATGACTATCAGAAACACTCATGGCAGGAGACTTCACCGCACACTCACTGAATGCCTTGGAGCTCCTCTCTGTCCACACACACCGAGTCGCATGTGTCAACATCATGACCGCGCGTGTGTGTGTGTTTGTGTGTGTACATGGAATAGTAATCAAATGTGAGTTGACAGATGACAGTTTGCTACTTGTATCTGTATGTCCCACTGTGTGTGTGTGTGTGTGTGTACACTACTGTCTTAATGGGCACCTGCCATTATTAATAACCATTAATCTTACAATCAGTATAAAGAATCCCATTGCCCTCCCTCATGGGTGTGTGTACGTGTCTGTGTGTTGTGTTTGTGTGTGTGTACATTTACATATGTGTACATGGATGTGATTGATGTCCCCTTTCCTTCACTTCCCTTCAGCGCCCTTTCAGATTTAGTGCCCCCAAACTGCCTTTGGCCCTGGCCCCCTTAAGCACAGTAAGCATAAAGCAGCCGATTCACTTTATGACTCCCGCGCTCCTTTGGTAGATTTACTGTCATTTTTATGTATTAGCTGGTACTGGAATGTGGCGGGTGATAATGATGGACAGGCGGCTGGTCATGGAGGGAGGAAAGTGCTTTGCTGGCAGCTTTAATGGAATCAACAGAAAAGTGAACGGGATTCAATTAAAACTTGTTCTTTGTAGGGTTTCACCACAATGGATGGAGCTATAGGGTTACATTAAAGACTGTTTCAAGGATGATGGATTCTTTAAATTAGAGGGTGTAATTGGCTTCCCCTGTACAATTCTGCATCCTTGATGAAACGGAGAGAAAGATTCACGTAACCTATCTAATATATGTAAATCATTTGTCCCTCCCTTTAACAGACAGTATCTCCCTTTAATTTCACCATAAGTAGCCCTGAGGTTTAAAACCATATTATTCCTCATTCCCTGACAGTATCACATGGACAGCATATACTATATCCTCTTGTTTATTGCAAACATATGGTGTTTACAGTCAGTGAATTATTCAAGCCAGGCTAAGCTAAGCTAAACTAACTGGCTGTTGCTACTGTGCAAATGTAAGAGCCTTTCAAAAAAAATATGAAATCTGTAATTGTATTTGCAGTAATCCAGTGCTCCTGTTCCACCAGTCCGGGATGCTGCAGAGAGTCGCTATTAGCTCAGCAAACACAAAGGCGGAGCAGCTGAAAAATATATAACTGCCACTGTGGACAACGACTGCCTACACAGCGAAAACGACTAAGAAGAAGACTGTTGTTGTTACAGTTCGCTAACTTCGCCTGAAAATTTTTGAAATTTCCAACTAAGTCCCAGAATTTTGGCGACTTGCCAACTGTACTGTAGCTTTAATGAGTTTAAAAAAAAATATGGCGTATCATGCATTTGTGTATTTGTGCATTAACATTGCTGTTTTGTAGTTTTTGGCATACTTTGCCTTTTCTCTAAGTGTTGTCAAAAGGCATTCTGGGAAATATGGGAAAATAACTTTGAGAGATAAAAGTGCTGGCGACAGATTGAAAGAAAGTAGGCTACATGAAAAGTTGTTTGCAAACACTTCATCATAAAACACCTCCCAGAGTGCACTGCACATCCCAAATGGATACTCAACAAAATTAGGCTACCAGTGGAAACTCAGTGCTGTTGGGCTTGTTGTGTTACCAGAGATGACTTTTACATTCATTCAAGTTGGAGGTGAGCTGTTAAAATGTCAAGAGTGCTTTGATATGCATGTACACCCTCTGTAAAAGTTCCACTCCACAAACAAAAAAAAGTTTCTCTGAAGATGATTATCTTTCCTGTGTTGTGTTGCACCAGATAAAATCTTTTCTAGCCTGATTACTCCCGCGCTTTGAGGGATTAAAATGACTAAATTCTGGGACTAGTTCTGAGGCCATTAGGATTTAAGGATCTTGTTACCAGCGATCACTCAGTCTTGGTCTGATTTACTATGACAGTTATTAAGAGTGTGACGCCTTCAGCCACGAGCGTTGATCCATGCAGTTTAAAATCTATGTGCTGCAGTCTTCAGCCTGTCACCACTCGTGCTGCAAGAAGCTCCTTCATCGTGTCGGACCTTTGAATGTCTTCAGACATTCAGAAGGTCAAAATGTCACTTGCTTTTCACTGTGGGACTATTTTGACTCGTCCCCTGTCAACAGGATATATATATATATATATATATATATATATATATATTTTTTTTTTTTTTTTACATTGTATGCTCGCTCTTGTCGAGTATCTTTCACCATTGCTCTGCTCACCTTTCCTTTGTCCCTGTCCATCTCCAAGTCAAGATGGTGGCAATAATCCTCTCTAATAGCAGATGACAGCTACACATCACTTCTGACATTAGCTTTTAGCCATCACATTTTTACAACCTCTGGTCTTGACGGCAGATTTGTCGGCCAGTGACGGTGGCAGTGGCTTCTGCTCTCCGTCTCTCTTTCTCTCTCTCCGTCTCTCTCTCTCTCTCTCTCTATTTGATGGTTGTTTCAGAGTACAGTGCAGTGTAGAGTGAGTGAGAGAGAGACGGAAAGAGTCAGGACAAAAAGGAAATGGACCTATTGGATCAACAAAAACACTTCCAGTGTCATTATCCATTTTTATATACTGCATGTGTTTTTCCATCATTGCATCATTAACAAACTCATCCATTGAGATCGAACTCTATCACCTGACACCATCATATGAATGCCATGGAATGTGTGTGAAAGCTCTGATGTAAATCTGTTAAGGAGATGTCTGCTAAATCTTGAAGTTGTGTTTGAGACGGGGACAGTGTTGTGTAAGCTCTGGACTGCCCTGCTCCAAGTTTGGCTCATTTAATAGAACAAGGACAGAACATATAATGTCTTATGAATGTTTTGTGGACCACTGTACTTTCAGCGAGAGCTGTTGTTGAATACTTAATGTAGAAAAACTCTTTATTTTCCACTGCCTCTGTAGACAGGGTACTTATTTGCATATGGCATTGACAAGAGTAAAGTAGTTTTTAACAGTCTTTTACACCAAATTGTATTTTTTTTTGTATTTTGGGGGGAGGACATTCATGGAGGATGGATAGCAAACAGTACAAAGAAGAAACAAGGGGATTCAGAGGGTTCAACAGCCTCAACTGAACTGTGCACATGTGGTTTACACATCAGCCATTCAACTATCAGGTCACCCCCAAAAGCAGTTTTTACTGAGAGTGAGGCTTGTTCCACTGACCTGCTGAAGACATAACTTATTTCATTTATTACAATCCTGGTAACTTCAGTTCATGATGAAACAAATGTGTTTGATGTTTGGTGATAAGAATTACATAAGGTTTCATTAGACAGACTTTGGTTTTCTGCAGGAGACTGGAGACAGAAACTCCCTGGATCATCTGTAAATGTGAATGAATTGAAAGTAACTGTCTTGCACATGTAGTATGTCCAGTGATCCCGCGGCAGAGTGGTGCATTTAGAGCTGTCAGTGAAGCTCCAACAGGGGGATGAGGCATGGGGAAGGAGTCTAGGAGATGACATAGAGGGGTGGAGCGGGTGGGGTAGCCATATGGCTGCTGACAAGGAGAGGGGGCAAAGCTGACAGGGCCGAGGGAACAGAGATGGCAGGCGGGAGGGAAGAGGAAATCACACTGGAAGGACAACATGCTCCCCTTCTGCCAAGGCGGAAAGCAGCGGCGACCTGTGTGTGTATGTTAGTGTGTGTGCCATTGACTGACAATGCTGCTGATTGAATCCAACGTGGAGGCCTGTGTCCTGACAGCACTGATGCCACAAGTCTGAACAGAGCCTGGAGTGTATGAGTGACTGAGAGCCAGAGAGAGTGACGGAAGAAAAGAGTGTTATCTGTGTGTGTGTGTGTGTGTGTGTGTGTGTGTGTGCCCAGCGTGGGTGTCAGTCAGCCAGCCAGCCAGCCAGCCAGGGTCCTCAGTGTGCCTGAGGAGCCTCTCTACCAGCTGGGTAAGCCAGGTGCTCGGTTGCCCCCTCACGCCCCCTGGCCCTCCCATTACTGCTGCCCTCCAGGCCCGCTCAGTCAACTGCCACTTGCTACCAGATCAATATTAGCTCACACTGAGGACATGTCATTCCACCACTACGGGGTCAGACAACCCATTGTTAGGCAGCATCAGGTACAAACTGGGTTGGGAGACAATGCTGCATGAGAGTGTGTAATATTTCTTTGCTGCACATGATATATATTTATGATTTATACTGATATATTTTGAAGAAAATGACTTAATGTTATGAATGAAATATACTTCAGATATTCATTTGACTGTACATTAAGCACACATGTAATGAGTACATGTAATGAGTACACACACAAAGACTGTGTGCTTTGCTTCGCTGGCTCTTAAGCTTTGACAGAGGCAGAAAAGCTTCTCCCTTTTCCGCGTAATGCTCCTTTATTAGCTGCCTCAATGAGGCAACTAGTCAGTGAATCACACAGGTGCAGCTCCTGCCAAGGCTGTACGCTATAACTGCAGCATTTGCATTAATTGACTAGCAGCCCACACAGCCAAATATGCATTTTCCATAATAATAACTATACCATCTTATTGAGAGCGTCTTGGCTGCAGAAACACTTCTGCTGACAAAGCTCCAAGGACACAGATGAGCTGAATGCTGAATGTGCACATCACCACTGCTTGCCTTTTGTATACGAGCAGCAATTCCAGCACCAAGATTGTTTTCATTTCTGCTTAAGTAGTGGCACAAAAGTGATAAGTAGGTAATGACTTCCAATTAGTGATGTCCCAAAAACATATCAGCAATAATCAACAACATCCCATAATGTTTCGGAACATCTGCGCGATGCTGAGCATTTCATCAGCGCATGTTGAATGATGGCCTGTTTTAATGCGGCATCAAACTCTTAATAGCTGCTTTGTACCTTTTCACGTGCAGGTTCACTTTAGAGCCATCTAATTCAAAACAGGGATTCTCAATTATGCAACGTCCCATTTACATATGCTAATTAGGATCATATTAATTATCTTGAAATTGGGTAATTAGCCAATCTCAATTAAGGCATTGTTCATTACACTAAATGCACAGGAAAGGTGTTTGAAGTTTTTCCCCACGCCTTTACTCCCTCTCTCTGCCTCTCTCTCTCTCTCACTCACTCTCTCTCTCTCTCTCTCTCTCTCTGTCTGTGTGTGTGTGTGTGTGTGTGTGTGAGAACTGGGCTGCCTGCCACATCTGAATCAAGCCTCGGCGGCGTATTTAATAATTTAAGCATCCCAGCTCATACAAGGGATGCACCCACAGCTTTCATCATTACCAAGCATATGGTTCTGTAATGAGCCTGCTTGCTTGTAAAATAGTGATGCCAGTACAGAGGAGAGTTGAAGAGACAACAGCCAGCCCTTTTCTCCTTTTAGCCACTCAAGCTAGCTACGGTGGCAGCGGTGGCCAATGCATTATACAAGCTTGTTTTGGTTCCCATGTTGCTAAGCTGATGCTGGGAAGGCCAATTTGCTCAAGCTATAAAAGGGAATGACAGAGAGAAAAAAACAAAACAAAAACACTATGAGAAGTAATGGCAGCGACAGAAGATGTCAAATGCATCTTTCTCCACCCAAAACAAACAGTTTACCTGGGGTGAGTGGAGATTTAAATACCTCTCTAAACTGACTCACAGCTGTGTGTTGCATGCACAGCCAGACTAAACATATTATCATGCTGCTTGACTTGCTTGACATCTTTTGTATGGTAAGTAAATATCCTGAAACTACACGACACTCTTTTATTCCATTAGGTTGGACTGTGTAAAGGGAGACAAATGAAAGATTAGTATGTAATTCAGTCGTTATAGTTCATTTGCTTGTGGCTTTTGTGTTTCGAGCACCATGTGCCCAGGAGCGCTGAAGGATTTGGATCCAGCTGGAGGCCTGGAAGTGCTCACTTCCTGGTTCAGAGCCTGAGGCATTTAGGGACATGAGGTGTCTCTCCGGCTTTTCCAGCGCTCCTCTGCCTCCTCCTCCCTGTTTCCTAATGTCCTAAGGAGCTCTGGTAGTTTGTGTGTGCGTGTGTGTGTGTCTCAGGCACTGCGGGGGATATCATCCTCAGGGTGCCGAGGAGAGATGATGAATGATGTTCTGCCCTTCAACTGTTCTTGAATAGTAAATTACCCCTCCATCAGCTTATGATGGAAGTCAACGTTCAGTGATGCTGAATAACATATGCAACGCAAGATCAAAGGCTTAAATACACAACCTTAATTTCCCTTTCACATACTGTGCTATATCTATAGGTCACAGTGAGATCTTTTAAAAATACCAAGCACTGATTAACTTAAAGGCTGTTCTTGCACCAGAGTGTCTCACCTTTTCCCCCCAGACCAGCATGAACACGTCCGCACTAAAAACAGAAACAGACATGTCACATTTGGCATGAATCACCTCTGAACACAAAGTACTGTATGTAGCAGTGGCTGCTATTTCTATGTCCTATTCCTGAAACCTTTATTTAATCATTACACCGTGTGTCTGTGCCCCGTTGAGACTCTTTTGTTCTTAATTTCTGCCACAATGTCACACCAGAGAGGCACTGCAGCTACCCAAGCATCCCGTCTGACACTCGGTCCAAGTGCCCCTCTTGTCGGTCCAAATGTCCCTCTGATCAGCCGGAGTGCCCTTCTGCTCGTCCCAAATGTCCCTGTGTTTAGCTCAAGTGCCACTCTGGTCTCACCCCTTAGGGTAAATATGAACCTGATGCATGCGAAGAGAGGCCCTATTTTTGACACCCTCCGCCCTGCCACATGTAAAGCTTGTGTAGGAGACTTTGTGAGTGAGTCAGTGAGTGAGTGAATGCTGCTGCTGACAGTCTCTGCAGCAATTTTTGTCGTGCCACAGCTGATATCTGTTGATAAAGTCTCGCTGTTGCTATCATAAAATAAAAATACAGGTAAAAGGATAGAATGGCAGCCACATAATAAACCCTGATTTATTGCTGTATAAAAAGCATTAAAGATTTACACTCGTAAAATTTACCATTTACTTGCCATAGTCTCTCATGGTCCATGTTAAGTTTTACTGCTACATCAACAGTAGCTGCCACAACTTTTGCAGACACTTCGTTTCAGAATAAAAACTCCACATTGACAAGTGAGTGCACTGCTGATTCGCACTTGTTAAAAATCTATGTCAATACCTCGATATCCCACTGTCAGCAGCATTACAAAGGGTTTTGGGTGAGCTGAGGCAAAGAGCCAGTTTCCTCATGCCCGATTTGAGTTCTCCTTACCACTAGGGGGAGCTGTGGTATACCATTAGGGGCTTTGCATCATATTTTGAACAGCGTAATAAAGAGGAATGCCAGCGAATCTTATAACACAACACAAGTATGTGAGGTGCAGTTTTAAATATCATGATGATAAAATATTTTACCTTATCAAATGCAGGCTGTATTCTGAAGGACACAATAAAAATACATGCCAGGAGTTGGTGCCGTGCTTCTTGTGCAGAAATGGTGCTTTGTTTTGTTTTCTGTAATTGCTATTTCTGCACAGCCATCCAGTGGAGATAGACCAGTGTTTACCCCTTGATCCATGGGCTTAACAATAGGAGAGGGAAAAGACAGAGAAAGGGAACTCAGAGGTAACATTTGTCAGTGGCAGTCTGTCGTTCGCCTGATTGACTTCATGGAGAAAAACGCTGAGACTCCACCGGAGCGATGCTTGAGTGCCTCTGATCTTCATTTTCCACCACCCCTGTTATTTTTCCTCCTCTCCCTCTCTCTCTCTTCCTCCCTCTCTCTCTTTCTCTCTGTCTGTCTTGTCCCTCTCGTTTCATTGGACTCAGATCTCTCCATCGCTCTAACCTTTCATTATGACAAGACAAAGCTTTAATCTCTCACGAGCCATTTCCCCTTGTGACAGGCAGAGTGAGCGGTGATGGCCAAGACACACACACAGTACACACACACACACACACATTATACACACAGGAGGTGTGTACATCTGATGCAGGTATGCCCACGATTGACTCAAGGCAAAGTGACACATGGTGACAAAGAAAGAAATAGAGAGGAGGAGGAAGCGATAAAGAGAAGGTAGCAGCACAGAGAGATGCAGCGCTGCAGAAACCAGAGATACTTTTTTTTGTGTGGTTTCACAAAACCAAAATCAGTTTTAAAATTTCCTTCCCACATCTTTCTATCCGTTTTCTATTTCAAAATATTATATTATAGTCACATCAGGTTCAACGGTAAAGGCAGGAAATGACAAATATGTGTTCACACCAACACACTCGAAGGCAGACAATAACATCTTTTATTCATTCTGGCCTTTTAAGAGCCATCAAAGTCCTGACAAATCTTTAAACTGGTTAAGTTCAAAGCATATGGTGTATACAGAGGTGGCATCAGTCGTCATGTGAGGAACACACGTACGTGTACATGTCTGATCTGAAGCATCAAACAATGAGCGGTCATCCAAACAGTGTGTCATCCTGTCCCTAGTCTGCCCCCCCCAACCCCCGCCCCACCACCACCCTACCCCTCCCTTATTTAGCGTAGCAGCCTAAGAGCCACACTTCATAGGGACTTCATAATCACACCCCCTGCTGAGGTGACAGCCTGATTGGATATCTGAGGGAGGCACCCGCATGAATTTGCATACTAATTGACAAATATGCCCCCCACCTCCCACACACACACACATGCACACACACTCCCTTATCCTTTTGTCTTCTTCCCTACCACTCAATAAATTAACGTCATGCCTGCGTGGTGCTCGATGATTTGGCTCTTCTGTGGAACAGCCCCATCAAATATAGCTTCTTTTTCTCAGTTGGCTTTTTGCTTCAAAGTGTTTCTGATGCAAACAAAACATACATCTATGTGTATACATATGAAGATGACTAAATTAATTATGATCCTTTTGATTGACATGAGAAAAATGCAGATGAGGAGGAAAGAAGCAAGAGGATCACTATTGAAGCATATAAGATGTTAAGGTCTGATGGAAAGAGAGTAAATGTAAACGGGTGTATGGAGATAAGTAAACAGAAAGAGTGAGACAAGGAAGAAGAGGAAGAAAGTGTGTGTTTCACTGCTCTTTTGTGCTGAGCTAAGAGATGGAAGTTTAAAAAAAAACAAAACATGCTGGGAGCGTGTCAAGTTGGCAAAACAAGCCACCTCTGAGACTTGACACCAGGCAGAACTGCAGCAACCCGAGCAGATGTCTACAACACAGTGTTCCCACACTGATGGAGCAATGCACAGGGACATGCATTACAGCGCAGCCACACAAACACACACAGACACACAGTCGCACATACCTCCGTCTCTATCCAGAACCCCCACACATGCAGAGTCACAGCTATGACAAGTTGTCTAGCTATCAGCAGATGCTGAACCTCTTGCACTCACTAATCCATCCCCCCCTCCACACACACACACACACACATTCACATTCACCACCAAACACAAGTTCCTCAAACACACATGCACATTACACACCTATTTCATTTTTCTACACCCACGTTCCCCGCAGCTCGTCTTTGCAGCCACAGTTTTAATGACACGTTGCGAGAGTGTCCCATTCACTCTGCTTGAGCCGGGCAAAGACCACGCAGCATCAAAAGCCACACGATTGTTTGTGCGAGTGCCAGCGTTACATGCAAATCGCCCTCAGTGTGATACAGGCGGCACGCAGCCTCATTTTTGGGCCCGTTGCCAACGTCTTTTTAGTTTGTGTTACGAAACAAAGCTGCAGAAAGGTGTGGAGGGGAACGACGGGAGGAGGGGGAGGGAGCATGAGCGCGAAACTTAGGGGAGATTTAATTATTTTTAACCAGAGGCAGTTGGATAAAAAAGGCCACAGACTTAATGACTTAATTTAGACGTTTAATTAGTTGAGCACATATCTCTCTGGCTTCTGCCCTGTGTAATCTGTGATGAAGTTTGGTGTGAATGGCATCAGACCTCTCTCTCTCTCTCTCTCTCTCTTTTCCTTTATCTCTCTCTCTTCTTGGACCACATAAATAATTCCCATTGCCTCTCTGAGCATGCACAGAGCAATAGAGATGAAATATGTATGGATACACGCCATGGTGCTTTTGAAAAGAACTATTTCAAAGGTAGCGAGGTCTGCTGAAATCTTCATGAGTGCCTCCTCTCCCTCCTTTTCTCCCTGCCAGACAGAATGGATGCGTAGCAAGGCTGCATCAGCTCGGCAGCGCCGATAAATAACTGCACAGAAATATGAGCGTGTGCTCCTGAAGATTCAAATGCATTTCCAGTTACGAAGAGAAATAAATACACCAAAAGCCACACTTGCATACATGATAATAAATATCACATAGTATAATATTTCATGCTATTGCGACACAGTGCAGACCTTCAGTACATAAAACAGCATCTATAAAAATGTCAAGAACAACTGTTGCAGCAGACATGCAAAAAAAGCTGAAAATATAGTAAACAGTTCAGGAAAAAAAGAGGCTCATGTACCAAAAACAATACAATACAATAACATATAATACAATAACACATGAAAGGATTTTATGTGAAGAATCATGCTCTTCTCACTTAAGGGCAAGACTACACTGTCTCTTTGTTTGCATAATATTGCATGGGAGAACCCCTATAACCTAATGTTGACTCTGTGATACTTTAAAATTGTTAGTAATCTGTATTTCAGTGTTTCCGTTTCAGACCCCTTTTTATCCCCCGTCCTCCTCATGTCTCTGGTGCTCATCTCCCTCTTTCTATCCAGTTCTCTTTGTGGTTGCTTTTACTGGTGAGCATTTTAAAGTTTAATCACGGTCTTCTTTATTTTTGTAGTTTTTATCTTCTTCCCCATCAGCCATAACAATGCGGTGACTTTGCTGAAAAGCAGTCTGATGGGGCAGGAAACACAATGATCAGGCAGATTTTAAACCCACAGTCCAGTCAGCCAAAGAGCTAGAAGAAATGAGACTGAAAGCCTAGAAGCCTTAAAAGCGCCGTGGACCAGTCTCAGCTGGTTTTATCTGTTTGTGTCGCTCTTACTCTGGGCTCACATATACAATGTTTTGATACAGATGAATCTCCAGTAAAATGTTTCTCACATTTACAATCAATGGAACAAGTATGAGGTAGTGACTGAAATGTAGACCTTTAAGACTACATGTGAACTTTCAAGCCATTTCTACAGAAGAGTATTAGGACCACTTATGAAAAAAAATGAGAGGAGGAATAATCTTTTTCATTGTGCACTTTGAAAATAAAGTCGAAATACAATGTGGAGAATAATTTGAAAACACGTGATACGATATCAGTTAAATATGCAGTTGCATAACTTCAGAAACCTACTCTTACTGTTACACTGCAATTGTCAGTCGCACTCCGCTCCTAATTTGATAGACCAGAGAGGAAACTTTGACTTCACTCTCGACTCTTCGACTTTTTTCCCGTGTGAAGTGCATAATGAAAAAGAAATCTCCCTCCTCTCATTTTTTTTTTCTTGAGCGACATGAATACTCTTCTGTACATTTCATCTGTGCTGCTCATATCCAGATTTTAAAACCTCTATGTTTCTGACGAAATCTGTTAAAGACATATCAGTCCAGGCTATGTACCTGTAAACTGATCACCTACAGAGTTAAAATGTCATTTAAGTCAGCTGCTGCTGTGCACCTTGGACATGGAGACATGGAGACAGAGATAACATGGAGAGGTGTGGCTACAGATGGAAAGCCCTGCCTTTATGCCCATGACTGACCTCGATGGACAGGTCAGGTTTTAAAGCTAGAAATGTGCTGCTAAATGCCTTTAAAGTGGTCCCAAATGTCATGTTCCTGTTTGTTTGCAGTCACAGACATGTTTATGAGGCTAATCCTGCTATGGACAATGAAAATACCAAACTTATAGTACTGAATGTGCACACTTACATTTTGGGGGACACTCCCTTGCTAGATTTCCCAAGTGTTTTGTGAATATGATTTTATTTTATTATTCAGTGATGGAAAAAGCCTCAAACAAAGGTTAGGTCATTATTTATTTCAAACAAAGCCACGCAGGCCCCTGCGCTCTGTAGCCCATCTCCCACCGCTGACTCCCCTCTCCTCGGCTTCCTCACGCCTCCTCTACTGTACCTCCACTTCTTTCTTTCTTCTTCCTTGAGTCTCTGGGGAACAGACAAGAACTGGCGTGAACCTTTGTGTCACTTCCCCCGCAGGCTTTTTCCTGCCTTGTTATTTATTTTCTTCACTTCATTGCAGAAGGCAGAGGAATGTTTTATAGAATAGGACACTTAATAATGGGAGAAAAAATGTTGAGGGATGGTGCGGCAGTTTCTCTCTGTGCTGTCACAGAGTGCAGTGTCCTTGAACCTCAAAAGAAAAGAGGAGAGAGAGACAGACATAAACATACAGATACTTTTTGCACAATACAAATGCCTACAGCGAACAGCAAAATATCCTTTTTTATATACTATACAAATGCACATAGACCAGACTCGTGGTTTTCTGTGCAGAGAGCAGGCAGGAAGATGTGGATGGATTGTGCGAGCTCTAGTTGTTGGTGTTTGGTGTGTGAGTAGAATGCTAAACACTTCTTGGGTCATGGGGGGGCCGGCGAAAGCATGTTGAATTTTAATGGTGCCCTCTGACTTGGCTGCAGGTAATGCTGCAGGGGGCCAACATCCTATCCGCACTGCTGAGGGGGAACATGAAGCGTGTGCACGTGTGCGTGTGTGTGGGTGGGGGTGTGTGTTTATATCATTGCACGTCAAGCTTGAATGAGCCTGTGTGTTCCCATCTCCGAGTGTGTTGTCTGCGCTCAGGTTGCAGTATTTTCAGTAATGAGTCTGCTTCAGCCCTCCAGGACACACACACACACACACAGCTATACACTATGTACACATACACACATACAGTACATACATACTGTATGCTTGTTTTGGTGTGTGGAGGACGTAAACAAGACTACAGGCCGCTATCTCACAAGGAAACATGAACCAACATTGACCGCTCTCCAACACAGGTGTCAGCGTGAAAGGAATCCATTTCATGAGATTTTGAGTCGCTAACAGAGCCGGTGAAGAACACATGAAGAATTTAAGCATTTCCTCCCGAGTAACTGGTATACAGAGTAACATGAGAGCACAGTTTCAGACATGAAATAGTTTGTATTGATTAGCTGTTCATCCAGATCCTGGAATCCTCAAATACCCCTCTGTCCCTCATAAACAAGTACAGGACCAAAATATTTGTTTGAGAATCCATATTAGGTTGTTTGAAGAGCCTCTTCAACAAATAACTGTTGTACATCCATGATGTTGAGGGACTCACAAGGGACAGATTTAAGAAGATGAATGGTTCGCAGAGGCGAAGTCATCCTGAAATGGATTCCTTTATATCCTTATAATACAATTGTCTTCAATCAAATAAAATTAGAATCATTTATAATTAAACATCCACATGTTGAAGACACAGTTTTGTAGAGCACTGGATGACAGTGATCCTGAACACTCAGGCCCGAGCTGATATAATCCTGACTACACAGAGATAAACTTCTTTAAACTTTAAACTCTGAACATCTGGTCTCACATCCTCGATAGCAGCTGTGTGCAGGTGAACTGATCTCCACATGTACAATCTCTTGAGTCACCCCTTTAATGAAAAGCCAGAAAAAACGTCAGACACATTCATACCCTCATCTATGGTCATACCGTTTTGTGCTAATGATGCTGCCGACACTTAAGGTTCATAACATATTTCCCAACAGATCTATCAAACGTTTGACTCTGACTGGCCTCTGATCTCTTTCTTCAATCTCCATCTCACCAGTAATGTAACCCTGCTGTCTATATGTCCCTGGTGGCTGCAGACACGGCAAACAATCACCCGCTGTAAGGCAACTCTCATCAATCCTTTAGTTTTGAATACCACCCCAGACTGCAGTTGTTGAAAGAAATCCAAACACACTCCTGAAGTTTTATTGCTTGCATTCCCACATGACAACAATCTGAAGAAAAGATTTCTTTTTGTGCTGAGGTATCTTCAAAAAAAAAAAGAAGAAGAAGATGAAATCAACAATAGCAGCAATGAGTCTTTCAGAGGCAGCGCCGCTGCAGCCTTTCTTGGAAATAAGGGTCTGAACCCGAAATGGGATTTTGTTGATGACTCCCTGTGTGGCAGGGCTACTGGTATTTCACAAGACAAATTGTTTTCATTAGTCTGGGCCATAGATCAGATTTTCAAACTTGAGCCTCGGGTCGTTAAAATATAACCACCCCAGTTTTATTAAGTCCTATCAGGATATTTAGGACATGTTCCGGTTTAAATGACGTTCACTGCTGCACAGCTCTACAAGGCACACTGCAGTGCAAGATAATAAAAAGTTTTCCCTTTCTGCACTGCTGAATTGAAGCCATGTGTTCAATCGATATAAGTTACCCAACTTTTCAAACTGTATTTCTGACTCTCCCATCATTCCTCCCTATAGACAAAATCTCTCTCCACTCTGGATTTCAATCCACACTTTTTCCTGCCTCCCTGCACACAAACCTGAATTAATCTCCAAAGTATTCTCCTCATCTCTTTGTGTGCGTGTGTCTTTATGTGTGTATTTTGCCTTTGTGTTTTGCTGTTCCCGACTGTGTGTGTGTGTGTGTGCATGCACTTTTCTCCTCCTTTCTGCATTAGAAATTCACTGTCTCGACATGATATTGTTCCCCTGCCTGGAGCTCCGGGGCTTTAGGGTGGGGTGTGAGTGTGTGTGTGCGCGTGGGCTGAAGGGAGGGGCGGGGGGGGTGGCTTGTGTTTGCATAGCAGAGGCTGTGCTCTCGCTCATGTAGACCCCACGGGGGCTTTCTTTGACACTGTCAGCCCTTTGAACTCACTGTGACATCAAGCATCAGGTCACTTGTGTACAACCTCTGCACAAAGAGAACTCGCACTAATTGGCCCGTGTGCACCTGAGAGACAGTTGGGACATCAAAGTGCTTCGCCGCCCAGTTGATAGCTGCTTTGATGGGGTGACTTTGAGACTGTAGATTTGAGGTTTGCACAGTTAGTTATTTTGTCGTTCCCCTTGAATGTCATTTCCGTCGGCACTCTGTGGTATTGTAACAAATGCTATTAGCAGGCGCCCCGGTGCGAGCCTTTAATCAACCTCAATGAAAGTTTACAATAAAGAGAGGAAGGAATCCAAGGTGCTATGATACATCACCAGCTACAAAGCTGGGTTCTGCTGCTGCGTTTGCTTTGTTGTTCTTTTGCTAAGAGTTTCCCGCTCTCGGTGACTCCCGGCTTGTATGTAAATATGTAATAAAAAATGTGACATGTAAACAGACCTAAATCAGAGAAAATGAGCCTTAGCTCGTAAAAAAAAAAGTGTGAAAAATCAATTTTGCTCAGAGCTCAGAGCAGCCTTTTTGGATCTTATTTTGCCTTCCAGACTTATGGATGTCCGCTGTGTCTTTGTGTGACCCTTCATCTTCTGGAAGGTGGACAGGTGGTGACTGCTGGTGGGCCTAGAGGGCCCTGTCAGCCCCATACAGTCCAGCAGCTGACCAGAGAGAAAGAGAAGGATAACGAGAGGGCGGGGAGAGTGAAAGTCGAGACAAAAGCGATCAGAAAATAGAAAGAAACCAGCGGAAAAGTGAAGGATGTGCAGAGAAGTCCTGCGTCCGAGTCTGAGCGAGCTCTCCCCGCTGTCATAGTTTCAACAGGAGGCTACGTCCCCTCTTGACTCCAACAGGCATAGCAAAGCGATTGGTTTCGCTCTGGTATAATGGCCAGCTATGAATGCTGAGTGCGACTGCGGGGTACCATTAGGGCCACAATGGCCGACAAGACACTAAGCACTCCCCAGAGGTCTAAGGGGCCCTTTCATGCCTGTCCTGGGGCTGGAAGGGCTGCTGGGAGCTGGTGGCCAGCTGGTTCTCTGGCCCCTGTGCAGACTAATGCCATCAGCGCTCTCAGTGCGCTTTGAGCTGCTGGCTGTATGGAGACACAGGGGTGCTAGGTCTTTGTGACACATGTGAGCATGTACACACATACATGGTGGCACCTGTTTTCAGTATTAACCAGAGCAGGGCTAGATGATCCTGTTGCTGTAGCCAAGGGAGACAGATTAGTTTGCTTTTTTTCTCTTTAGCATTTATCGATCCTCAGTGAAAAATTCCACTTCTGGCACATTTGACCTTGGTTTGGGTGAAAAGATTTTTCTCTATGATGTTGGTGTCATTCAGTGTTTATGATTCCTGTCTTCATGATTTGATACCAGTTCTAAGAAATGGTCTTTTTTTGCTCATATACCAAAACTCGTAATTAGGCAAATAGTTCAAATTCAAATTTCTGCCAGAATATGAAACAAGAAGGAAAAGACAAACACTAATTCAAACCATTGTATTCAAAATATGATTTTAAGCATTTTCTTTCATGTCATTTATTAATAGCTGCTGATGTAATCATTCATTGATTTAGAGAACTCCTCAGTATGTCTTCTGCGGTTCATTGGGTAATCTTCAGAGCACCATATGGAGGAAAAGCCCACGATGCAAATGCTGTCACAGCCAGTTCAAGCCTTTTTGGAAAGATGCTGTGACTGCTGCAGCCCCCTCCTCCTCCCCCCACTCTCTCTCAGGTCCCAAATAGCTCGCTACTGCAGGCAGAAAACTTGTTTTGTCGACAGCCTGTTTGAAAGGCAAGCGTAATAAAAGGCTTTTCTTTTTGTGCCGGGCGGTGGCAATTTCATAGTCTTTTCAGAGCTGAAAGAAGGGCGAGAGAGAGAAAAGTTTTACTAATTGACGTGGTAGTAGAAATTCAGCCACCATTTCAGTCAGCCACGATGAAAAGCCTATTAAGGAACGTTTTGTCAATTACTTCTGCTCACTTCTATACGCCACGGCTCTTTTTAGAGGAACTCATTTGTGTCTTATTTATTTCCTCCGCTGGCGTGTTTTGCTGGCACTGCACACAATGACAAATTAAAGCTTTAGTTTCATGGCAATAACATGGAAGGACTCGGGCTTTAATGTGGGCTTTGACACAACGCCAGGCACGTCAGCACTTGATCGCTCGTCCTTGCTTCACCGGCTCAATTTGGCGTCAGCGTGTTAACGCCTCTGTTGAGCTGCAACTATCTAACACCTCTTATGTATCAAAGTAGAGTAGAACTATGTGTCTGTGAATGTAACTAATGTACTAAACAGAAAACCTGAGACAAACTAACTAATATGTGACGATGTCAATAGGGGAGTTCATACACACATATATATAAAGAAAGCTGAATGCTTCCATTGCACGAGTACACAGCAAGAGAAGGCAAGATGAAATGCTTTACACAATGGTGCTCGAGACTTGTGAGTGTGACAAGTGTGTTAGCCTTAGTTTTCACATGCAAATCCGGTTCAAAGGAGGGAGTCATTTTGGTAGACGCTGTCAAAAATGTGTCTTCAACTCTGACTAAGCACCGTGGAGATCTGCAGTTTACTTGAAATAGTATCTTATTCCGTGTGGCTCAGGCTTGTCAGGATAAAACCTGATGATATATCTTCAGTTTCTACCCTCGCTGAAAACTGACATGTATTATTTAACCCCACCATTCTGCTGGAAATACTTCTCAAAGCTTTTGTGGTGGAGGTTTTCTTTGATCCAGCCTCTTTGCCTCCATCTACATTGTGAAATCCATCCACTTTAAAAACACCCCCGTACAAATTTCCCTGCAGTGAAATTGATGCCTCGCTCCTCTCAAACATACGATCAATTGCCTCTGAAAAATTGTTTGATATTCACAGGTCTTGAGTGCACAAAATGACTTCTCAGAGCGGTGTGTTTTTCTATTCTTCATTTTATTTTTTTAGTAGGGAGAACTTAAATTGCATTAAAGATTATATTGGATTTAAAAAAAAAACAATAGGTGAGTTTACTGGGAGCAGGAGACTTGCTACGTGTATCAGAAAAAAAGCCTTAGCAGACAGAACTATCTGACAGAGGTCAGCTGATGTCGAGGTACATCAATTTTATGAACCTTCACCCCCCTCGCGAGCTCGCTGCCACTCATGTGTTAAATGGGTCTTGTAGACAGAAGAGAATGCCTTTGTGCTGAAATAAATGGAGGGGAGAGAATGGGGTTAAGACGAGTCCTCTGAGGTGCATCAACCTACATCTGTTCATCTCTCTGTCTTTTTCTCTCACTTCTCTCCATCCTCTCTTGAAAAATCACGACAGAAACTTATTTTCTTATCGTGCCATGTAAATGACTCTATTTATAGTTTCTTTTTTAAAAGACGCAGCTGCCGTGGTCGCTTTCTTCTCCTCAAAACTATCTCAGACAAATTAATGTGACACCAGCTCCCATCTAAAGAGAGCAAAGAAAAAAACATCCTTGACATTAAACATTTAGACATGTGGCACATTATGTTTCTATACGTGTATGTTGTATGTGTAAAATATCCCTCCACTGCTATAAAGCTGCTGAAAAGGGACTATTTTTATTTTCTTCCCACTAGAGACTGATCGACCAGAGAGCAGGCTGTTGTGACAGATGTTCAGCTCAGCTAAACAGGGGCTGTAATAACACACACTTGCAGAGACACATAGCCGTGTACACAAGGGTTTCAAAGCACGCACTGGAGCGCACACACACACATACTGTACGTACACAAAAGAACACACACATATACACTCTGCACCATGAACAAACCCCCTAATTTACTCTCTCTCCTCACCCCACACATACTCACCACACTCACACTCAAACACACACACACACACACTGAGAAGAAATTACTTTGAACTTGGTGTCAGGCGGCATGAATGCAGCTGGGAGCAACAGGGTCACGAAGCTCTTTGAGAGGTGAGATGAGGTCCAGCCTTTTCCTCCGCTGTCTGTCTCCACTCTGATGTGCTGATGGCCGACGGGGGTCGCGGGGGTTGTGGTACACGTTAGACTGTCGGGCCTGGCCATAAGGCCCTCTTTGTTACGGGTGGCACTTTGATGCAGTCACAGAGTTTCCACTGAACTCTGCTAACATCAGACAGCGGTGGTTTTGACACCGTCCTCCTTCAATAAAAGCAGAATTACTTGCACTCTCCTGGTTTTAAATGACTGAAATTGATGAGCTTTACATCATAACTCCATATTTGATCGCTGAACTTTTAAACCTCATCTTAATGGCAATTATCATTCTTAATGATTTCTTGATCAGAAATATGATTTAACCAATATAGAAGCTATTCCACAAAATGACACCACTTAATGAGGAAGGATGCTGCTGTCTCATTTGCTGATGACACAGTAATAGGAGCCTTTGCTTTGCTGAGACTTACTATAAATTAACAAAGACTTTTAATTAAAGAACTTGAATAAACAAAAACACAATCAAACTGATGGCTTAATTGATTCTAACTATGAGAAGTTTTTCATTCCAGGCTCGGTTAGCAAGTCTGGAACCGCTGCCAAGATGTTTAATCATGTTTAATAAATTGCAGCAGACAAAACTGTATCTAATCTATTAATAGGCCCACATCATTACATTATGATTTGCATCTGGACGGGGTCCAACTGTGGACAAACTCCTACTGATCTGAGCTGGAATTCTGTGTGAAAGCCTCATCTCGTGCAGTAGTTGTGCGTTACCTACCAAACGTGATTTATTTTTTAAAAAAAAATCTTTTTATTTATTTATTTTTTTTAATGAATGCATTATCTATTTTAAGAATAGCATTTAAAATAAACCCACATTGCCTCTGTTTGTGCGTATGCAAAACTGTAAGCATTGCAAACAACTGATTTCATAGAACAATGTTGTCGAATAAAAACACAAGGCTGAAGATTAGCACGGGGCAAAACAAAGGGAGCATCAATAAAAAGCGAGCATATGTGTTAATCGGCAACCCTCTGAACACACACACACACACACACACACACACTGATTAATTGTATTCCTCATTCATTGTGAGGCATCCTGCCGCTAATTAGCTTAGGCATGGTTTTGCATATTGTATTTATTTAATTTCTTCATGGGCTGTACCAATGGAAGGTGTAATTTGGGATGAGAAAAGGGCCATTTTTTTGCCATGGTGTATACACACAAAGGGTTGGAAGTGCTGGGGCTGATTGCTGTTACTGCGAGGACTCTTTCTTTCTGTGCCAAATGTAAAACAAAACCTAACAACATCCCTCTGGTGTTTCACTCTTCATTTCTTGGCACACTGTAAATCTAATGAACGGATTATGTTTACAACTCTCTCTCATTGCATTTCAGATTAATTTCAGCAATTCTACAGTTTTTTGTTTTTTTTTAAAGTTCGATGCAATAATATTTTAGAGGCCGTACCTCTTTGGGAGTGCATTAATTCAGAGCAGCGGTAGGTGCAGCATCAGGAGATGGAACATTTTCCCGTGGATATGGAAAATGGTTCCTTAAAAGTTATCACCCTCTGGTTGAAGTTGACAGTTTTGCAGAATCAAGCAAAGACACTTTGAGGTGATTGGGCATCCAGCTGAGCTCGGTCGAAAACACATTCCATATGTATTGAGTCTTATAGTGGAGACCAACTCGAAGCTGCTTCTCTTTCTCTACCAGATTGCAGCCTTCAGACATGAAGTGCAAGTGTGTTTTGCTTGAGCGTACTTCTTTGTCTGCCGTATGTATATGTGATGTCTGAGCAATTTTGTGTAGATGTTTGTCCGTATCTAAACATACATACATGTATAGATGAGCTCACTGAGTCGTCTGTGTCCAACATCCTTTATTTTTCCAGTCATGCTCACATCCTGCTGCAAGCAAGCAACAGATGGCAGGACAGGGGTTGCTGTGGCCGCTTTAGTCCAGTCATGTTTGCTAGGAAGTAATTGTGTTTTAACCTGGAGAGAAACTGAATATTACTGCCATGCAGGCAAACAAATTATAGTCACCTCACTGGCCGGCAAATGACTCTATTTGTCTCGTGTCCAGATGGAGTTTGAAGAAAATAAATTGGCCTGTGATGCTTCACAGGCTTGATGCACCCGACTGTTTGCTTGCCCGTCTGTTTGTCTGTCTTTCTACCTGTCTCTATCTGTTTATATCCTCAACAGATGCCTGTCTGCTTACTCATACATCAGCCTGTCTGTTTTTGTATTGTGGCAGATGTTTCAGTGCTGCAGGTCTTTATAGCAGAAAATGCAGCAGAGGGACAGAAAAAAAACAAAAAAAACTGTTTGAGTGGATTAGAGCGTCCGTACATTCACCTTCGCACTGTGCCGCAGATTGTCTTTTGATGCCAAACGCTGCCCTGGGGGACAGGAATACTTACTAGGGATTGGTATGGTTTCATGATAAGCAGTCATTAGCATGAACATCAACAAAAGATCTGCCACGCTGATCTCTCGACAAATTAAGTCACTTTTTCTTCCTCGCGTCTCCCTAATTTTCAACACTCGCTCTTTATATAAAACATTCTTGAATGAAGTGTTCATTCACTGTCACTTCCTGCTCGGCGTGCCAACTGCGAGCATCAAAAAATCCCCTGCAATCTTTGTTTTGGCTAGTGTGAGGTGGCAAGTGATTACCCAGAGTGCTTTGGGAAGTTAATGTTCATGGTCTACACAGCGGGATTCTAGGAGTGATGACTGAGGAAGTGCCTGAGGGCGAGCGTCTCTTCGCTGCCATCTCACTTTCACTGTTTCTGACAACGTGTTTACCCCAACAGATGGCTCCAACGCTCACACAGAGACACTGCGAGGCTATGAAGAAGTGCGTGGGCTGATACAACACAAAGATGTGCAGAGAATCCAAAACCAACTAGTGTGAATTAATGTAAAATTGACTAATGGGATCTCAATAGTCCGTAATGTTAAATGCGTACTTGGGCTTTGTCTCTGTAATTTAAAAAAAAAATGAAAGCAAAATGTATCCACCATCTCATCAGTTTGTCTCCTCTACAACTTTATTCACTTTTTAATACAGTGAAATACAACTGGTTAAGTTATTAGAAGAGAAGGGGGAAACTGCATGATTTTTGTGAAAAGCTATAAAGTAAAAGTTCAA
This sequence comes from Caranx ignobilis, assembly GCA_021432705.1. NCBI lineage: Eukaryota > Metazoa > Chordata > Actinopteri > Carangiformes > Carangidae > Caranx > Caranx ignobilis. The sequence continues at coordinate 3,554,600 of MU269991.1, read as the reverse complement.
GAAGTGAATCCCAGCTCATATATTCACCTGAGGCTTAACTGACACTAAAGCAGCTTTCTGAGAGCAGCAACTGTTCTGAAGGTGTAAAAAAAAGAAGTGAGCGGATCATAAAGTATGGGGATAATTTGTGTATGTGGGGAATATGATTCGATGACACCTTGGTCCCAAGCTGCAGCTCATTCAGTCAAGTAATGCCTCAAGTATATTCTTGCATACCAGAGAAGAAGAGTTCAGCTGTGCCTTTGGGCCACTGAAATGACACACAGCACGATGTCAGAGTATGGCTGAGTGAGGCGTTCACTGGGATGGAATAGAGAGAGTGAGCGTGTGTCTGTGTATCTGTGTGTGTTTGTGTGTCAGACCATATTATTGTACTACATCCAGAATATCCAAAAATGCCAACTCTTCACCATGTTTGACCACAGAGTTCTTCTTTTTAATAAACACATGGCTCTCTATATAGCGCACAGTAACATTTTCAAGTCAAATCCTGAGGAAAACTGACTGTTTCTGACTTGGACAACTCCATGTGATAGTATAAAAACAAACACTGATATAAAAACACTAGCATAAAAACAAAAATCAAAGCCGAAGATAGCAAAGCCACTACACTGTGACAATTTAACTGACAGCGATGGGATTTGACCCCTCTGTAACCCTTTTAAAGGGACAGTTTGTCCTTTTCACTCTGCTCGGATGTCTCTTAAATATGGAGCTGGTAAGCAAAGCACACAAAGACTTCAAATGGAAAGAAATCAGCCTATTAGCACCTTTTAAAAAAGATGTCAAAAGATGTCAACATCGATCTATACTAAAGCCAAAGTGAAAAACTTGTCCACTGCAGTTTCCCAGAGGTTATGTGCTGGTTGCTTGGCAACCTTACAGTGACCGCTTGTTTCGTGCTAAGTTTCACATTTAACAAAACAAATAAATGAGAGATATTGATCTTCTCATCTGTTGGCAACAAATAAACTGAATAGTAGTGTATTAGTATTTCTGCGCATGTTGTAGTCTTTTAACACTCAGCAACATAAAGTGTATTCACTTTTATACTCAAACAGTTTTGAATCAGTTCCACAGTTAATGAAGAAACTCTCTGAATGGTCTCGACCTTGACTTGCTGAACTCTTCTCCATAGCAACTGCTGCTGAGGCCCAAACTAATCATGGAGAAATGTGACTGTGTAGTAGCTAAGTTGAATTAACCATTACAAACGACTGTGACATAACCCCACACTATTGTACAGTCACTCAAGAGGCTCACATATTTTTGTGTTAAGTAAAACTCTGAGGCTGGATTGCACCAACAAGGTTTAATTTAATCTAAGATTAGCTCTAATCAAAGATTAGTAAAACTAGGTTTAAAATGAGTTAAGCCAGGTTTAAAATTAAGCAGAGCTCTGTTGCACCATTTAAAATGAATCTCAGTTTAGTAAAACTCAGATTATACATTTAAACTGAATTTAAACTGATCTTAAACTGGTGTAAATCAATAGGGACAAGAGTGCATTTCGAAATTAGAATTACTAATTATATATATAAATCAGAAGCGTGCTGTCAGGACCCGGACAGCAACAGGAGCCTTGAGGGCTATGCTGCCCGAAGTGGCTACTAGCGGCGGATGCTAGCAGGTGCTAACGACGACCTAGCGGTACAGTTTAAACTGGAGTTTAAAGTTCTGGTGCAACAGAATTTAATTTAAACTTGGTTTAGAGTAAAAATTAAACTGAGGTTTAAAGAGAGGTTTAAATTTAATCTGTCTTAATTTTAAACTAGGTTTAAAGTTTGGTGCAACAGAATTTAAACTTAAACCATGACTTAATCTGGTTTTAAAGTTAAACCTTGTTGGTGCATGTGTAATAATAATAATAAAAAGTTCTAATATTTATATATAATCTCTTACTATCACAACTATTTATTCATACAAATGCAAACAAGCAATCTAGCGTAACCTCAGCTTCTATAGAGGACTGCAATTCAAGCACATTTTTTCAGAAATGGTGGATCCTAGTTAAAAAGTTTTGATAAAAAAAAAACACAGTGGAAAAAATTCTGATTCTGTTAGTTCTGCTTAATTTGCAATTGAAAAAAAAAGGATCCATTCATTGTAGGTGGTTGTCTGTGTGAGTGTCTGTGTGTCTGTGAGAGAGGCAGAAATCAGACATGGTGACAGTTTTCCACGTATGGTTGATTGAACATCCCTGTGTGTGTGTGTGTGTGTGTGTGTGTGTGTGTGTGTGTGTGTGTGTGTGTGTGTGTGTGTGTGTGTGTGTGTGTGTGTGTGTCTCTTGAGCGGGTGACTGACCACAGCGGAGTGTGAGGTGAATGTCACACCCATCAAAGTGCACAGGTAATGATGCACTGTAGCTGGCATTGCTACAAGGCGATAACCTGGATGTCCACTTACCTGCCCACACACACACACACACACACACAGACCCCCGGGCTGCCTTTCACACTAACCTGGCGTCCTTTCACAGGGCCCAGTGGAGCGTGCTGGTGTGACTCAACTCTCAGGCTCTGCAGACAGAGAGTAAGGAGGAGAGATGGCGGGTGTTGGTGGTGGTGGTGTTAAAGGTTAGGGTTGTGCATGCAAAAGAATTGGCAGGATAATAATTACCCATTGGCATTTGGCATACTTTCATTTTAGAGTTTGTTTCCACCCTGCTTCTTGTGGGCATTGAATATGAAGTTTTAACATTAAAACCTCTATAAATTCTTGACTGAGTTCATTAGCTGTAAATACAGACACAGTGCAGTGTAAAGTTATAACCACAGTGAGCAATAGCAACAGGGGCTTTTAATGACCCTGTTGATTAGGATTTGCCGAAATTCACAAAGGCCAGGGAGAACGTAAACATCATTTCTCATTTGTTTTCTCCTTCATTGTGACCTGATTTCTTCATGATCTTGACACAGCGCACTTTGCTTTCTTTAGTTTGTGAGAAAAGATTCAGACATTACATTTAAGTAGAGAAAGTAATTAACTCGTGATCACAAGTTCAGACGTCTTGGACTGTTCAGACTGAAATATCAACACAAACTCTTTTCTCATGATCATATAATAGTGATGTAATCTCAAGATATCAGGCTTGTTATGATGGGATAACGAAAGTATTTTTGTCGTGACCATGAGAAAATCCTCCTCAGCCGTTCCTCCACTCTGGCCTTTTTATATGCATGTGCAAATGATTGTAAAAAACATAGTAATTAGCAATTCTCTAAGCAGACTTTGATTTAATAAAACATCATTCATGCAAGTACACACAGGGATAATGACATATCAGTGCAAAAAAATCATGCATTAATATGCTGTGCCATAAAAGACTAAACATAGCTGTGTTTATGTGAGTTTATGTATATAAGCATGTTGAGCGCGTGGCACGTTTGCACATCTTTTATGACTTCAGACTGTGAAACTCCTGACAGCTGTTTGCGACTGGAGAAGATGTAAGAGCTCATGAGAGAGAGACAGAGACAGAGAGAGGGGGACGGGGAGAAAAAAATCATTTATCTTACTTTATGTTTTTGCCTGAAAGCACACGTTGGAAAGACAGAATGAGAAAGGAGCACGGCGTACCGTACACAGAGTGGACGTTCGCGGTGAAATACTTGAGATTAAACTGACTCTACAGTAATTATTCTCCTGTGCCCTCTCACTGTGTGTGTGGCTATCGTAGAAGGGTCAGTGGCAGCTGTAATTATTACACTTTAGCCCTTTGTTCCCAGAACCGTTTTAGATCATTGTTGCTTTCTGTGGAGGAACTGTTCACATCTCCATGGTTATCTGCACAGCAGGGTCACTTTACATTACTTACTATGTTGCATGTGAGTAGTGACACATAAAAGATTTAATGAGCTGCAGAGACAGTGACTTTATGGATTATGCAGCGTGTTGATATTGATCCAACATAGTCTCAGTTATTATACACACATTTAAGATAATATCTATGTTTGAATATATATTTATATGCAGGATGTTGACTGTTTTCATTTTCAAACACAAGACATTCTCCCACACAGTGGTCAAATTCCTGTTCTATTAGCCTCCTCGTTCCTGCTTCTAGCATGACTAAATGAGCCTCCATATTGGTTAACTGGGCTGAAAACATTCCCCATTAAGGTAAACAAGATTGTACTTTCTCCTGTCTCCCACATGACTCTGCCCCTAACCAAATTAAGACGCTCATTTGCATAAGCGAGATGGATGAGATAGGAGGAAAATACTTTTCTCTCTGGAAAATAAGTGCACTGTTAGACGGAGTGGGAATCTCAGATGAGATGTCGCAGCCCATTAGAGCGGCCATGCTTCATCCTTTTTTCATGCAGCGTGTTGGTGTAATAACTTTTAAATGTTGGGGAGCGTTTGATAAAAAGCTCTGACTGATAAAACACAAAAGAGAGAGAGAGACGTGTGATTGCAAAATGCAAGTTAGGAGAGAGTGCAGTTTGTTTTATTATGGATTATTCCTGAATGAATCACAGCAGTGAGGACTGGAGCACTTCTTTTTATTGCAAAATTACATTTTCCATGTATTTGAATGTTGTAGTCATTTACAAAAATGTATGAAAAATGCATTTTGCAAAATTTTCTTTCACTTTAGTTTGCACCTACAATATCAACTAACACAGAAATATAAGTATTTAGCCCCCCCCCCCCCCCCCCCCCCCCCCCCCCCACACACACACACACGCACACATACATACATACACATATGCAGAATACCTTACATAAAAAGACGCAACAAAAGACTCCCCCTGCTTCTTCTCTGTCCTCAACGAACCTCAGTGAACGGAGCAGCCAGACACACAGTCAGGTTTGTTTGTGTACTAAAAACAGCACCACAATTTACTGCAATCAGACACTGTGTATGGGCCGGGGCACCTGGGGCGCTCTGTGTGTGTGCTCCTACCCTGTGGTGAAATTGCTGTCAACACTTTTCCCCCTCCTTTCAGTGGTGGTAGGCTCTGGTAAGTGGCCTGGCTCTGTCCACTATCCACCCCTCCCCCACTGAGAGGAACGCCATGCTACATTCACAACTCTACATTTACTACCTCCGGGCTCGCCAATGCGCGTGGAGAAAATGGATGTTGTTTTCTTTATAGTGTGCATTTCTTTCTTTACCTTGCTGTCTTTCATTTCTGTGTTTATCACTTTGCACTTGGTCAGACTTGGCTGCACAAAACCAGGGATCCGGGAGCAAATTGGTTTTACAGCTTGCTTTAGCTTGCAGGCAAATTAGAGAGAAATGTCCTGTGAATGTGAAATATGATTTCTTTGTTAGGCTACTGTCTGCACTGCTGTGGGATGAAAAGCACCGGCAGCTGTAACCATCATTAATATAATGCAGGAAATCAAATGCTGAAAGACGCCCAGCATTTAAATCAAATCAAATAAGCGCTTAGACCACAGCAATAGTTTGCTTGTTTGAACGTCCATGAAACATGGTGAACTGTAGCCTGAAGAGACTTAATTAATTCGCTACTAACTTCGTCTCAACAACCTGTGTGATCCTGTGGCTTTGACACTTGTGAGTGTAAGAGTGACTCCGTGACTCAGACCATTAGCAAGGTGATGATGACAGTTAGCAAGGAGGGAGAGAGAGAAATCGAGAAAGACAGAGGGAGGGAGGAAGAGAGACCACCATCCCACCCCAGCTCACCCTCCCAGGAGCGAGTAGAAGAGGCATCATGAATAATGCATCACTTCTTAATTTATGGCCAAACTTTAAATAGCGCGAAACACAGGAGACGCCTATGAAAATCCATCTTGTTACATTATTTGCTCAGTGAGTTTGCTTTGAAACCCGCGATCTAAAGGAGCGTAATTAAACAATATCTTGCCAATATAATAAACAGAGGAATTTCACATCCTTTGTCTTGTTTTGACAAGTCATAATTGAGACATGTTTGTCTTTTTGATTTCTGCATTTTGTTTCCTTCTTATACACCATTTCCTGTTCATCAACGCGTGCACACACACGCTGTCCCAAATGGCCTGTCTGGTTGAATGCTAAAATGTCCAATATAGAATGCAGAAGAAGAAGAGCTGCTTTGCAAGACTGTGGGCTGCAATGACAGACTACCTATAGGCCATTAAAGGTTGCACAGGCAACACCACAAAATCAATATTCACTATAAGGCTGGCAGTAAACTCAGAGAATAGACCTTAATATCCAAGTCAGCAGGGAAGGAAAGATAATAAATCATAATAAATGATGTGTAATGTCAAAGGATGATGGTAATGTGTGCATAACACAGCACAGTACAATACAGATGGTATTACAGCAGCACTGCAGCATTAAGAGCATCGTGACATCGATATGAAATCAATAGTAAGTAGCTTACCTGTGGATTCAGGTTCATAATTCATAGCGCCATAGTGAAAGTAAATGATTTTTTTAAACTTATCAGCTTGTGCTAACTTTTGGTTCTGGAGGCTATGGAGCATGCAGAAACTAAAATGTGATATGCCGTGCGTAAAAAAACAGCAACAGGGAGCTGATTGCAGTCTGTGCAGCCTACCTTCACCCATCCTCTGCTCCTCTCCTCCATGGTAATGAGGCGTTGAATGGCAGCATGTCTACAGGCAGGGGAAGCAGACGCGCCATGCAGCTGTGGACTCCTACGCATGAGGCGCACACACACGCGCACGCATGTGCGTTTCTTTCCCATCCCTCAGGCTCCCACCCGAGGGCCTGGTACTTAAATGGCACAGGGGTGGTGGAGGTTCATGGGTTGGTAGAGTTTGTGATATCCTACAGTGGTGGCAGGAAGGAGGAGGAAAAGAAGGAGGAGGTGTGACCTGGGCAAGGTGGAATATGTTATTGTCACTCTTTTCTTTTTCTCATGGAGTGATAAAACAATATATGCTCTGTCTTCTGTTTGCAGACTGTTCATAACGACTCCCTGCATGATTACTCTTAGTACATGTGCATAGGAACGTGAGGATAGTAGATCTCATACCTCCTTAACAAGACAGCGTGGTCTTATTTACCTCACACTTGATCCAATTAAAATGATGGATGCTGTCGAAACCTCGATTAAATTCAACGCCAAGAAGACCTGCGCCCGAAGAGTGGAGGAAAGTTGCAATCCTTTACCTGGCTGTCATTTACCATCAGCATCAGGCTCTCCTGACAATTTATCTAATTGTTTTGCCTCGGTGACAAAGTGTTCTGTGTACAAACTGCGTGGTGCACGAACTCCTTCAACGTTGCTTTGAACATCCTCCCCCCACCTGTGGATTTCTGCTGCTTTTTGCTCTGGGAGACATTGTGTCAAGAGCATGTGGACGCCCTGTTGTTTTCCCCCCACAGCAAGAATCATGTCACTCACCTTCATTTGTGTGTAGTGGGCAACAGAAGGATCACTGGTGGACAATTACTAGAAAAGCCCTAATGAGCCACTAATGCTTGTTTAGACATGCTTGTTGGATGGATGTTGTCTGCAGTGGTGACACGATGGGTGGGGGACGCTCCTGTAAAGTTCCTACCCCTCTCCCTTCACCAGGAAAACAGTGGTATATCAAAGCATATCTTCACCGCAAATTGGACTAAAGGAAAGAGATGAGATGGAGATGGAGCTAGCTGCTTAGCCTGCTAACTTCAGTGTAAGACATGATATAGTGATGACATTGTTTGCCACCAAGTTTCATGATGAGTTTGCCGTATTTCCCTCAGGGCTGGCATTGAACTCAAGCTAATGCCAACACCGATTGTGTACAATAGCAATTTAGTAAATTGAAAGCCTCTAGAAACCAGATTCTAAATCTGCTCTATTTATTTTGCAAACACAAGTGATGACGTGTGTATAGTGTGGAGGATGTGAATGGCTGAATGAGAGACATGTGTATGAATGTTAGGTTGCAAAATGTCAAACTGAACCCAGAAACGTGGCTTAAATAGACACAGTGGAGACCTGTCTATACAGAGACCTCCAGACTTCCAGTGCTGTGTGTTATTTCACATTGTATTGGCCTGTTTTTAAATGGATGACTTGTTGTATCTTTCAGATTTCATTCTCCCAAAAGAGAAAGTTTCTCTCTACATTGCACCACTGTTAATAGCTCTGCGCCTTGAACGCTGCACAGAGATCAAAAGTGTATCAATCAGCATTCTGGCATTGTCTCTTTCTCTTGCTCCTGCAGTGTGATGGTGTCTGTGGAGGCTGTACTTGTCTTGCCCTTTCCAATCCCACGGAGGATCTCTGTTTTATATAGTTTTGCCAGCATGATCAGTGCAACAGAATCAGCCTGTATGCAAGTCAACACCCGCAGCACAAATCTTTTTGAGACAAAAGGAAATCTATTCCACAAACTTCATCAGCACAGTCCTGTTGAATATGAACCAGTGCGGATGTATGACTGTAAAATCCTCCTTCATATTTATTTTGCAGGGAGTATTGACATAAAAGCTTTGCACATTCTTAACTACAACCGTGAGCAATAGGATGACAAGCAAATCAAAGGAACAGATGGAAACTTTAGCAGTTCAACAGTGAATACATTGATAACAGAGCTACATGACAAACCTGTCCATCAGAAAAAAAAACTGTTCCATCTTCTTACAAGCACGCTTTTAGTTAAATATTGCATCAAAAGATACACCCACCATAAATCAAACATCTCAGGAGTCATCATATTTAATACACAGCTCTTTTTTCCGCCCCTCTGTTTCCCAGTGATGCATTAAAAACACAGGATTCTCTGAGGGGAAACCTGTGATCTCAAAGAAATATTTATTTTCTCATGCTGTGAAGCAGTTCATCTGAGATGCTTCAGAAAATTGCTGCTATTCCCCCTTAGTGGAAAGTGTCTAAAAGACAGTATACAGCTTTGCTGCCTTTGAAAATGTATCCCCTGCAGGCTTTTTGGCCACTCCTAAATCCCTTAGTTACTTTCATTGTTTGTGTTGGCGTTAATATTTCATAAAGATGTTTCAATATTTATTCATCTTTTTTTTTGCCACGTAGATAACCGTCTCACTAACTCCCTTGTATCATACATTTTAATGCACTGAGTGATCGTGTCCCACAAGCGGTGTGTGCGAGTTTTTCTGCCCCTCCCTCTGCAGTGCAAGCACCTTCATCAATAAAACACAATGAATGCCGCTGCCAAGATTCACTCCATTTAAATAAATATAGTGTACAATAGACTGGCATGAAAGCTCTTATCTATTTAAATGAATATGACACGCATCGTCTGGTGTGGTGATCAAAGCATCAAAAGCATTTACATTTTATATTGAGAATGTTGTTATTAAAAAAACAATCAGATCAACAAATCAGCTGGTAGAGCGGGGTCCTGAAGTCTGACACCTTTGGACTCCACTTTTTATAAACCATATTGTGGTTGAATGTGGTGTTTGGTGTATGTGTGTGTGTGTGTGTGTGTGTGTGTGTGTGATGTTGCCTAACAACAAACCCTAAATTATGGATCATAATAAGGTGCTGCACAAACAAACAATGGGCTTGTTTGTTACAGTTGGATGTACAGTAACAGTAAAGTTTGGAAACCAACACAATTGACTGAATAGAATAGAATAGAATAGAATAGAATAGAATAGAATAAATCTTTATTGCCCACCTGGGGTGGAAAATTGCCTTCAGCTTACTAAACAAAAATAAACCACAAATTACACACTACATTGGATTAAAATAAGTTAAAATAACAGTAAAGTGAAAGGTGTTAAAACTCTGGGAACTGCTTTGATGCTCTGGGTTCATCTTCAGAAACTCTATTTACATTTCATGTACACCTTTGAACTATTAAAAGATACTGTATTTGATCATACAGTATCAGCTATAGTATATAGTTATACACTGAGGATTCTCACTTCTCATTCTCATCAAAGTGAAAGCTAATGTAAAAGCTTCAACCCCTAACCCCTAACCCCATTCATTCTGGCTTTTATTTGCTTGAAGTCTCAAATTCTACCCACGTTTCAGTAAAGACACAATATCCAGTCATACACTGAACGCGAGGCCACCTGAGGGTGAGTTAGCTGGCTCTGGGGGGGTTCAGACAGGGCAAACACTTACTTGAATGTTTGCGTAGGAATGAATTATCTCCCCCTCCTTCTTCCCTTTCCATCATTTTCCTCCGATGGACTAATCCCACCATTGCAGGAGTTACTCCTGGTTGTTGTTTTCTGTTGAACACACCTGGCTGCTGGTAAAAATCCACTATTCCCAGTTGCTGAAACACAACATAACACACCGACAGCGCATGTAACAACATAGCTTTGCAATCTCTTCAATATTTAACTTGTGCCCTTCATACTTGGCTTGTCGGAGCTGAATTTTTCATACGTGCTCAAAAGCCTGCACAGCAATGTCAGACACACGTTTACATGCATATATAGCAAAACTAAGTCATGGGATAAATTATTAAACCTTCTGAAACAGCGAAGATGCGTCTTCAATGGAAAAACTGTCTCAAAAGGAACAGTCTCCAATGTACGTTTAAGTTTTTCTTTGATAGACTAAACTGAACAGTGTAAGCTTAAATAATGGAATTTGGACAAATTTCAAATTAGGTCTTAATAGATGAGGAGAAATACCTGCCCTTTCTAAATGAATGGTTGTCACCTTCACACAAGAACCCCTTTGATCGCTACACTTATTAAATCTTTTTTAAAAATTCCAGATCATAATGACAGGTATATTGTTAAGAATTAATCCTTTTAATTCCTAAGCACTAATCATGCAGGAAACTTTTGACACAAATGGTCACTCATTTGACACAATGGTTACTGAAGAACTGAAAGCGAGGCTGATTATAAATTATCTGCAGCTCCCATGGCTTGAATCAAAAAAGGAGCTCAATCACCATGTCCATTTGTTCAGCGAGCACCATTAGTCCTGTTTCTGTGGCTATTAGTCCAGGAAATCCGCTCGGTCTTGTGCTCAACTCTTTTGTTAAAACTTCTGGAAGCTGGAGTGTGAAGATTCAAGGTGAACAGGAGCTTCCTGCAGCCTGTCAGAGAAGTTTATAGAGTCTCAGAGAAGGACAGACCCTCGGGGGGCTGCAGGCAGCAGCTTCACCCTACTGCCTCCTCCAAACAATCAGCCAGTGAGGGATTATTTTGAGCTGGTGGTGGATTGTTGAACAGTCAGTCTAGTGGTATATTCCTTTCAGATAAATGAGTTTGGTATATATTTGTTGTTTTTTTTAATCTTATTTGACATTTATTTATAAAGACCAGACTCTTGAGACTGAAATCTTCTATTTGGACAGACTCACAAACATACAACAGACACCATAAACCAGCACAAACCAGCAGACATAGAACAGATCAAATGGAAAGTAACAATTTGCCCATTCATAAAAGCTGAAATTATATATAATGTTAAATGAGGGCTAGGTTTTGTATGTATTATATTAATTTGCTCTGTTTAAGGGATTGTGTCTGTGTGTTATTTTGAATACAGTTTGTTCACTGAAATGTACGATAAATTAACATTATTAAAAATAGCCACCACTCTTTTATTCTATGTGAGTCCATAATTACCATTAACCAAAGTTCAAACAAATCAAACGGAGATCCAGTGGGGAAAAAAGGACATTAATATTTCAATTTTTCTCTTATTAATTTAATCACATTTCATATGCTGATTTGAATTGGCCACGCTCCTCCACTCAGAGTTGACTCTAATCCCAATCTAATTACTAATTATACGGTTGGAGGTTGATTGGCCCAATCCTCCCAGCCAAGGCCAATTTGACTCCCTCTGATGTCGAGCACCTTTCATGTGCAATGTGTCCCAGGTTTTGAGGACAAAATGTGTGTACGTGTATGTGTGTATGTGTGTGAGTGTGTGTACATGCCTGTGTTTTAATCAAATCATTATTCAGCACCCTCATTCAATAAGAAATGAAAATGTTTTCCCCATTGCTTGTAGTCAACTAAAAAAAGGAAACAACAAGCTAAAAGATCTGACCCCAGGCCGTTTCTATTAGCGCTTCTATGTAAGAAATGCAAAGCAATTTACATGTATTAATCACTTTATTATTGTGTTTATTATGTGTGTTGTAGCATAACATAAAAAATTAGACCCCCAGAGTCTCTCAGAGTCAGCCTTCAGCTCTTTTAGTCATATCACAGATTCACATATATCCAGCTTATCTCCTCAGTTTGTCCACATAGTCTGTACATTTAAATGTTACCATCTCAGTTAGTGCGTTTACATGCACAGCTAAGTCAAGCTGTGCTCATAGCTCGATCTGGGCATCTCATCAGAATTCGGTCCTTGTCCCAGTTTACATGCAAAAGGGAAAATCGACTAACTGACGATGTCCACCTCCTCAACATAGGTGGTGATATGTGTTGTTTCAGTGGGTTACCCTTTCTGGTCAACATTTTTCTCACTTATATAAATACTTCTTTTATTTCTTTCCTTTATTTTTTTTTTATAAAACACTCACTGGTTGCACTTAGGCATCAGCCCAAGCTTTTTCTGCCAGGTTCAGGCTGGGTTCTGGGTTACACTTTGTGCCGCGTATACTGTTGTAAAGCACACTTGCAGAGCTCAGTGGCTAGCAACACTTCTGATGCTCACAGCATCGTAACTGCAGTTCACTTGAAGACCACCGGTGTCATTAGGGGTTTTCTGAGTGGTGCATATAGCACATGAATGAATGATCTGAAAACAAGTATGTTTTAGTTTAATAATGCGGCACAGATTTTTCTGTAGTAAAAAATGAAAAAACCCATTGACAGAAATAATTGTCCATTTCAGATGTGTTAGATAAAGACAATAAGGTGATTATCACCTAGTTACCAGGCCGTGCTTTGACAGCTGAAGATACGGATGGTGATTGTCATCTAATAAGATACGTATTCATCCCACAATGGAGAAATTTCTATTTTTTATTCTTTAAATTAAGACACCTCTGATCTTTTAGCAGCTTCACCAAATAAGAGGACAGATGCAAAATGATGTTATAATGTCTGGAAAATATAATTGCCTGCTGTTTGTCAAGTTTGACACAAGATACTGTGAAGATCATGTGCTATATTCCAGCATGTAATTAATACGGAGACTGTTTAAAGATTAATATAACACGTGTCTGTAATAATCTGTGTTACTGGCTGTGTCAATGTTTAATTTGTTCTACTGGTGAGCACAAAATCTGTTCCATGGTCAGTTTTCCAGGCCGTGAACTGACAAAGCACTGAGGTCAGGGTGCAAGTGTGATGTCATCCCGGGTGAGTCAGAGGGAGAGACACTTTGGGTTTGGACCGACAGACAACGACATCAGGTTGCAGCACAGATGGGAAGACCATCAGGTATTGACATTGCAGACGAATGGGACAAATGACGTTTTTTTTTTGCGTGTGTGTGTTTGTGTGTGTATTTATAATTCACTTTCTGTGTGTGTGCACCATCTTTCTTCCTGCACTTTTTCCACTGCTGGTCATTCTGCTTTTAACATCACTTTTAGTGCAAAGTCCACATTAGCAACCTCAACCTCAAACAGCATTCCTGGTGTTTACCATTGCTCATGCACAAGGATGAATTCCACCATCCGTCCTGCATCCACCGAGACTGTTGCTCCTAAGCTGCTTTACAATGCTCCCCTGGGCTGTCATGTTGTATTTGACACAGACTGTATTTCAGTCTTTCAGCTGTCAAACTAGGCTACACACCGAAATACTACAATGACCAAGGTCCATGAAATTGAGAAAGCAAAACTGTGAGGGACCTAATTCTGGCTTTCATTTTATATCATAGTGACCTCTTCCTGGAACCAGTTTTATTTTTTGAAGGAAACATGAGACATGAATAAATTAACATTTTACTTACACTGTGTCGAGTTAAAAGCTCAAACTGATCCCGTCTTTCTCTGTATGTAAGCTGAAAACTCGACAGTGTGATCACACTGTCTGCTGTGCCAACCTGAGGCCGAGACTCTGTGAAACAAATCTGAGCGCCCACACATTACAACTCAGAGCTGTGCTCATTGCAGAAGGACTCCTTGAACTTGCGTAGTCCCTCAGTCTTTCTTTTAAAGTGAAATAAAAATGATACCCCTGAGCACATTCTCATTAATGGATCTGTAATCAGTAATTTGATGAATGTTCATTCTATGAACGATGTGATATAACACAAAGTGATTCAGTGAAGGGAAATAGCTGTATCATATACCGTAGTGATAGATAGATAGAGAGATAGATAGATATCTTTATGCATCATCTTGGAGGGTGTAGTTTGATCTGTGTGCAGTAAGTAAATAAAACAAAATAAAAATAAAATGCAATGTTAACTATGAATAACTATGGTGCAATACTTTGGGAAAATAAATTGATCTTCTGCCTGTGTTTCACTCCTGTTTCCTCATTCCTCAGCCTTTTCTCTAAACTCCCACTTCAAAACAGTTTGGATTTTTGTCTTACTGTACCACAAGAGCAGGAGGGCATCAAACATAAAGAGAAATTCCAAAAGTTTCACAAATAAAAAGAGCAACCATGAGCACGGGGGAAAATAGTGGAAAATAATGCAAGTACTGCTGCTGCTGCAGGAGTCCACTGTGTTGACATAAGCTCTAATAAAGGTTTTATGTCATTGTTTGAGATATAGGGCTGTGTGTGTGTGTGTGTGTGTGTGTGTGTGTGTGTGTGCTGTAACTGCTCATAGCTCATAGCAGCGTGGGCAGTGTGATTTGGAAATGTCATCTCAATTAGTTGTTGAGCCCCGAGTCGTGAGAGCTCTGACAGAGGAGTAATGAATGGCATCACACTGGGACTAAAATATACCACAGCAACTGCGAGGAATGACCAGAATATTCTATTTCCTCTTAACAACTTCTCGCTCGTGACTGTGTGCAGGGCACAATGATAACTGTGTGCACAGTGGCTGTGTATGTCACCGAGAAACAGAACAGGAGTGCAGCTGTTGCCGCCATAAAACGTACATTACATCTTCATCATCTTTTATCTTCGCCGTTGTGTAGCTCGCTCCATCCCTGCAGTTTCCTCCTCCAGCTTTGTCGGCTGTTTTGAATTTCCACCTACAACTCTTCTGTGTTTTCATCATTTGCTGCCCCGCCGGCAACATCAACCTCACGTTCTTAGGAAGCCATAATATCCAGCATCAGACGAAGACTTCACATTATCCTCATTCCCTCTCGATGATGGTATAGATTCAGGGCTGCTGTAATGGAGGCTTTGCATGAAGACAATTAGGGTCTTGTGTAATTAAACTGTGTTTTATTTATCACAGTCATTACGTGAGCCACATCTGAAGACAGAATATGGACATTAGGCAAGTCGCATTAAAATGTAATTGACCAGTAAATAAAGTAAACAAATAAATTATCTCACAGCTGTGCGTTAGACAACGAATAAGCAAGAGAAAGACTCTCGCCTTGGCTTTGACTGGAGATGCTTCAGTGGTGATCGCTGCCAGTACGATGAGTGTTTGAAACATCACCTAAAGGTTTTGAATGTACAGTAGCATTCATCAAACATTTATTATTAATGACATCAGGGGCTTAAGTGACGTGCAGTCACTATTCTGCTTACTGTCCTGTGACGTGGTAGCTGGAGTGTGGATGAGAGTCTGCCCTGCATGATGCAGATCTGTGGATTTACAGGAGAAGAGGAGCAGTCTACTGACTATGTTGTTGTTGTTGTTGTTGTTGTTGTTGTTGTTGTTTGTTGTTGTTGTTGTTGTATTCTCTATTCATTATTATTAGTTCATGGTTTATATTTTATAATTCATATTCAAGTTGTTAAAAAAAATACATTTAAAAATAAGGTTAAAATATTACACATTTAATTCCGCAGTGTATTTGTGTGATGTTGCACACCATGAGGTGGAATTAGTGTAATGCGTCGACAAAAAGTGATGTGAAAGGTCAGAGTTTAGAACTGGAGAAGAAGGAAAGGTGTTAGAAAGAGAAAGTCAAAGAAAAGAGATTCATTCATTTTCTTCTGTACTGCTTATCCTCACTAAGGTCGCTGGGAAGCTGGAGCCGATCTTGGCTGACAACACGATGTCTTGACTTGGTCCATCTTTTGATTGAAGCTGCAGCTGAAGTTCCCACAGTTGTGTTTTGAATGGGATTAATTAACAGTGGTGAGTAGTTGGGCATTCGAGACTCCTAGGCTTCACTATGTAATATTTAGTTCTTTTCATGTTAACCTGGAGTCTGTGTCATTGTGCTGGGAACCAGTCGTTCACCAGTCATTATCTTGTGTTCCAGACAATTGACACAGGTGGGGAGTCAAAGAGAAGCATTAATGCCAAGGCTGTCGAAGGGAGTATGTGTCACATCCTTAATGTGCCATTACATAGAAATGAACTTTCTTGACTTCTTAGAATAGTGATAAAAATAAAAAGTGAATAGTACATGTCAATCGCTTCACAATTTTATAAATGCTAACTAATATAAACCTCTTGTGCCTTGGTCTCACTTGACTTCATCCCCAGCAGCCGTAACTCATGGTGACGTTAGTGTGTGGATCAAATAGGTTGCCACAGGAAACTGTCAGTAGTGATTTTTGACAGCCTGCGTGATGGGGGTTTCCAACAGAGTCATGGTCTTGTTAATGACTGCACAGCACAATGGGCCTGATTTAAATGCACCAATCAACCCTTATCTAAATATCAACCCTGATTATTAAGTAGCTCCATATCAGTAGCACTGATTGAGGACATTTTCCTATGAATTTTTGGAATAATCTCAGCTCAGGGAGACATTGTGTTTCAAAATATCATGGTTTTAAAGAGTGTCATTTGATCTTGGAATCTAATTAAAGTTTGGTTCATTAGCACTTAGGTTAAGTGAAGGAGCATCACATCAGGCAACGGTTATCAAGACAAAGAAAAGTTATAGCTTTTTAAACGCTCATTTGTTTGTGTGTCTGTTCTAGTGTGGAAATGTTACTAGTTATCTAGTTTTCTTGTTTTTGTAAACTTTTGAATTTGACTTTCACTTGATTTGAATTTGACTTTGAGGAATAAGGGAAGCTGGAGAGTTAGAAACCCTCGGCTTAGATATAGTGAGTGCGAAGAGTAAGAGAACGTGCTGGGAAAATACTGACATTAGATTAGATTTTTTTCAGAGAAGATAAACTGTTTCAACTCAGATTTTATACATTTGTTGTGAAAAATGAGTCAGGCAAAGTTTCATGTACTTAATTTTTAGCTAACACTTTTAGGTGTTAACCAGGAATTTAACAGTGATCCTATCAGGTGCTGAATAAGTTCTGTTCATCATGAACTAACTTGTGGTTTCACTTTACTTTTACTCAGAGAAACTGTATTTATTCACCCTTCACCATGACATACCCCAGGTTTGGTGCAACCAATGAAAACTGCATTGTTATCTGTGTATTACCCATTCCTCCTGTGGTTGCGCTTTGCTCCTTCATACAGTGCTGGCCGCAGCAAAACTGATCTGACATCTCCAAATTGCATGGCGATGAAACCATATCACAGTGTTCAGATTTCAATTCCACCCCTTGGGGAAATATTGTTTCAAGCCATTACTCTTCATCAAGGGGACGTCATACTCACTCTGTGCAGCTATTGTCCTCCTCAGCCTGTGTCTTCAGCTGTGCCCCTGAGACAATGGCATATGTGATGTACAAGATGTTGAACCCCAGTCATGTAGCCACAAAGGACATCAGTGCACTGATCAAAATCCTTAAATGGGGCTTGCATAGAAATTTCATCATTATTTTGGGAGTGAGATGCATCAGACACAATTCACTTGATGAGATGATCATATGCTGAAATGGTGTAGCTTACAAAGTACTTATTAAAAAGCAGAGTGTCATGAATCACTTGGATACTGTGATCTTCCCCACTGTCTGTGTTGAATATGCTCAGTTGCAGTGCAACTGGCACAGCACCAATGATCCATGCCTGCTCCCCATTCATCTTCGCCGCTCACTCTGTGTACAGAACGCCACAAATTACAGCCCTGGCGGATTCACGCTGCTCTAATCCTCAGCAAAACTGTGAGGGGTTATGCGGGGAACCCTGCCAGTTACCTTGGGGGACGAATGATCTCTCCGACCTACCCCTACTAACCCCGGTGCTCATCTCACAACGGGAAAAGATCTATCTTTGCTTATTATTACTTGCACCTCCCACTAGCAGCACAGAAGATGAATCATACCTGTCAATCCTTATCCCTGGTGCAGGGAGGCCATGTTTGTTTATATTGATTGGCAGCATATGTGGCACAGCTGTAGCTAGAGGAGGCTGGTGCTGGCAGAGGTTTGTTTATGCTTTCTCTTGGCAACAGTACAGTTGGCAGGCAAGACAGCAAGCAGTATGCACTCGACTAATCAATACAAACAATGAAGCAGCAAATCAAGAATAATGTTAGCACCCAAAGAAATGAGAGCGAGGATAAAGCATTTGATTATTTGGTGCTGGAAAATGATTTTGTTTTAGGATCTAGTAAAATGTGTTTTCATAATGTTCAACTCTTCTTTATGTTACAATCTATGTGTGTGTGTGTGTGTGTGTGTGTGTGTGTCTTTAAATGCATGGGTCGTTGTGATGTGACTGTCAGACGCGTGTTTGATTGTCAGTGGAAATCTCATTCCCTTGTTTGTCTTTCTGATTATACCATCGAAACATACAGAAGACACCGTTTATGTTTACATGCCCTCACTTGGATCAAATACAGTAATAGCTACTGTGTCATATGCTTAAATATTCACGACATTCAGAATATCAAACACATATTCCAATATGTATGCACGTTATGCTGTGTGAAATAGTGCGTGCATAAAAACTCTGCGAGCGCTCAGTGACTCACAGAAAGCCAGAATCATGTGAATGTGTGAAATTGTAAGTGCAAGTGTAGGAAGTGGGGAAAATTACTCAAGGTGCAGCATCTGGCAATGATTAGTGGCCATTAATTGGTGTTAACTGGTGCTACTAGTGTTTACAGAGTTGAAGGATAATTAGCCGGGGGTCAACTCAGGGCTGAAATTAACATGTCAGAACTCTGCAGCTGTCTCGTGACAACTGCGCAAGGTAGTGGTGGGATATACCAAATTTTATTGGCAGGGTAGCGTTGAACTATATGGGCATTTGTGAGTGCGTGTGTGTGAGAGACATGGATTATTACGGGTATTTTACTAAGGAGGTGAGTCAGTTATTGTGTGTTTGTGTGTGTTCAGGACAAACAGCGAAAGTGTTTTTAGTGTCTGCCCTGGTGTGCATCACCACATGAGTCAAAGTGACAAAAATTAAGCACCTCAAGAATAGCTCTCAACAGGGCCTGGACTTGACCTGCCAGAGTAAACAGTGAAAAGAAATACTCTTGTCTAGCCAGCCAGTCTGCACTTTGTCCATGGGGGGACCTTGTGGAGATCCAGCTGCAGCACCTGCATAAACACTAAAACTCAGTGTGGGCAGCCACCACACACAGCTGGGGACACAGGCGAAGCAGTGTGGTGGTGGAGAATGTAGTAGATGCTGCTATCTGATTGGAGTTTGTCGTGGACAGCCGATGTAGCATCTGTATCCAAATAACTAATTGTGGGCGAAGGAGTCGGGAAGAGCAAGGCAGCGTTATCTTATTGTGATGTTAGCATCCATCACAACACCTACGATTCCCTGGACTGGTCACCACTTTGTTAATACTAATGGGGATCTGAATAAAGTTCTAGTGCCTAAGTGACAGGAATTGTAGTTCTTTAATGGCCAGTAGATACTAGATCCAAGATGACTGAATGAAAGGATGGTATTGCAGCTTTAACTCACTAGAAGCTTCATTTAATTTAAGATAGATGAGTTGGGACATGAATTTGCAATTGATGGTTATACTCAGCAAGGATGACACTGATGAGTGATGTGTAGAGCCTCTTAAAGCTCCTGACCTGTATCTGCATTGTGTTACACATGACTTTGTGGCCACATGATTGCAGAACTACAGTAATAATCAGATGTACAGGTTTTCCTAAAAGGCTGAGGTGGCAGCTCTGATGTCCCAGGCCAGATAGCAGCATTTTATTTTACATAATATCAGAACAGATGAGAACAAGGTTTGTGAATCATACATTGTCTGTAATTCTTGTTTTTTTTTTTTTATTTTACTTAATTTTTTTTAATGTTCAACTCTGTTTTCTAACTGAATCTCCACAGCATACAATACTGTACCATTCTACTCCACTTTTTGCCAGCTGCTGCATATCACAAAGGGATGTCTGCCGTGATGGCCCTGACACATCCAAACCATCCCCAGCACACTAGAGGATAACTCCCAGCCATCAGAGCTGCTATGCTCCGATACAGGATAATGACTGAAGCAAAACGGGACTAAATCCATTGTATGATAACTTATCTCTCTAAGTCTGTGGGACTTTTTTTTCTTATGTGAGGCCTTGCGTTTCATAAACCCCAAATTCATTTCACTCTGTATCTGTGCTGATACAGTTTCCCCGTCAATGAGAGGGAACTCTGGGGCCGGGAGATAGAGAGGGGGAGAGAATTCACCGCACACTGCAGGCGTAGTGGGAAAACCAAGATAAGAATATTAAACAGGAGAAAGAATTGTGTCTTTTCCAAACCACTAAGATGACTTAGGATTGAAATGAAAAGGGAACACTCAACTTCAGTTTAAGAATTCATGTGACAGAACTTAGAGGGCTGAGTGTGTTTCTGTGCATTTGTGCATGAACGTGTGTGTCAGAGCACAGTTTCCAGAAATTGTTATGAAATAATTATATATTGTTTTATAAAGGCTCCTTCAATTCAGTTATGCATGCACCATATTTCAATCAATATTTGAGTCTGAAACATCCTAACTGTGCAATTTTAATTTAGTCATCATGGCTGATTTTGAGCTGTGGCATCCATTTTGGCTCTGTCAGAAATCCAGCACCAGATTCTTACAATATGACTGTTTCTACAATCCACGTCTACAAACCAAACAGTATAAAAATTAAATTAAAATATTGCTAAATACAGGCTGCATTTGAAAAACACAAGAATGATGTGTCATTATATGTATAAACAACAATTCACAGAAACCCAGTTATGTCTCCACCAAATTCATAGAGATTTTAATTAAAATGTTGTTATATTTCACGTTATGTGACATACAATACATGCTGTCATGTGTTTCTATATTTATATGTTTGTGTCTATTACCTGCATTCAACAGTATCTTAAACAGGTGGATTTATGTCAGTTACGTCCACATTATGTGACAGCATTTTACTAATTGCTGATCACTGCTTTGCGTTGAGACATTGGAAGTAAGACATGAAATGTTAAAAGACAATCTTGCTGTTGACAACTGAATCTAAGTCAGGAAATTAATCAGTCCTGATGATGACTGAAAATTGCCCAAGATTATGTTGAGACGTCTTCATTGCTACATGTAGGAGGAGACCATGGCAGCGGAGCCATTTAGCCTGCCAGTGGCCCCGGGCGATGCTTCTTCTCCAGCATTCTATCTAATGTCTGGCAATTAAAGACCGTCTAACGGCCCGAGAGAAGGAGAGATGGAGTAAGAGAGAGGAATAAAGAGAGAGAGAGAGTTACCGTTAAAAAGTGAGGTTCAAAGAGAGACAGGTGGTAGGGACAGAAGAGAAAGGAGGGAAACACATAAAGACAGGCACACACCCAAATAGATATCAAAAACTGGATGATCCTGTTAAGAAAAGCTGTAACTCTATTGTACACAGTCTCTGTGGTGTGGTCACCTAATACAGCAGCCATTTGTACAGCTGAAATTCTATTTAATCCAACAAGAAGACCCCAGTTGTTTGTTGTAATTTTTCACTTCACACTAACAGGCCCTGAGGGACATCCTCTCATCTTCTCTTAAGCGTTATCTGTACATTTCAGCGATGTGCCCGGTCCATACACTCCAACTGTTCGTCAGGCAAATCCATCTCGCTTAGTTTCTGTTCACATTAGCAGTTGCTTCTAATGCTTTCCATATCTATCAATGTGACAGGCACAGCACGTTGGTTTGTTTCACTCAACGGGAGAAATTAATCACACACATTTAGTGTAACAAGAGAACATTTCAGCTCTGCATTAACTATGCTCATGCTGGTTTTGATGGCCATATTAAGACAACATTTTCAGACTTCTCATTGAGGCTATTTGTTAACAGCTCTAACTTAACCGTCATGGCATCTTAGTTGAAATTGCAGTGTGTGTCATGGTTTTGAGTTTCAGTCTACCCATTCATTCTTTCATTCAGTGTAATTGTTTGTGCGTTGATGTAATATGTCTCCTGTCATTTCAGATGCTGCCACTCCCATCCACCTGGCTTTTCCACTAGTTTTGAAGCTCAGACTGGGCTGCTCCACTCTCGCCAACTTGGCAGCGCCTGACTTTGTTATATACACACCTAAACCAAAAAAGGGGCACGTGGGGACATCTGTGGCAAGTATACACTCCCATTGCCACTGGGCTGATTCACATGCCGGCTAATGCCTAGCAACACGGTAAGCTAAAAAGTCGCAACTGGTAAGTGACACTGACACCTGTTAATTTGTACTAAATAAATGCAACATGAATTCCTCTCACCTCAAAAAAACAGACGCAAAGAAGCGCACAACAAGCAATGATGATGATGAAGTAGTGGCTAGTGAACTGTGATGGCACCTAATTGTCACTCAAAGAAGCCCCGCCCTCAAGTATGGAGAATCTTAAGCCTTTAACCTCTTTGTGCAGTCGTCATAAAGGGGGGAATGTAGCCAGATCATGTATTTCTGTTGTTAACCTGGGAATTTTAACTTGGGACTCATAGCAGTAATTTCACACTTCTGAAACCTTTGATGTGAATGTGCGGAACAATTTCCTGTTTCCTGGGCAATATTTCTGTGGATAAAAATATCATCTTTGCCATGTCAGTCAAATACTTGTTTTTTCATGGCAGTATAAAAATGATCACTGTCAATGGTAGTTTCATGTTAAGTAAAGCATAATCCTGGCACATTATAGGCAGATTACATCTATTAGTTACTGCTGTGCTGCATGTAAATGGCATGCCCATGGGAGAGCAGGAAATCATTTTAAACTTCAATAAGTTACAAGCGGTGGCAAGTCTACCCATAATCTGCACAAAGCCCCAGGCAGCAATGAGGCTAGATGCAATTAAGGGAGAAATAAAATTCTACACAGTAAACAAAGAAAAAATGTAAAAAGACTGAAAGAGGAATGAACATCCTGGAGTGAGATTGCCTCGGCTTTGATGAGGTTGGCTGTTGCTTTCTTTAATTGTCACAGTGTAATGCTACTGTTTTCAGCAAGGATAACTGTGCCATTTGTTGCACTCTGACAAGGGAAGGATGACTGGAGGCAAAGGTGTCACACTAATATGACTTTTAAATTAATAATACATATGTCTTTGTCATTCAAAATAATAACATCTTCAGGAAGATACGAGACTGCCGACATCCTTGCATGTATTGTTGAGGTGCGCACAACGGCTTTGTGATGATGATAGCGGAAGACATATGCCAATCATTTCCCTATTTGTGCACAATATATAACTATTTATACTGTTTCTATCTATCTATCTATCTATCTATCTATCTATCTATCTATCTGTCATATTGTTATCCTTTTTTATTTTCAATACATGTCATAATTTTTCCATACTCTTCCTGATAACTGTCCTGACTGTGTTCATATCCTTTATCTACATCCTGCGACCCGCGTCGATATCCAGCAGCTTTTGTGTGTGAGATGAGTGGGAGTGTCCCGGCTATCAGCGGCTCATGTGCTTCTCCGGTGTTTTTATCTGATCGTCCCGCCCCCGTCTTCGTCCTATTGGTCCACCGGACACATACCCGTGTCTGATTGGACGAAACGTCCGCCCGTCGTCGATTTTGACGTAAAAACCAGGAACTGTAAAGTAAAGAAGTGGTGTGTTGGCATTCTGGCGAAAATTAGATCAAAGTGCAATAAAAAGCCGTTTCTTCTGTCCTCGCGCGTGTCCACGTACAAGAGCCAGGCGCCTCGTGATGCAGAGACATTTCTACTAGATCGACGTACTTCCCAAATAAACAACGACAGTGTAAGTATCTTCACCAATACAATCACTGAATGCTGCTTCAGGTGAATTACATCTGCATTGAAATGTTTTTCGCTCTGTTGTAATGAATGGAGTTTACACAGAGGCTAAGAGAGCACTTCTGCTAATTCACCATGTCAGTCTTGAAAACATTCTTCCGGTTTGCAGAGAGAAAAGTAAAAGGCTAAATGCATCCTGATATATCTGTTCTGAAACAAAGCCTGCGGCAATAAAGGCACCCTGTAGTAAGTTTTCTGTTGACACTGTTTTAGGAAGGTATTAGATGAATTTAAAATTGTTCATTTCACTTCAGCACATTCACTTAAATGAGGATAGACAGTTAGAAAGAGTGCTTGATTTAATGTTGTACAGCTCTGCAACAGAGTCAGACAGAAGATTGACAAGTTTCCAGAGTCCAGTGTAACAATGTTTTGCTCTATGTTTTTCTGATGCTGCTGCAATGTCCAATTAAACAGAGAAAAGCAGTAAGTTCTGCACATTGGAGAAGCTGGAGCACAGAAAACCCCAACCTTTAAAACCAACTCCAAATAATCACTTCTCTGAAACAGTTTCATCAATATCTGAACATTATATTGTAGCCCTCATGAAGGTGGATTTTAACACAGGACTGTTGCATCAGATAGTATTTCTTTTAGTAAGGCTCACCTACTATTTATTTAGTTTCACCCAGCGTAGCTCCTGTTTTCTGTGTTGTCCACATGTCCTCTGGCTTCAAGTCTTAAGGGAAGCTGATTTGCATACCTGATTTCTCTTCCTTCTATGCAGTCTTATGGATATTTGATGCCAACTTTCTAAATTTTGTTGTGTAACCAAACCCATGCAGCAAATACAGCTATATTCTCACATTTTACTCCTTAGATTAATTTATGCACCTGGATACGGTAGAACTAATATTTTTAGTCACTAAAAACTGTTGCTGAAAAATGTCACACTTGCTAGATTAGATTTCCAGTAAAATCAGATTATGCTTTACTCTGACTAGAATGCATTAATCCCATTGTCCTTTATACTTGTAAACTACAAAAACAGATAGTAAATTATTTTTTGAGCACCAACACTGTGCTTGTGACTATGCTTAGATTTTTTTTCTAATAGTCAGCATATTCCCTCGCTTTTTATAGCTCACAGCTGCAAATCCAAAATATACCATAACACATGGGTAGAAGTTTCCGAGAGGAACGGCTGCATTTGATGACAAGGGTTTGAAATGTGTTGTTTTTGCTGGTCTATGATAACATTGTGACGATGCTGCACAGTACAACATACTGTGTCCAACTGTAAACATTACATTTGGACAGTTTCCTCTCTTCCTTTTGTCCTCCTCTCACTTCCTTTAATTTGCTGACTGTGGTTTTCAGCTGCTGCAAAACAATAGCCGTGCATATATCCTCCTTTTCTGCTGGCACTAACACTGTTTGAAATGTAGGTGAAAACAGTGTTTTTAGTGTAAGGTAAAATTCAGGTCTCCCAGGGCAGCAGCAGCAGTCTCCCATGAGAAGGTATCAGTCAGCACAGGCAGCCAGCTACGCTTCTTGAACATGCTAATTCAGTCTCTTCCCTCTATTCCCCGGCTGCACCTCTAGACTCTCCACCGCTCTTGTTCTTCTTGGATGCACATAGATACTTTTTTTTTTCCTTTCGTATTCACCTCTCAGTTCTCTCCTGTGCACACCTGCTTACACATTTTTCTTTCTGTCACATGTTAACTTTTTTCCCCCCAACTTATAATCAATTATCATTAGTTTAACATGGCATGATAGATGTGCTGCATTATTTGCCTAAGCATATGAGTAGGCGTGAATGTTTCCTTTTAATAATTCTCATGTCTTTTAGCCAGTGAACATGTTAGAGATTTCAGTATCATCAGTAAGCTGGGGCCTGCCCCTCGACTCAGACTTGCTTTTTCCACTATTTTAAACAAAAGGCTACACTATTGATTGATGCAGTGTGTTGTGAGGGAGCCTGTCTGGAATTTAGAGCAGAGTGCTCACTGAGAAACAAGGATGTTGGATGGATGCAAGAAACACACAGAGAAAAAAAGTATTATACAGACTTGTTTATTTCTATTGAGTGTACATCTATACGTGATGCACATGCTTTGACATTAACTCACAGCCCTGCTACCTGGTATTTTATTCTGTTACACAAGCATAGTCACACACTTGGTTACTTACATGTCAGACCCGAGGATGCTATTTATATTATTCTCAACTCTTTCTCTTTACGTCCCTGCAAGCTGTCAGGGTAATCAAAGAGAGAACTCGTGGTGTGAAGGGAAATGGCGTTAGACTAAATGAGATGGATAGGAAGTGCACATACTGTGAACATAACACACATCGAAGGTGGTGAGAATGAATTTAATTATGTCTAGCAGATGTATGTGTAAGATAAACCATCTGCCTGATCAAAACTGACTACACCTCTCTATATATGATTGTGTATTAACTTGAATCCTTGCTACGATTTCACAAGTTATCTCAGCCTACAGTAACAGGAATGGAGCTATATCCGTATTTGATTAAACTAAATGATCAGGTGTAACCACTGAGACCCAGCTGTGAAATTCTCTCACTCTGAAGCTTGCTTTTTCTTTCTCGTCTTATCAGGCTGAGGAGGGAAAATGGGGAAGAAGGATGCCAATGCCACAGGATTGCCAGTTGATCAGTACAGAAAGCAGATCGGTGAGTCTCCTGTTAATCAATTTATTGTTCAATGGTAAATTAGTCGGCTGCAATCAAATCAAGAAGCAACATATCGATGTTTATGACCGGCTGTAAACAGATGTAAAGAAGTGCTCGGATTGCCTCACTGTTTCGTCACTTTAAAGAAGTTCTCTGGGCTCTCTGGGCGTCTGCCTTTAATATTGCATGTTGTGTACTCTTTGACTGACAGTTTAATCAAAAAGATAATCAATACATTAACTGGCAATTAAAACAATAAGGTCTGTTCATTAATTCATGATGCTTTTTGACAGTTGAGATTGGTCTTCGACTGATTGCGTAACTACATTTCAACAAAAATCATTACTCACTGCTTGATGTGAGCCGTCTTAACCACAACACAGTAATCAACTCAGTGTTCATAGAAACAAGCTAATGTCAAGCATAATAAATTATACATGGTACTGTGTTGCAGTGAAACTCTTAAGTGTTTTTCCCAAAGTGCCTAATAACTCAACTCTTCAGAAGACCTTTAGTGACATTGGCTATGTAAGAAATAACATGATTTCTTAGCAAATTATGGAACATTTTCCAATTTGTTTTGGGTTGAAAAGAAACTTCAAGCCACACTCAATGGATTAAAAGTAGTATACATGCTGTGGAAGTAATTACTCGTAGAGATGAACAAGCAGCATATGAGGTCACATTACTGATGGACAGCGGGTTTTCGTGCTTAAAACACTGCCCCTTTGATATCATGTCAGAAGCTGTTTTGTCAAAGTTAAACACTGCTCTAATCCTGCGGTACTTTGTTTCCCCATCTTTCCCCTTACATCACAAAGGCCTAACTAAGGCAATATGGTTGGTATCAATCAAAAGTTCGGTCCCCTTCAGCAAACCAGCTGTGGTTGCTTGAAGATCACAGCTCATATCATGTCTTTTTGTTTTTGTTTTCCTCTTGTGGAGCAAAAATCAAAAAGTCGCCAGTGGCAAAGCAGGATAATTGTGAGCAGCTATGAGTGACGCAAACACACAGGCTTAAAGTTTTTACTCTAAATCCCGGGAGTGGTATATTGTGCACATGAAATCCTGCAAAGTAGTTTTATTAGACACAGATTTGACCTGATCAGACCTGATTTCAGATCAAAGGAAGAAGATTTTTAAACAAAATGCCTAAATCCCTGGTATTCGTCGTCATCAATGAGCAACCTTACCAGGAACCAGGAGAATCAATGGAGAACCAGGACATTTCACGTTTCAGTTCAAACCTCCCGTTTGGTAGTTACTGGGGTTTTTCATGTTTCAGTGAGACAGGCCTGAAGGTTTTTAAATCTGGAGGACAAGACATATTAATCTCATTAGTCGATCATCTATGCTCCCACAATACAAGAAGAACAAGAGTCACAGAGGCATTACAGGCACATAGTATTCAAGGATGCAATACATGAAAGGGGAGATCCTTACCTTGTCCATTAAAATCTTCACCCAGAAGTGACTCTGCGACAATGGCTGGTTGAGCACATCACAGAATCTTATCTTATCGTATCCAATTTGCCGTCTAGTGTTAAAAATACTGGAGCTTTCTTTGATCAGTCATCCAAGGTGAAGATTAATCAGAAGGATCCTGGAACCCTGCTAAGCTATCGTAGATGCATTACCTGCATACAAATATACCTGTGTGAGGGTTTTAGAAGCCCTCAAGTTGTTTCCTTAACCAGAGAAGTGGGAATAAAAGATGCTTGGATAAAGTCTTTATATGTTGTTCTTGACTGACTTGTTAAAATGCTAAAATCATAAGGAGTTGCCAGAACCTCTATTTACCCGTTGGAGTTTGCCTCTGTTCCCCTCAGGCAGGCCATCATCTCCATGCCTCAGTCCTTTTCTCACCTGGATGAAGCAGACAGCACTGAGAGAATCATGGTCTTTGACTCCTCATGCTTTTCACACAATCCAGACTTCTCCAGAATGTGCAAGTTCTGGGATTACTGGCCACCTGACATGTAGTCCACAGTGTGTGCAGCCAGCCAGTTAGCCAGCTAGCTAGTTAGCCAGCTAGCTAGTTAGCTAACGTCGGTGTTGACATTGGACCGGTCCCCTTCCTCTCAGTGGATGGCTCTTTGTTGTCTGATGCACATAGCTTCTGATTATCCCAGGTTTTCAAATTCATGGTGAGAAATAAGAATGAAAAAGGTTCATGATGGTCTCCTGAGACACTTTTTTTGTTCATCACTTTTACATTGTGCTTTTTGTATCCTCTGCCATCTTTTCTGATCCCATCTGCCAATGTTTAAAAAAAAGATGTCATTGTCAAACTGAGCGAGTATATTATATCTATATTTATCTTTTTCATGCACGACATAGCCTTTTGAGATATTTCCTTGTTTTGTTTACTCTGCGAGACTATAAGAACAGGGTTTCATAAAGCAGCACTATGGTTGCATATGTTTTCATATTGGGACAGAAGAATTGGATTATTTAGCCTGCAGATATCCCTTAACCGCCTGCCATTGTGTAAAACGCGGCAGGTTCAACAAATGAGAGAGAGACATAACATAACAAGCTCATCTCCCACTGTCACATCCCTTACCTGGGGCGCAGAAATCTTGTTTTTTCCTTTTCCCTTCCCATTTAGTGTTTTTCTTTCTCAGCACATCTCATCAATTCAGAAATATGTAACAGAGGTGTCAGGGGCACTTTGGTCCTCTCTCCTCCGTCGCCTCCCTCCAAACCCTCAATTTTTTCCATTTTCCCTTCCTTTTTGAAAAGAATGGCCATCAGGCAATTTCAGTGAACCACTGTTTAACAGCAAAGGTGGAAAACAGTGAGAGAGGGGGGAAAGACATTGGAGAGGAAAATGAAGTCTTCAAAGATCGCATGGGGCTGGGTCTTCTGAGAGCTGGAATGGGCAACACATGGTAATTTGAAATCGTAATAGGGTGACTTATTCATGGTGCATCAGCAGTAGTCCAGGCTGGTTGTTGAGCTGTACCATCATCTCTGCTGGAGTGCTTTTGTCATGTCAGATGGCCATCAAGGGGCCACTGCTGACACTCTTTTAAAATACCATTATTAAGCCTGTTATAATTGACCATGCCAAGCTGCCCTCAAGAGAGGCAAAGCTTTAGTGTTCTTACATGGAAGTGCAAGTGGTCACTCTGCTGCTGCCCAGTGAACAAGCGAGAGAAAATTGACTGCACGGATACACCTACATTTTCAAGTCAAGCACAGCAGATTGGAAAAATATTGGCTTTAGAGGGCATCATTTCACATCTTGAAGAAGATTTAGAGGAAATCGTCTACCTGGCAATTAAGTGTGATAAATTTAGATGCTGTAGGGCTTTAGGATATCATTAAAGGACTTCTCTTTTCCTGATGTAACAGATAGTCTTCATTTAGTTGGCAAAAAGCCGACTGTCAAGTTGTCATCTCATCATATTTTCATGCATGTCTAAGTTCCACCTGAGATTTGAGCCCCCCTCCTCTCCTGTGACATGACGCACAGGAGTAGGCATAAAATATCTCCCATGTGCCTGGCATCAGCCCTCCAGTTCCACTGCCATGCATTGTGGCAGATGCCAGCGATCTGCACCATGTGGTCATTGACTATTTGGCCGCCATGCCAGACAGACACAGAGGAAAATCAAAGCACCGCGAACTGTCAGACATGCTGTCAGTGGATTGCTCAAATTGTCCCAGGATTCTCCGAGACTACAGGATGGTGGCCTGTCTGCCCATCACTCTCCATGTTGTGCTTAACACAGAACTGTTAGTCCCCATAGACACCAACACATACTGAGTTCCTCAGATATGAAGCTTGTTTCTCATGACACTCTTGTGTGATTTGTTGTTTTGTTGTTGTCATGGCAGTTGTGTACAGTAGAGTTTGGTATCATAATAAATGTTATTACTGTAATTTATTCATGTGATACTCCACATAATGAACGGATTATGTGTTTAGAACTAACCTGACCTGAGGTCACATGTCTGCATCAACAGAGAAGCATCAGTTTTCTGCCATATTTGAAAACGTGGCACAAATTGAATGGACAATCACTCTAAAGGCCTGTTGTATTCAAACCAGCCTATAGGGCTTGGCATACAGAGGTCAGTCTCCCATAGTGTATGATCCACAGATCTTCACTTGGTGAGCAACGAGCATGTTTGGTCAACGTAACTAAAGATACTGCTCTACTGGCAGCACATTACTGTTGTAATAGCTGATTGTCCACAGTTATTTAACACAGGTATAAACAAGATGACGGGAGCTTTTCAGAGACAGGATGCTACTGTTTTTGTTTTTTTTTTTATTTTATTTTATTTTATTGTAATCTTAACAAAAAATATGTCAAAAAGATGTCCTTTACTACATGATGCATGACTGAAATGTAAAACGTTACATGCTGGTTCTGATGCAAGTGATGGTTCACCAGTGGCATGAAACTGTCACAGATATCTTGAGAATATATTCAAACAGTAGTACATGCAGCATAGGTATTTACCACTGCCTTGTCTATCACTCTTCTTGTGTCATTTTACTGGCCAGATTGTGTGACACACAAATCACATACCTTCCCCCTTCTCCTTCAATCACATGTGGCTAATTTTAGCTAATAACTCCTACCTCTCTCCTCATGCTAAACAGAACAATAGCTCGGGATAAAAACGCAGCGACGCAAGGATCAAAAACCTGAAACACGCTTAAGAGAATCTGCAGTAATGGCATGGGAGACGAAGGCCACTTTTACTTTTCTCTTGTCCGCTTGACATGAAATCACTGACGACCTCAATGAAAGGCACTCTCAGAGGAGCCTCTCAGCAGGCACTCCAGGCCGCCTCGCAAGGGCTAATGTTCCTCTGAGACACCCCATTGTCGTTGCCGTACAGGAGGACAGTGATGCCTTTTCACCATGGCAGGTAGAAGCAGGGAGGGATGGGGAGGGACGGCGTGTAGCCCAGCGCAGGTAGATAATTGGTGACAGAAAGTGTCTACAGCACTGGTGCAGCGGGGGGAATGGCAGTGACAAATAGGAGTGCTCATAATCCCAGTTCAGTATCATCAGGACAGTGTGAGTGTGTGTGCGTGCGTGCGCGTGTGTGCAGGCTTCAGACCCAAGCAAACAAACCACAGGAGAAAAGCAACATGAGGTTTTAATCGGAGCAGAGCTGTAATACAACAGCACTGCAACACCTCACACAGCCAGATGTAATTTTTTGGCATTTCTCCTCAGTATCAATGATTCATACTCCTACTTGGTGTAATTATTCTGATTTTGCTCCACTTAAGTATTGATTCTTACCAGATGGTTATGGGTGTATTGGGTTGTGACGATTTGTTGCACATAAAGATAATTTCTCCATGTAGACGTGGAACAAGTTTATCCCCACAGCTCAGGTACAACTGTAAAAAAACAAAACAGAAAGAAAAACCTGCCTTTGAAATTTAAACCCCACCTTGCTTAAACTCTGATATTGTTTTTCTTTAGAGTTTGCCTGAGCACTTTTTTTTTTGCAGCAGCAGCAGCAGAGAAGGTACCATGAGAGATAACAGATTGCCAAACAAAGTGAACTAGTATTAAAATGGAAAAAAAAAGCAGAGAGTCGACTAGCTGGCTTCAATTTTAAGTCTGTGCACAACTTTTTTTCATGGTAAACTTTTAAACAGTAAAACAAGCTTTGTGATTCTGTATTTATAGCTGCCGCACCAGGCCAATGGAGTTTCAACAATACTCTGCATGTTACCAGATAATTACCTTGTATACTCTCTATTCATTTTTACACCTTTTTTCTTCACACCTTTCAGGATGTTATCTCACCCTGGGCTTTTTTTATTTGGTCCTGTAGTGTTTTTTTTTTTTTATGTGGTTCTTGCAGCCTTGCCTTAACACAGCCAGCCGTCTTTGCAGTCTGAAAGTTTTCCCTCCGATTCTGTGAATGGAGAACAACCTGAGGTGCCCTCCAATCAAATTTCCCCCTCACCACTTTCTGACAAGTGGAGGAGACATCCAGTGGCCCTCCTAATGAATTCCCACTAGCTCACTGTCTGCTTCTGGCAACATGCTACCCATTTCTATTAGCCCTCCACTGAGTCGTAGGGAGGTGGAGGAGGAGTCCGTGACCAGGAGGGATTGGGGGGGGGCGTGCAAGATCTCAGGAAATAAAAGAAGCAAAGGGAGTGAGATGGTTGAAAAACAGAAAGTGTGTAGTATGCAGCTCTGTTTGTTTTCAGAATCACAACATGCACACAGCTCTGTAGTCTTCCTGTCTCACTGGCTCATTTTCAGTCTTTTGTCTCCCACAACCTTTCCAGAGGGATGTGGACGCTTTTTTTTTCTCCTCCTCCCTCCTCCTCTTGTTTCCTCTTCCAATGTAAATGAAGCTCAATTGTCTGGGAGTAAAAACTCAACATGTCGCATCACTAACTGACAAAACCTTGAAGCAGACCCAGGGGCTTGGTCCCTCTCTGTAAAACACATATCATTCTATCCTTATGAGAACGGTCCATAGATCCCCCAGCCTGTCAGCTCTCGCCTTAATCGTAGTCTAATCCTGTTCTACACCCCCACAGTGAAGTCCTAAAAATACCATCTTTAAGGACTTAGTAATACGTCCACATTCTGAGTCACACACACACACACACACTGTTTAGCAAGCTGTTGCCTTTCCACCCTATTGTTAGCAAAGTTCCTTTTCCTGCAGTGTGTTGTTTCTAATTAGACCCAGACAGGCGGCTCTGCCTCATGTGAAACTCTCATACACACACTCAACCAGGTGGCTGGTTTGCCCCAAAGACTCACCCTTGAGACTTGAGTCCATGAGAAGTCAACGAAGCACAGGTTGAACCATGTGCAGCTCAGACCAGACAAATGCTCTGTATTTACATGTGCAGGACACCGTTGAACGTATGAGAGTTCAGAGTTATGTTCCACCATCTTTTGTTCTTGCTTTTATTAATTTGTTATCCATGTGACAATTTTTACAGGTTACAGTAGAAGGGAAATTGTGAGAAGGCTCGCAGCCTTGTCATTCCTACCTCAGTTAAAACACATCAGTCCTCTGTCAAACCTGTCCATGAGTTGCATTATTCTTCTTGTCATTTGGAGTAAATATTAAAATGGAGAAACTGCTAATGGAGCTTGTCTTTGAAATTACAGCAGAACTTAATGCAACAAAACATAGTATTCAAAATGAAACCAGTTAGTTCAACAGTGATCTGATTTTCTTCTCTCTTTCAGGCAAACAGGACTACAAAAAGACAAAGTCAGTCTTAAAGGCCACACGGCTGAAAGCTGAAGCAAAGAAGAATTCCTCTGGATTCAGGGTGAGACTTTCCTGGACTTACTTTCTGTTTCACATTACCAAGGTCTGTTATCTGTATGTCTTCTTCTATTTCTGCCTGTCTGCTCTGGCCCATCTGCCTGTCTGTCTTCCTGCCAACCATCTTCTTTCCATTTGTCTGTCTGTCTGCCTGTCTGTTTGAGAGCCTCCCTCACCAGATCACATTTGATATCCAAGACCCTTAACTCCTTTACAACTTACTGTACGTCCTTTGGGAAGTTAACGGTATAAATCCGTCTGAAATGATGTGATGTGGCCCCCTGCCTATCTGTTTAAGATCTGTAAAAGAGTCGAAAACTATGGTTGAGGAAAGGAAGGATCCCTATAGAATAAAGTTTACAATGTACTCAATCACATCTGCAATAGAGAAGAAGACATAAAATACAGCTTTTTAACACATAATGAATTCCTGGCAGAGTCAAAAATCTCCATTGGAATGAGACAAGGGAAGACAAACACAGAGAAGAAAAGGAGAAAAGCAGGGGGAGCCGAGGAGTGATGTGCATGTAGGACACAATCTTCACTATAGCTCCAGGTTTTGTAAAATTTTACACTGAAGTAGTGACACTAAGTAAACTACCCTCTGTAGTTCACAGAGGGTACAGTCAAAGTTTAAGAGGAATCTAAAGGAAGAAGAAATATGAAGAAAATTTAAACTACTGCACATGAATGACGAAACAGCCAGCCTCAACCAAACATTTCAGCAATTTTATGAAAAACTGTGCACGTCTCAGTCTCACACATCATCTCATGTTCAGATCCAGCAGGGATGTGCGCTTGGTCCCTTTGTGTTTGTGCTTTTATTAGAGCCCCTTGCAGTTCAGGGAATCCATGGTTAAAACTTCCATTTGTACTGTGAGAGAAGAAAGATATGCCAAATTTAAAATCCTGGATAACAATAATGAGTCCACCTGAATCCAGTATACTCTTATTGACAAACTGGAGAAATTTGCACGGACTCGAACACTGATGATCATTATCATCATAAAATATATGGAAAGGACAGAGGTTTAAAAGTGCATGGCCCAAGCATTATATTTGAACAGCTGTAGATGGCGAGGTGTGGAGGGCTGATGTTTTTGTTTGTATATTAATTTTATTTTGCCGTTTGTTGGCTGTGTCTTTTGTATTGTTAAGTCTTGTACCGTTATTGACTTGAAAACATTAGTTGAAGCATTATATCCATTCTACAATTCTGTATCACTGCTTATACAGTGAAAATATTGACAGAGTGTAAAGGAGAAAGGGAATAAAAAAGTGATAAGATAAAGTTGGGTAATGTGTAAGTAAAAAGGAGGCGAAGCTGTTGCCAGGCTGGAAAAGTGCATCTCTCGCCGCTGCTTTGTCACACTGCAGCGATTAGGGGCTGTTGTGCAGGCAGAGACGGATGACTCCACGTTTATCACTCTGGCAAGCGTGCCACCGCTGTTTATGCTTTGCCTCATTCATTTGGCCTGCCAACAAACAATTTTACTATTTCAAGGTTTTTCTCTTGCCAATGAAATTGTTTATGAATCTACAGTCTTAGGTTTTTAAATCCTCTTTAAAATTGCAAAAACCATTTGATGAAATCAACACTAACCCTTTTTTTTTTTTTTTCTTTTTAAGGTGAAAGTCAGTTGTAAGAAAACATGTCTCAGACATGTCTTCTGTTATTTTTCGCATGTTTGTTTTTCTCTGTGGCTTTGGAAATCGGTTCTGTTTACAGTACATCAAAAGCCAAAAGGCTTCACTTCCTCATTAAGCTTCAGTTGGCATGTAGTACACAGAGATGAACAAATCATAGTGAGGATTAAACACTGGGTGAAATGGTCAGGTTTTAAAATATGCATCTCTTAGACACGCACGGCCTCATTAAGCACGTCTTTAATCCAATTAGATTAGTCCATATCTTGAAATATTGATATTGCTCATGAATAATTCAGGTTTTTCATGCCCAAGACGAGGAGAATTTTCAGGGGTCGGATTAAAAATACCTCTGGGACGAGGATATTAAACTGACTTAGACCTCTTGGCCTTGAGTTCGATTGAAATTCAGCCCAGATGTAATGGATATTTGGTCACGCTTGCTTTCCCATCGAGTCCTTTTAGCGTTATATAAAGTTGTGATTTTTACACAGCTTGGTGATGACAGGAGAAAGACCCCCCCTCTCACTGAAACCTTTGGTTGCTGGCAATGGTTTGGTTATGGTTTATATAGGCATGTTGCTCTATGCATAAATCTTCTCTTCTCTTCTCTTCTCTTCTCTTCTCTTCTCTTCTCTTCTCTTCTCTTCTCTTCTCTTCTCTTCTCTTCAGTGTAAATGCTGCTCTCAGATGCAGCTGGCATCTCAGAAGGGCCAGCAGACATGCGGGCACAGAGAATCTGGCAGCGACCGGGGCAGCCTGTCTCGGGGCTCTTCCTAGTAGCAGGGCAGTCTGGATAAATTGGCAGAGAAAAAGATGGAGGGACGAGGAAAGAGAGAGCGACAAAGGGAGAACTTCTGTTCACTCAACAGCGATCAGTTGTCTGGGTTGCGCAAAACATTGACCTGAGAAGCCGAGCACCACCTGTTGTACTGTTGCGCGTGTTCCTACAGACGTTGAGTCATGATGTGTTTACGAGCGTAGCGTTTGTTGTCTGAATGCGGATCTGCAGCTCCCCCAGATGAATAGAGGCATCAGGTCACCATCAGGTCAGCAGAGATTAAGACGCTGGCAGGAAGTCTTGCTTAAGTCTCTCCTCAGGTTGCCTAGAGTAGAAGAAGCACCTTCGAAGTGGCTCCAACACACGAGCTTGCAGCACAGGAAACAAGCCTAATTGGCACTCGAGCCTTCTGTTCAGTTCTGCACTGTTTTCCCTCCGTCTTTTTTTAGTAGCTGAGCCTAGAAAGTTTGGGAAAATATGGACTTGGCAGAGGATGGAGGCTGCCAACTGTCATTTCTTAATGTATGTTGTGTGCAGACCATATAGGACAGGATTTTGTTTTAGTTTTAGCACAGGATTGTAAACATTTTTGCACTCTCCCCACCGCATTTCTTCTATTCAGCAGTTTGCTTTTACCATTAATATTTCTTGTGTCAGAGAGTTTTATCCTGACGGAGCACCTCTAAGTGATAAGAGCTGCAATTACTCAGCACGATCCATAGTTATTGCTAAAAAACTCAGTAGAAGGTTTCATTGTAAACTGAGAAAGATGCTGTGTTGAAAACCAGAGTCCAAGCTGTAGCATCTGCTTCAGCCTCCTGAACTGAAGCCGCGTCTGCATCTGTTATCTGTGCTGGCCGATAGGTTTATGAGGCTCGTTTACACTTTTTAGTCTGACAGATAGCACATGGGAATTTGTAGTTTTATGGCCTTTTTTATGCTATTTAATTGACAATAAGATGTATGAAAAGACTTGGTGAGTGGTGATAGCGGTGATGAGGCTTCTCCTGTTCCTGTTTACAAGCCTGCAGGAAAGACAGAGCTGTATGAAGAGCTTTAGTTATGTAATGAGCCAGTTTGTTTCACTTATCAGTGGATATAAAGGGAAGAAAGCTTATGATAATGGCATATGCATGGATAACAGCACTTATCGTGACTTGGATACAATTTAAATGATTGGAAATTGAATATTTTTGATGAAGATTTATATCTGGCATCTGGGGAAGCTGTGTTAGATGTTCCTTTGCTATTTTCTGATATTTATCTGATCAGTTACAGAGAGAAAATGATTAATTTTTAAAATATATTGAAAAATCCATTTTGAAAAACAGCGTTAAATTAACCACTCTTGAAATGTAACCTGATGGCTGGTTATTTGTTTTTGGGACCTGTGCACATGAGACACCGTCCACGGCCCAAATGCACCAGCAGTTGTTGGTAGCTTGTGTGTATGTGCCGCCCACATACAGCCACAAACACACACAAACTCTCAGGCTAAGCACGTAGGAGCGCACAGACTGACACACACGTACGCACACAAACAAACCCAGGAGGAGAATAAAAGGAGGACCAGATGAGGGGATGTCTGTTGAGCTGTGGCTTGTCGCCAAGGTGACAGAGACCCAGCTCCCAGCATGCTGAGTGTGCTGCAGCTGCTGCCGGTGCTAAGAGAGCCACATGATGAAGATGATGATGTGCTTGGGCCCCATCCAGGGGTCTCCATCAGAATGTGGGTAGAGAGGCTGTGTGTTTGTCTGTGTGTGTGTGTGTGTGTGTGTGTGTGTGTGTGTGTGTGTGTGTGTGTGTGTGTGTGTTTATGTGTGTGCTGCCCATAAACATGTTTGTGAGACAAGACAAGAGTCAACACAGTGGGCCACTCTTGAAAACAATGATCTCAATCAAGTGCAGGTGCTTTTCTACCACTCAAGTGTTTTCACCAAAACCCCTCCAGCTTGTTTTCATAGACAAGTCACTATAACCAGCTGTTCTCTTTCTCTTTGAAACCTGAGGCAGAGGAACAGACAGAGAGGGTAAAAAAAAAAATGGATTGAAATGCTTACCTACGTCAGAGACTCAACATTTTCTTTGCGATTTTTTTTTTTTCGTGAGAATTACAAACGCTTTCTTTCTTTGTCATGTTTTTTTCAAAGCTGCCAGAGAACACAGGCAGAAGCAGAAAACAATCAGGGCGCCGTGATTTGGTAACGGTTCTCTTTTCTCTGAGGCCTCGGCAAAATAGAAAAGTAAATCAAGCGGTGGGAGCCTGGCAGTTAATATATGAAACTAAAGTGCATGAAATTTAAAAGTTTTCCAATTAAGCGGGGACTTTAAGCTGTTTGGAGGCTGTCGGGATGGAGATAAACGTGGGCTGAGGCTAATGAAGACCAATGCTGCTGATGACTAGGCACTACAACATGTATACAGATAACTGTGGATGCTGCAACGCCTTTTAATTGTCACCCCCTCCGCTGCCGCCGCCGCCACCACCCCCTTCATCAGAGAGGAATTATTATTAGCCCCCCACCAACCCCTCGCTTGTGCCGAGCCTTATCTTGTTTTCCCTCTCGTACTCGCTCTTGTTTTTCATTCTGTCTTTTCTCTCTGCAGCCTGGCCACTGGGTTGAATTTGCAGTTGTCTCTGCGTATGCCTGCTGCGTACGGCAATAACCCAACTGATGTTTTCTCAAATTATCTTTCATATATATATATATTTTTGTCTGCTTCTATGCTTTCGACATCAGTCCCAGCTCCTTCTGTTTTGCCTTGTTTGCTACCTCTCTGTTTGTCATTTTCCCTCAGTGTAACCTTGTATCATCTCGACCGTCACTCATGAATACACAGCATAATGAGACATTACAGGCTGATTTAGTTTACATGGCTCAGGTAGTTTTTCCCCTTCATGAATTGAAAAATGAAATTAAAAAATATCTGTAGAAATAGAGATCGAACCTGCAGTTTGCATGCACGACTAAAATCAAACGGTTTGAACTCACATGTCATGTCACCTGTGTTGCCGTGGCCCAGTTTGCTTGTTAAAAACTAATTTCCATGTTCAAATCAAATTATTATTATTTTTTTAATAACCTCCAATCAGCCTGTACTCTGCACTCTCTTTTAAAGCTCTCCAAGCTCTCCAGTGTTGATTAGAAAGTTTGCTGCTAATGAGTTCTCTTGATAAAGAATAACTGGCATTGTTCAATACTCTGAGTGGCCCTAATGAAACTCCAGCTGATGAAGATTGTAATCGTGTGAGCGCCACATAATGAACGAGCGCTCCAGATTCCCATTTTCAAGTTGAATGCCACTCCTCTGGAAAGCCTGAATTTGTTTGACAATTAACCAATAGAAAATCTAAAAAAAAAAAAAAAAAAATAGGGCACTTTTTTGAAAGTTTGAGTTTCACTTCTCTGTAAAAATGTCAGGCGAGCTGCCGAGTCTGGAGGTTACTGATAGGACAGATGATCACAACTGCGGTCAGTCAGAGATCACTTTGTGGAAATAACTGCTGTTAATGCTGTGGCTGATCGGTGCATGATACTCTACATTCTGAAAGGTCTTTGTCTTGGTTGTGGCTCCAGCTTTATTCCAGAGTATGTTGATCGCTTTCCATCTCAGAAAAACCCTGAAACAAAACAAATATTCATTTTCAATGTGTTTGTGACACTTGAGTGAAACTAAATTTTACAAACCACAAATAAGTATTCTATCCATTTTTTCTCAACTGGAAAAAAAAAACATCTTAAAGCTGGAGGTCAAACCCAGTCCGGTGCCATGTACCCCAGCCCCAGGGTTAAGGAACTCCTGTCAACTTTCATTTGTTACAGTATATACAATACGGCATTTACATCATTATAAATTCTCTAATCTAAGTGCATCATGTTTGCCATCATTGTCACCTGAACCATTTCATCAGGTAAAGATTTCCCACAGTGAATCTCTGAGAGCAGCAGAGAGTGTTTGTGTCATTAATGTGCAAATGGCTCCATCAGAATGAGAACACCTACTGCGGGGACCTGGTTTACTTTTAAAGAGCCTGAAGCCATTTCCCACACAAAAACACAGGTACATTTGAAAATGCATCTGTTTAGGCCTGTTTTGACCTTTCATCAGCCCTTATCTTGTTGCTGCAAACAAAGCTTTCAACAATTTAATAAAAAAAAGAAAAAAAAAAAGACGAGAGAGAAAACCTCTTCAATACAAAATAGCTTCAAAAGCGTCTGACATGTGATTAGCAGCTTGTTAACATGTTAAAAACAAAACAAACAAGGCTGATTGCTTATTTTTATATGTAAAATGCCAATGTTTCTACATAAAACAACTCTAGAAATGTGAATGAGGATTAGATTTAAAAAAAATAGATTGACTGGATTCCGAGAATTACAATTATAAAACAACGTCACAGTGGTTTTTTTACGGAGCCGTCACCAAAACCGACTGAGAGGTCAAACACTTTTCTGAGGTCATCACTTCACCATCCAGCAACACACCAAAAGTTTTAACAAGGTAAAAGAGGAGATGAAGACACATTTGTTGTTTTGGCACTTCAATGTGTGTGTGAACAGAAAACATTAAGATCACAAACTGCAATGAGACAGGGAGGTGTTTGACACAGCGTTCTAGTGTTTACCTGCAGCAGTGTGAAAACAGCGTTGACATGTTTGTCTCTTTATGCCAAAATGTTTTTTCACTTTCAAGTCTGAAATAAAAGAGTGATGACTGACATCAGTATGGATGCATTTGTGTTTTAAGGGCATAAATATAAACAAAGTTTCAGTTTAAATATTTAATTTCAGCTTTTTTTTAAATAAAATATTTGATATTTAAAAAAAAAAGGTCTATTAGGAATGGAGCAAGTCTAGATGAAAAGAAAGACAATGGGGACTTGGCAAATATAGACATGACACTAATAAATAAACACCAGAATTACAGAACGCTACAAACACATTCAGACAAACTCGAGCTGTTCCTAAGTGTAAAGACAGACGAGGGATCGCAGTATATAAATAGCTCCGTAGAAGAAGCCTGTACTTAAAATGTTTTTCTCTTCTCCTCTCAGGATGCCTTCCTCGTCATCGCAGCGATCGTCCTGTTTGTGCTCTGCATCTACGCCTTCTTCTACCTCAACCTGAGCACTGAGATCAACCTGGATATGGACGTGGATTAACAAGAGGTGGACCTGTTACAAGACTGTGTCTAAATGGTGTGGACACAATACATCCCAGTTTTGTTTCTTTTTTGTTGCTGTTGTCGTTGCCGACACATTGACAGTGAACTGCCTCTTCTGGAGAAACACTGCAATGCATGAAACAGTTTCAGGCCATTTTTGAGATTTGACATAAATTTCCTCCTGTCCCATTATTTTCCGTGTGGGGATATGCAATAAAACTGCTCTGACATTAATTACACTACAGTTTTACATCTATTTGATTGATTATTTCCTTGATGTAGCTTTGATTCCTGTTCTCTGTAAAAGTCAGTGACCCTTTGCTTCATGGTACTTGAAACATTCTGCTGCAAAATCAGCAACAGAAAGTTGTTGTTGTTGTTGTTTTTTTCACACCAGTCTTCCAAACTACAGCTGAGACCAAGCTTTGTTAATCTTATTCTGCAGAGTCACGTCCCTCTGTTTTCCCCTCTAATAGAAAAATGTAAATCTCCCGCTGAACCTCTCGTCACATCCAGACAAACACTTGCCTCACATTCCAGTGCACAAACCTCTCCTCCCGGATATCTGGAGATCACAAAGTGTGAGATTAGAATCCACAAAGCCCTCGTCCTGATTGAGCATGTGTGCAGAATACAGAGCGACACATTGTACCTGCCGCACATACATGCAGCACTTAGACAGACCCCCACAGGATTAGCATCACAAATATAACGCTGCTCTTTCATTTGAATGGAAATGACATACATGAAGGATGATTGAATAAAGGTGAGCCCACATGTTCCTAACAAGGAATACCTTGATGGTTTTCTTCCTGTCAATTATGCATTGTTGTCCCCTTAAGGCTGTGATGTGTCTCTGTGGAGCAGAACATGAAGATTAGTCTAGTCAGTGCTTCTTTTTCACATCTCTCACTCTTTGTGCACCAGACCGGTTAGATGTAAGGACTGACCTTCTGTTAACCATTTGAGTCTAAGTGCCTCCACTGTTTGAGTTACTTTGTCAGAAGTGTGGACGGTCAGGGTTTTTTCATTGAGTCCATTTGCCCTTTTTTTGTTGGAAATTGCACATCATTTTTCATTATATTAATACTTTATATTCTGTGTTTTCCTCATCACACATCAGCCCGAGCTATAAGCAGTTCTGGTGTCTGAACTGATGCATTGATTGTTGAACTGACCATTTTTTTTTATATCTGGCTAATCTATAAAAGGCCAATACCAAATGCACAAGAGGCCTTGTGACTTGTTTTGTTTCCAGTCTTAAAAAAAAAAAACAAGTCTTATGTCTGAGTGCGATTGTTCTGTGGGCTTATGGGATTCTCGAAATGTGAGACACATTTTGAGCTTTCATTTTCAGCCTTTTCTCTCCTTTTCTCCCATGACCCTCCGACCTCTAGTAAAAGACTACATGTCAAAGAAGCCATTATGATAAGCGTGCACCCGTACCCTCGCCCTGTGGCTTTTATCAGGCCTTGGTACATTCAG
Organism: Caranx ignobilis; assembly: GCA_021432705.1. Lineage (NCBI taxonomy): Eukaryota > Metazoa > Chordata > Actinopteri > Carangiformes > Carangidae > Caranx > Caranx ignobilis. Next base: position 3,511,514 of record MU269991.1, on the reverse strand, counting down.
ACCCCTCCACCCCCACGCCCACCCCTACCCGCGCCTCTTCCACATGTGTAACAATAGACAGCCTGACCGAATGGACCTTCATACATGACACCTGTTATCTGAAAGGTCACCATTACCAAACACAAGGGCTCTGACATCAGCACAGTGGAAAAGATCTGGCAGCAGAGCCTATTTGTTCAGACCCATGTTTGGCAAGATGATATGCTGGCTATACTTTTCCCAGTGGTGTAATGGTCAGTGCTATTTTTGAATTGCTTTGTTTGGTGTAGATATAAACATTTTATTATTTGCTTTGTCATTATGATTCAGTTACTGGACACTGTGTGACATATTATTCATCATTACTTTGTGGTTCTTTTGTTAAATGCAGTGGAGTGCTTTAAAAAATGATCCGAATCATGTTTGTCTTTATAAGGAAATGAAAATGTGTCTAATGTTGAACGATTAAAGGACAATTTCACTTAGGGCTCATGGATGTGGTGTGACTTGATGGATTTCCAGCTTTGAAGTCTGGACCCTTTAGCTGATGATTCAAATTTGTCACATCTTAAGCCGTTCACATGGCAGCGTAATTAATGGAATTGCAAATATTAAATGATATAAAAGAGGAGGTTGAATTTAATTTAATCACGATGACAACTGATCAGGCTGTGCATACCCAGGATAGCACCTTGACATTAAGTTTAACTACCAGTAATGTTTCATTCTTCTTTAGCCCTACAGGTTTATATTTAGCTGTTAAACGAAGGTGTAGTCGTTACTTTGTGTCTTAAAAGTTAATGAATAAAAAATTATTGCCGATTTACTTTTATGGGCTAAAAGCTCGTCATTATTCCTCTTAGATCATTTTATTTCCAAGCCATAAACAACAGTGTTCTATCAGTGATGGGTTATTAAATTGAATCGACTTCATTGGTCCACATGTCATGTCATGGCCTTTTCCTTATTAAGAGCAAGTCTGTGTGTCAACAGTGAAGCGGGGAGGATGTTGACACAGGGACCCCCCCCCAGTGTCTGAGATGCTGCACGAGATCAGATTGGAAATATTCATGGTTGTTTCCGGCGCTCGAGCCGCGCGCGGCGGACTTAATCCACAGCAATGACAAAAAAAAAGGACACGCGTGCGACGTCCCTGCGTGTCGCGTGACGTCTCCTAATTGACGGCGTTTCGCTGACTTCTGTTTGCAGCGAGTCAAACAGAGGAAATGAATCAGGCGGGAGCGGTGTATGAGCATTTAGCGCGACCTTAACAGGAGCTGAGCGCACTGAGGCTTTACCTACCATCCTGTGACAAATGAGCTATACGCCACGCACCCAAATCCCACTCATTAGTCATGTGAGGTATGTCACCAAGAGTAATTATACTTACCCCCAAAATGTGTATATGCACCAACACACACACGCACGCTCGCACGCACATGGAGTAGGCTACGCAATGCTGCTGCACTTTCCCACACTGGAGGCCGTACAGGAAACATTCTCATACATGTATGGCTGTTTACCGAGACATGAATCATAATTATGACTGCTGGTGAACCGACTCTGCACACACTTGCTGAGCATGCTGGGATTGGCTTGCATGGTATTTGCTTTTGACATAAACAAACACGTGCATTTTGTCACATCTTCCGTCTCTGCCATGACGTCATGTGAACATGAATGCGCGCTGACCTCAGTGTGTTTTGTTTAGCTTCTAAGATGGCGTTTACCTCTGTTTTGGTGTGTGTGTGTGTATGTGTGTGTGAGCATACAGAAAAGATTTGTGCAGCTGCCTGTCTCCACTGTGTGTTCATCTCAGTGTGTATTTTCAATATTCAGAACCATGCCTGTGGCCATGCTCCAGTGGAGCGCTCAGTCTCTCTGACGGACCGGTGAGAAGTGAGGAGGGTCAGTCCCGCCAGGAGCTCATTTAGTCCCTATCTCTATCACACACACACACAGTCTCTCTACAAGTCACTCTGACAGGGAGGCTCATCGCTCCCACTCTCACATACACATTCACACAAACACACACTGCTGTGCTCCCATTAGGGAGATATAGTGAGAAGACAGAACTGATGATGCATGTCACAAAGTACTACTTCTAGTCTCACACATAATGTCTCCTCCTTTTTCCGCCCCCACTCCCTCCTTTTTCTCTCCCCTCTCATTGATTTGCCGCTTTAGTGCACATCTCTCGCTGCCACTGCAGTTCTGCTTAAATATGTAAAACATGTAGATTTCCATCATGTGAGTAATGTTGTGTACACAGGGTGAGGAGGTCATTACAAGCATCAAAGCTAAAATTTCTGTGTTGCAGTAAACGACACAGTGATGAACATTTGGAAGCTGTAGCTCATTGATAACTGTTACTTTATATAAAGATTCCCATGGCAGTGAGAGCTGTTGAATATCTTTGTATTGTGTGAACATATGATATGTTGTCTTTGTCCTACAAATGATCTTCCTGCATTCTTTAGCAACCAGATATGCAGGTACCTTCAGGCTCTAAATGTGAAAAACAAACATGAAAACGTCAACGCTAAACTTGACAGTAATACTTTGGTGTTTAATTCTTGGCCGACCTCTGTTGCCTGTGCGTCTGATATGAATGCATTAGCAGGATTGTGCTGTGCGGTGGATTAGAAACTCCCCCGTGCTTTGTGAGGTGTGTGGTAATGCCAGACTTAGTGGATTCTGCTGCAAATCACAACCTCCCATCGCCTTCTTAATCCCTGATGCGCTGCCTAATGACACAGAGACTGAAGAAAGCAGCGGGAGAGCAGAGAAAGGCAGGAAGGGCAGGGAGAAAGTGACAGAAAAGTTGCAAAGGCACAAAAATATTTGGAGGTCTGAGAGTCTCTTGATAGAAAACGATGACTTTGTCTCGGTGATTGACTTTGAGACGTCGCTGATCTCTCTCTCGCACTAACACGGCACTTGTGACTTGAAGGGAAATGTGCATGTGCAACTTTTGGCTTTTTCATTTGTGTGTGTGTTTACAACTGTGGCATCCATAATCAGTGTGTCATGAGCGGATAGAGCAGGTGCTCAACAGGTGTGCTCTCTGATACCAATCCCTCTCCATTTGCCTGTCTGTCCCTCCATGTTTGCACACGCTCATTGTGTTCTTCATAGAGGAGCACCTGGGCTCTGCTGCACCTGGGCTTGTTGCCCAGTCCTCTGTCTAACAACACACACACACACACACACACACACACACACAGGAACACATTGGAACACAGCCAGTTCCTGTTACTGGCTAAAGCAGGAAGCAGCAGCTGACATCCTATCCCTCAGTTCCCAGGAGACCCAACACCCTGAGTAAACCATCCAACTCATCTGAGAATCAGGCCTCTTGTACACAACAGCTAAATGGAAAGAAGAGCACTGAGGACCCTGTTAGCACATTAGGCTAATAGTTATTGGGCACTTCTGTGGAATTCTCTGAGGTTGATTGTTTTGGGCGACCATTTGTTTTGCCTTTCAAGAGTGGTATATCATTGCCAACAAAAGCAACAGAGTGCTTCACAGCTTTCTGAGCTCATTTTCAGTGAATAAGCTTCAGTGGCAGATGCCAAACTTGGCTGTCGTTTGTCGGTTTAGATCAGCCTACCTTCTCAGCAACAAAGATGACTAGATTTTCACATCCAAAAGCATCAGCAGCTCCTCTTTTGAAATGTTTTGTTTTTGAGATCTGAGAACGCTCTCTAAAACAAATAAATGCAAATTATTTTGAATATTTTGCACCAGCTTTCAGTGACTTTCTCTTGTATATTCAGGGTTTTTCAACACCTGGCTCTTAGTATGTGGGAGTGATACCTAGTGAGAGGCCTCCAAGAAGCAGAGCAGTGGAGTTGCTGTGTTTCACTGGTGTGCTTGGCCATGCGCTAGTGAGCGTGGGATTACCTGGGGGAATAACACCAACAGGTTTTCTTCTGGTTCTTTTGGTTTTGTTGTGGTTTTTCACTGGAGTAGGTAAGGAGATCTCAGCTCCCTCCTCCTCTCTCTGTGAATCGCTGTTCCAGAGAGTTGGCAAGCACTGAGGCATGCTGGTCCATTCAGGTAAGCATAGCGGCTCGCTTGATTGCTGTTGAAGCATCAGGCTCTTCAATCAGTACTTAGTTTAGTAAAGTTCAGGAACTGAATTGTTGAAGTGGTGCAGTAGTTGCTTCTCATTGTGTTCTCATTTCAAGAAAATAATTTCATTAGAAGAACATTTGTTTTGCTTATTTAAATTCTGGGGTGGATGTGAACACACTTCATTATCATGCACATGTGTATGTGGAAGTGTTAGGGACTGGAGAGCACGATGGCGACCTAAGAGCCAGAGAATGAGTTTCTTTGGTTTGATTGGTTGGTGAATATCCGGTGAACAAGAATAGAGTTTAGGTTGAGGACCACAGTCGTGTGTACGGCTTCTATCACAACATCGTTGTATTCTCAAATTATAAAGTTTTTATGTGGCTTATCTGTCACACACCACACATCAGACACATAAACATTCATTTGGACTCAAGTTTCTGGCCACTTGATGAATTTAAGGCTAATAATCCAGTCTCGCTCCCGGGGGAACGATCTGGTTCTTTAGCTGCTAAATGTGCCACACAGCTGCCTGCGGCTGGGAACGAGGCTGATGAGAGAACTGGAATTTGCACTGAAATTGATTTCAGCCTTAATTTAAGTTTCTTTTTGTCTTCCTTCTGTAAACTGAGCCATGACAGCAGGAGCTGAACAATCAGCCGTCCTTCCATCCTCACCTTTTACAAGCACGGGGTCGACCTGGGCAGGATACCAAACCCCACAGGAGCAACACATTAGTTACATTAGAACCATAACCTACATCATTAGTGGTGACATTTTAACGGGCTGAAGCAGCAGTCGTTGTGTTTTGGCAACAGCTACAATAGCAGATGATACATGGTTCAAGAAGATGGTGGCTATCAATCTTCCTGTTCACCTCTCTATCTTGTTCACTTGTTCCCTCTTTGTGAGTGAAACAAACCTGAACAGATATCACATGACGCAGGGGTAACGAGCCAGAACACAGCCCCACTACATTGCAGGGAAAATGAGCTGTATGTGGCAGCCCTGTGTCTTTATATGAGTACTGGTGCATTGTGGTTAATGACTGTATGGAAGTCTAACTCCTCATCTCTCTAGTGTCCAGTCTCAATGGTGCTAATCTCATGGGATCCCGAGGGGGTGTTTACTACAGTGACCCTGAGGACTCAACACAGTACTCTCAAGGTAGTTAACTCTTTAGATGCCGCTTTAGAAAAAACAGACCAGCTCCCTTTTTCAAGGTAGTAAGTTGTTCATCAGTGTCTTTCCATTAGAAAGACACAGGGGCCACTAGACTCATGCCCCAAGGGTAAAGGGAGAGCAGGCTCTGTTACACATCCTCCTCCTCTTTCTCTATCAGTCTTCCCTCTCTCTGTCCCACGAACACACACACTGCCCGCTCTATGTGCACACCCCTGTCCACTCTCTCTCTTAAGCCACAGGTCACCAGGGGTCAGGGCAGATATCATTCAGTCCGAGGGAAGAAAGAGGGCCAGTCAGAAAGAACATTTCTCTTGTTTCTCATTTTTTAAGCAAGAAAACCTTCTGTCAGTGAGTAGGAAGGCAGTCGTTAGTGGTCTAAGATAATAATCCTTATTTACATAAACAAAACAGCAATAGAATAGTAAAAATGGTCATAAGAGTAAAATTTAAATTAAAACTCTAATAGAAATGAAGTTAAAATAAAATACTAACAGCTGCTTTCAGGGATGGCAGTGCTGCAGTTAGTCTCTCAGTCCAACACTTTGGAGTTGAATTTTTCTTTAAGTATTATATTGATTGCCATAAAATCTGTTACAGACACTCATGTCCTCCTCATAATGAAATGGGATAAGTGAAAGGTTAAGTTTGAAATTGAGACAAACGTCACATGCAGTCCCACCAGGTCCTCCTGACTTTGGGTTTAGTGCCAGTTAACATGCTAACACCCTAAACGAACATGGGCAACATGGTTGTCAACATTATATTATACCTGTTAAGCATCACCACATTAACATTTTCATTAGAAACATGCTCCTTAGCTGTGCAAATGTTTTTGCATATGGACAGGCTTTGATAACGATTTAAAAGGAGACTGAAGAGAAATAACTGAGATTTCTAGTGAGGTCTGAGTTCAGTCGGAGGAGGGGCTCTCACACTGATACACACATACACACACTTACACAATCCCATAGTTGGTGTGAAATTCACGTGAACAATGTGAAACAAAAAAATGCTTTCAAACATATCTTCGAAAGCAAGGGTTAACAATAAACCCTATACACATACATACATACATACATACATACATATATATATATATATATATATATATATATATATGTGTGTGTGTGTGTGTGTGTGTGTGTGTGTGTGCATGCATGTGAAATAGATTTTGAACTACTTTCCCATAATTAATTTTCCTGCCATTCTCTGATCTCACTGTTGTTTCAGCCTCACTCTGCTCCTCTGTTCAGGTCCAGTTGATTTATCCTTTGTGGTGGATAGAGCTGCCAGCAGAAGCGTTGTTCTGAGTTAAACACACACTAAGGCCTTGTTATGTTGATTTGTGGTTTTCCAGGCAGTTTTTTGGTGTCTTAGACTGAAAGCACCACATCAGCTTCAGTGGAACAAAATTATTATTGTTATTGCATTAAGAGTTTGTTGTCATCCTTCAGAGATAATAGATTCAGAAATATTACTGGCAGGACACGTAGGGCCCCAGTGGAGTTAAACCCTACAAAACCGCTTATATCATCAAGATGTGCCTTGAAGTCATTGTGTATAAAGAGCTTGAAGTTATCACAGAATCAACATCACCTGACAGGCGGCTGTCTGGGCTGTCTGCACACATACGCAGAGACACATCGAGTGACATGGCAGTTTACACAGGTGTCCACTCTCCAAAGCAGAAAAAAAAACTTCCTGTGATATTTGCATTTGACTTCTAAATATCCTCCTTTAAAACACACACACATGCACACGCACACACACTGTGAAAGACTGAATGAGAGAGGGAGACAGCGAGCTGACAGGCCTTAGGGCTAAAGTGGCATTTACTCAGACAGGCCTAATACCCAATACCTTTCTGAAGGACGACTCTTACACCACAGTGGGTATGTGCCATTCAATTTAATACACATCAGAGCGCAGTGTGTGTAGGGGTGTGTATGTGACACCTATCTATAGCAGACCTGTTTTTAATGATGGGATTAGAGAATACACACCTGTGGCCTTCTCATTACTGACACACACACACACACTAGCCCCCTGCTGGCTGTGGATCTGATCCTGTGTTTGTCTCCGCACTGTCCACTGACCTGCTTCAGAGGCTTGAACCATACATGACTTCAGCTTATCTGCCACCGCTGTCTAGTTGTCTCTTGTTCACATATGCACAGTCACATCCTGGATATGTGGGTGTTTCTTTTTACCTTGTTAAAACCACAACATGCAAAGTACAGTGCAACACCCCTCCCTCCTTCTCATTAGCTCCCCAACTCTTCATTCATCTTAATTATCCTTCTCCCAAGAATAGAGCGGCTGGCTTCCATAACAAGCCCTCAAAAGACCTGAATGTTCCTGAATCCCAGAGTGACATTTCTGTTAAGAACAAACAGTTTGCTTTATGTAAATATTAGCTCTCTCCAAATCTGATAATAATTGTTTGTATCTTAAAGCCTCAGAGGAAAGTTACAGTCCACTGCAAATCACATTTGCCTTGATTTTCAGACTGAACCCGGATTGTTGCGGCAGCCCGTGGTTTTCCATTATTGAAATATATTATGAAAATCATCTGGGATAAGGCACGAAACTTCCCTGAACAAAGTATTGAATATATCTCATTATTATTTTTGTCGAGCCACAAAAATAATAAAAATCAGTTCCAGATGACAAACGCTGTGTAAACATGAGCGTCATTGAAAGGAAATGTGGGTTTGACAGCTCCTTCATTCAAAAACAGTTTGTGTTTGACAACAGTCGCTTTACCGTTATTGTGTTGCGGTGATCGTTGAATGATGACCTTAATGCATCAGTATTCACAAAGTAGCACTGGCAATGAGGAAAACAAAGAACAAAACATGCCTGTCTCCGGTTTTGCCTGACTGCAAAATCCAAATCCGTTTTGTCTTTCAGTGCAAATAAATTTTACAAATGGTAGACACACTGATTGTGTCTTACATGTCACACTCATTTGTTATGTTATCACAAATAACTGTGCATATTTAAGCCTTGAATCCAAATAATCTGGATGTTGACATGAAATGCTTTAGAGATTGCTGCCAACTTCTACCATCAGTTCTCTATAGATGACAGAAATAAATATGCACTAATATTCAAACGCATTGGGGGAAGGTGCCTTTTATTACTTATCCTTGCTATGATATTATGACAAAAGTATTCATTGCAGCTTCACAGGCTGAAGCGGAGCGTTCATAATATTTTCCTCCATCCCAGCTCACAGCTTGGTTTCATTGTCACCCCTCCACTCTCCTTCCCAAAAATAAACAAAGCTGCTCACAGGCTGATAAATCACTGTGCTCGGGCTAACATCAACCAGTGTTTTCTTAAGATTTAACATGAAATATGCTCCACAGTAAACGCCCCACACCCCCGGCTCTAAAGTCTGTAAGCCGCCGGAGAGTGGCAACAGTGGCCGTCCTCCTCACACGTTGTACTCATCATTCCATCACCTTGACCAGAGAGAAACACGGAGCACGGAGGTCCCTGCAAATCATTTACAGGTGCTGACTAGTTGTCTAAATACATGTTGCTAGTGTGTGTGTGTGTGTGTGTGTGTGTGTGTGTGTGTGTCAGGCAGAGACTTGTGGTTTTGTTTTGTTTTCTGCAGTCTGTTTCTGCCTCAGTGCCTCCTCTCTACTCTTGCACAATTTACAGTATTTATCATTATATTCCATCTCCTTCCCACCTTACCCAGTCCCCACCCCCACGACGGTCAGCTCCAACACTAACTGCCCCCAACGTATGCAAAGACACACACCCACACTCACCCACCCAGCCCTGACTGGGCCTCTCCTCCCTCCTTCTACCGCCAATCAGTGTAAAACAGGGGTGAGGCAGACGGATCCCAGGCCTTGACACAGGATGGTACCAGGGTGAATCAGGGTGCATCCCCTGCATACTTGCCCCCTGACTCACCCGCGAGCCTGGGGTGAGCTCATCCAAGTCCCCCTCCTCTGTCTCCCACGCAGCCTGTCCCTGCCAGCTTGCCTGTCTCTCTCACCTTTTTCCTTCCTTTTTTGTGTTTCTTTACTTTTTAAGTAAAAGATTTAGTTTTCTATCTTTTACTCTCTTTAGTCTTCCTCCCATCTTTCTCCCCCTCACTGCTTTTGCTTTAGTCTTTATCATAGCACTCAATGACCTCTTACTGTTTTAAAAAGCTGAGATGCGTGCCATTCTCCACCTTTGTCTTTTTTTCTATTAACATCTTTTCATCAAGAGATACTAAACCTCAAACAAACTCTAATATCAGAGCATATGGAGGAATATTTTAATTAGCATATGCAGCTAATTTGCAGGTTTAACACATTTTTTCATCCTTGCCATCTTTGTGATGTCACATTGACTGTATAAAACAACATGCACTTTGTCATAATTTGATCTGAAACACAGTCAGTTTTTCTCATTTCTGTCACATTGCTCTTGAAATTACACAGGATTCTGCTCTTGTCCAATGAAAGTTGAAAAAAATCGATCAGTGCAAAGAGCTGTTGTGAGTCCTGTTTTGCCCCATTGACATAAAACTAAATCATATGTTCTGTTATGATTAGTATTATGAAAAACAGCCAGCGACATTTCTGTCCAGTATCAGGATGAATGTACAGCACAGATATACATACACTCACACTTTTTAGCATTTTTATAATGTTTCCATATTGTAAACTCAGACTGAGTTTTTTCAGTGTATTGCTTCAGATCTATCTATCTAGACAGAGATGTACCCAGGAGCTGCCAAGCTGTCCTGTGTAATCTATCCGCATCACACTGAAATCAGGCATTAATCAATTGACACAGATAGGACACCAATTAGCTTGACCCTTTGTTGCTCTGATTGATGGTAATGGGCAATCACAGCAACAGCAGTGGTGGAACAGAGAGAACAGAGTGGAGACTGAGTATTTTCATGCTTCCTCCCCCCAGCACTTTACAGGATATATGATTTATGATGAAGTCAACATTCAACACGGTGCCTTCAGTACAAACAGCTTCACAAATTCTCCCTTGTGATATGGGACAGCTTGAGGTGCTGCTTAAGTCAATCATACTGTAAAAGTGTCCACTTAAACCTGAAAGCACTGTGTGCTGAGGATAGTTGCCACTAATGCTGTATAGCTTTTTTGTTCTGCAACATGACCTGACTGTGAACAAATAAATCTAGTCAGGTTGTTCATGTTAACTCACGTTTGCAGAAGATGGCATCACTATTATAACAAAATCTGACCACTACCCTCAGATAAATGGGATTCCTGCGGTGCTCTTTGCAGAGCTATAATCCAATTCATCCTCTGCCCATAGCCACTGTGCTTTGAAAACATCAACAGAATGTAACATTAATCATAGACTCTTTGTTAAAAAAAAAAAAAAAAAAAAAACAAGTACAAACTAGGAAAGGTAAGATGAAGAAGGAAAATGTAAACCATTTATTCGCAGTTTCAGTTCTGTACAATCCTCAATTGGAGCCATGTGCTGCCCTCCGCTGCAAATTTTCTGTGGCGCAATTGATGGCCTATTCATCTCATTTAATGTTGTTACTCTCAAAGGCTGAATTGCATTCGTGAAAAGGAATGGATTACGGCATATTCACACATGTTGCACAGACACAAAGAGCGCTTAAGAGGACCCCTGGAACTGCTGCTGGAGTAAAAGGATTACACCCACTGTTCCCATTATTTCACTGTGACCCTCACTTGAGAGTTTGACTCCCAGATCACTTCTTACAAATCAGTTTAATCTGCAGCTACAGTAACACAGATTCTGCAGGAGAATGTGTTCAGGTGCAACGATGAACACTTAACTATTAATTATACACATTTGCACATTCTCTCCAGAGAATTGACCAGTTGACTTTTGTCATAAAAAAGTGTTCCTGTAAAATGAAGCACATATAATTCCCTGCACTGAAATAGAACAAACTGTACAGCTGCTGTAACACACTGAGGCACATGATAACCTACAGTTCAGTAGCATGGTCATTAGGCAAATATATTTCCTATATTTATCATCTTGTGACTGTAATTTATGGTCAATGTTTGAGTGAAAGCAGAGAGGTGTACAACCTCTTTACAGTATATACTGACAATAACAACAACAACAACAACAGGTGTTGTTGGCTGAGACATGCATCAAGCTTCACAGAGCCTGTGCTTTCAAAGGACTGACTGTAACTGGTGATGTTTCTCAGTCTGGAGCAGGTTGAAAAGACAACACACTCAATCAGGCGACAGGATACGTAGTTGTTATGCATCACATGAACTCTCACTGTCCCCTCACGTCTTGGAGGGAGTCAGCCAAATGGGCCAGAGTGCTTGTTAAACATATGTTTCAGGCAGAGAGGGAGGCGGGTTCAAGCGAGAGCTGTAAAGCTGTGGAGGAGTCTCAGGTCCTTTACGGATATGCATGCTGGCTTTTTCTGTGAGGGCGGCTGTGGCGCTGGGTAGCTTGTGAGTGCTGTTTTTTTTTTTTTTTAAATTAAATTGTATGTGCACTGCTCCATATGGGTTGATGTGTATCAACAGCAGCCACGCAGTCGGCACTGTGTGGGTACCTGTGAATACACTTCCTTTCACAGGTGTTTTTGCATAAGTGCGAGTGATGCCGTTTAAACACTTTTGTGTGTGAGTGTGTGTGTAAGAGTGTGTTGGTCTGCACACACTGCCAAATATAATTACGACTTCCTAGGGCCACTTCCCACTGTCTGAGCTGGCTCTCCCAGCAGGGGTAGATTGGGAGAAAATAAGGGCTTATTCACTGGACTATAAAAAGAGCTGTAAACAATCCCACATTGTAGCTACTGGGAGGAAACTGAGAGCTGGCAGCATGAAGGAGACACTCAGCTGCACTGGCTCTGGCTGACTGGCTGGTTGGTTTTCGAGGTCGGCTACTTCGCTGACTATTTGGTTAGGTGGGTTGTTGGGGAGTTGCCTTACAATTTGGCTTTCCACTGCTCTCTCCATGCCCCTGTCTTTCTCTGCCCAGGCACTGAGGCACATTGTGGAGAAGGAGGATGTGAGATGTAGCCAAAGAAAAGAAAGGGAGACTCCATTTGTATCTGATTTGACCGTCATAAGCTCAAACCCTAAAGCCTCCACCACAACAACAGCTCCCCCGGCCTGACAGTGTTCTGGTAAATTAAAGAGAAATGAAGGATTAAAGAGATAAATCATTCCAAAGTGATGCTCTTTGATGTAGCTAATGTTGTTTAGTGCAGATGGAGTCAGGGGCTTTGTGTAGTAGTAGTAGTGCGTGTGCAAAAACACTGTTGCCTGCATTTGTTGAAAATAAAACTTCATAGACACTGGTCACTAGTGTATCACAGGTTCAAACTCAGAACCTTAATGTTGTGAAGTGGCAGCATTAACCACTGTTCCATCTCTATAGTCTGTTCCTGCATCTATTAGTTTAATGGAAACAGCCTGGCCCTGTTGACTGTGCAGTTAATTAAACTGTTTAATTTTGCAAGTTATGACCCTGCTGTCCCTTCATGTCACAGCAACACTTAGCATCATTTTAACACATGGTATTTTATATATTCTAGCTGTTAAATCAGTGCAGACTAAGTGAGTTAAAACAGAACACCTAAACATTAGTGTACAGTATATATGCAGTATATTCTCATTCACTCAATAGGGGAGGTCGTCTCAATCACCACATTGTTTTAAGAATGTGAAATGTCAGAATAGTAGCAGAGAGTCCTTCCTTTTATTTCTTACATCTCGTTCCCAGTGGGTGAGAGACTTACATCCACTTTGTCAGTATATGGTAGCACTGCCTTCAAATCAAAGGTTTTTGGTAGCCTTCCATAAACATCCCATAATAAGTAACAAGAATCTCGACACATGAAATAGTGATACAATGAATAAAAGTCAAAGTGGAAAAAAGTAAAAAGTGAGAGTGAAAACTTTATGAAAACGTGTATGACTTTGCATGCTTATACTACATGTAGGTGTGTTTGTCTGCCTGTATATGTATCAATTATTTCAGCACATCAATATGCATGCACAGTATGAATAGGACATTTATATAATGGCTTGTAACCACATCCAGCACGTAATAATTACGCAAAAGGCATTTGCCTGGTAATGGCCCATAATTTCCCCCATCAAGATTCCTCTCAGAGGTGTCCCATTCTGTGGCATATTGATTCAGCTCTAATGAGAGTCTGGGCTGCAAGAAGTTTCACAAAGGTTACAGGCAGTGTCGTGCACTGCAATACGCCAGTAATGACTTAGAAAGTAAATGGCTGCTTTTTTGTGTAACTGGGTTTGTTAACATTTGTGTATACATTTGTTAGTTTTTTGGTTGATAGACTTCAAACATGTCTATTGGAAACACACACACACACACACACACACACACACACACACACACACACACTAGGCACCCACTCGATGATAAGCAGCTCATTAAAACAACCTGTGTGTTTTTGCCAAGTCCTCCCAGCTTTGGGGACATTATTCTGCAATACACACCTCTATCTGGGAGCGGGGGGATATCGTTTACCGTTGCACAACTCTGAGGAGCCACTTATGCGTGAAAGGCAGATGTGTTTGTACTGTAAACAAGAGAGGGGAGACGGAGAGTGGTGCAGAGCCATGCCAAGAGATCCTCTCTGGCTGCCAGAGGGGCTGCACTGCTAGACTTGGTGAAAAAATATGGATGGGAACAATTGCATGAAAGCACGACAAAACATGTTTATGTAATTCTTTGCCAGTATTTGCCAGTGGCACAGGCCAGTAAGCTATTAGACACATTGAAGACTGTAGCAAATCAGCTGTATTCCTCTTCGTCTAAAACATGTAGTTAGCATGAAATCAGTATCTAGTTAAAAATAAAAAGTTTCAAAAACACACAATCACTGACCAACAAGTCCAATCTGACCAGTTCTAACAGCACACCACAGCAGCTCAGTCTCAATTTTTTCTTTTATTTTCGCTCAAATCAGGGTCGGTGAAGTTACCATACATGATTCTTTACCTTCACCTGTGATAAGTATATATATATATATATATATATATATACACACATATGTGTGTATATGAACAGATATAGTTAAAAGAACAGGTGCACATACACATGTTTTTACAGTAACTTATTGAAAGTAGCTAGCTTTAACTTAATGTTACTTACTGTGGTTATCTGCCCGACAAAGGGTTAAATGAAAAACAGCATAGCAACATGCCTTAAGACATATATGCATAAACTTTTCTCAACATTGACTTGCTGCACAGTATTAGCTCAGATAGGTTTTCCATCCAGTGACTCCCCACCTTTGAAGTGGTAGTGAAGTCTGAAAGGGTTCACTGATCAAAACATCAAAAGGGTTTGTCATAAACATGTGAAGTCCATTGCAGACTATCAGACCACTTCCGCACTTCTTTCAATATGAAAATGACTTTTTCGAGTTCTGGCCAGGGGGCCCTTTAGTATTCTTGTTTCACTTCACCATCTGTGCTGCAACTGTGACTGGGCAATTCTTTTTGGTCCCATTCACTCAAAATCCAAATGTGATTGGTTACCAGTTTCTAAACAAATACATGTGGGAACTTCAAGCCTTCTGTTCTGTCCTAACCAGTGTGTAAGCCAACTGATTTTTTCTCTGGCTATAGGCAACAAAAGATGTGGAAAAAACCCCATTGCATATTACATATAATACTGAAAATGCCTAGAAGTCCCTGAGGGTTCCCTACTGATATGTATATGCACATACATGTATATTCTGTCGGCGAATGATTGGAAATCTGTTATAATGTTGGATGAATTCTTTCCTTTTATCATATTTCCAAAGCTCTTGACTGCAACCATGTCTATACAAAACATTCATTCATCCCCCACAAGACAAATTACGTCAATCATAAATTATTCCGCAGTTTCGTTATGCAGATATCGTTCTACTAATTGACATGATGCTCCTGTAAGCTGCAGTACAATAAGATTTCTCCTCTGAAAGAGGCTGTGTCCTCCTTGTGCCTGTAAGGTAATTTCAGTGATGTGCTGTTTATCAGTATCTTTGAATAGAATAGACCTAGTTATTGCTCTCCACAGTTCAAACTGTAGTTAATCACATCTTTCCCTGAGCTGTTTCCTTCTTCCTTGGCCTAGATATTATTGCAATGTTTCCCACATTCATCATTTCCCTTAGATAATTTGTGATGTGTATTGCTTCATCAGCAATACAGAGGCAAAGTGGCCACATTGGCTCTGTCCATCACTGCACAATTTGTCTGACCTCTTCATTTTTTCCAGCAACTCGCACAAGATACACAAACCACTTAATTTGTGCCAGTGTATAAAATATGACATCATTTTTCCAGGCTATAACAATTCACTTCACGTCTGTGAGAAGAATAGGTGGTTTCTCTGTCTCGGTCCTTTCTCCTGAATATTGCTGGGAGATGAAGGGCACTAAATAAAGGCCTGGGGAGTGGCAGAGCAGCTTACCAGTTGTGTACACTACCTGAGAGTGACTCCGCAATGAGTATGAAATATATCACATGGCTCTGAGTTTCACAATATCACAAACCTGAGAAGAGTGGTTTCCAATAATCCTGTGGATAGAGGACCGTAAAAGTAGCAGTGATTCCTTTGTACCATATGTAAATCTGCACTGTCCTCCAGAGATAACCCTAAAAATCCAGCAGACTATGTAACAGTCTAGATAAGACAAATTTAAGAAATGTTGTTGATGTACTGTTTGCATGAAAGTATTTTCAGAATTACAAAGATATTATATTTCAATTCCTCTCCTTACTAACATGTTGGTATGAAGAGAGTGAGAATGTACATTTAAAGATCTTGATGTCATGTCTGCTAAGTTCAAATATATGTGGCATTTTAATACAACAGCAGCCTTGTCCTGTCAGAGACTGTGTTTGAGTGGATTTTGTCCCAGCTTCAATTTGGTCCTCTTGAAGTATTGTAGAATATGTGATTCAGGAGAGTACTTATGCATTCAGTCCAGAGCCAAGTTCTCAACAGGTAGTCTTTTTTGCTTTATTTATTAATAAAGCAATCATTTGCCCTTTTTTTTGTAATTAAGTATTTGAAATAGCCATAAATTTCAATTAATAAGTGCTGCTCAGTGGCCATGAACTTCACAGCGTGGTCCTGACAGGTAGTTGTTGCCATTATGGATAATTTGGTTTGATATCTGACCTCTCAAGATTAGGACTGTTGTGTTCACGCATTTGTCCTAATTGCTCAAACTTGGCACAAAAAGCCCCAATCAGTGAGGCTAGAATTTAACTTTTTGGAATCAATTTAGTCCTTGTTGGATATAAATCTCTTGTTTTCTTCACTTCTCTAATAGAATACCCCACTGGTCTTTCCAAAAGAGGTCTGTATTCCATAATAGAGATGGATAACATTGCTCAGTAGGTGCAAACCTAATTGATAGTATCATCACAATGTTCTTATGCATTCTTGGTGAGGAGCCGAATCTGATCATGTTTCTGTACGATGTGTGTGTGTGTGTGTATTTGTTTGTGTGTGTGTTGGGATATGTGTGTATTTGTTTGTGTGTGTGTTGGGATGTGCACGTGCAATCCCATGAATCTGTGTTCATTTGTGTGTGTGTGGCACTGCATGATTATGAGCAAGGGTGAGAGGAAAAAGGTGTGTGTTTGTGTGAGGAGGAATATATATAAATGGCTGGCAACATGCATTAAGAGAGAAGTGTGGTGTGAATAGAGATAGCATATGTGTGTGTTTGTGTGTGCGTGCTTGGAGCTCTGTACACAAGAGTGTATGTGTGGGAGTAAGCACAGTGCGTGCACGTAGTGTTAATGAGGCCGCACGTTCGCTGCTGTTTGTGAGTGTGTGTCTGTATACATGTGTACGTGTGTGTACACATATCTCATCTGCATGGCGCCATGCCCCATCACTTCCATTGGGGTGTGTGAGAACAAAGACTTTCCATTTCCAGCGCTGCTGTGCCTGCAGGGAAAAGCCTGATCATAATTAGCTGAATGATGAGCCTCCGCCATGCACCGCACAGCAGGCCTGTGGCTGCCTCTCTGCAGCACCCCTCTCTTTTCTCTCTCACTCCTCTCTTCATTTTCTCCACTTCTTCCTCTTTTTCTATTTCTGGCATTTTCTTTCTATTCATTATCTCTCACATGCTCTGTGTATTGCGCACCATCTATCTTCACTCTACTCCTCTCTCAGTCTGCCTCTGCCTCCTCCTCTTTCTCTCAGCCTTTATCATTCTTTTCTCTTCATTTAATTCCTTGGACCCTAACTCACTCTATTTTCCCTCTCTGTCTTCTTTTTTCTTCTCTCTTTTCTGTCTCTCTGATCTTCTGACACTCTCTTTTTTTTTTATCTTCCATTTCCTCTGAAGCTGGAGAAAGTAGGGTTAGGACACGATTGATTTTAAACTGTCTTGAGCAAGATCAGACCCAGACGTGGATTTGCATACTCAAACACCAATATGCCACAGCGCAGAATCAGAAACGTGTGATGATACTTAATTTCTACACTCATCATTCACCAATTGATTATAATATTTTCTAGGGAAATATTTTTTTTGTTTTACTGTCTCTATTATTAATGATGGTCTTCATTGTCTTTAAGACAGTGGTGGCTGTGTAAACACAGAAGCCATTTTGGGAACACTTTATTTATTCTGTTTTTAATCTCTTGTGTAGATTTGTGGATGACATGGTTTTCTCCTGATTCCAAATACAATCCAATAGCACCTTTTTCCCGCATTCTGTTTATTGGTATTTTCAAATAGAACAAATAAACATTCCAGTAACACTGGTCAATGGGGATCCAATGGCAATTTTTGAGTAAACTAATGTGATTTGATATTTTTGCATTATTGCAATTTGTGTTTACTGTTTAAACACTAGACATTAGAAAAAGCTGAATTTGTGGATACTATGTAAGTTCTGATATAAAGCTTAAAAAAGAAATCAGTTATATTGAAACTACAAACACTAATGAAGCCATGCTTTTATTCTGAAATATCAAGCTCATCTTGGATGGGCAGTATCAGCAGTATCACGTGTTAACAGTTAGTGGAAGTGTCAGTAAACATGATGATTTATTCAGCGTTTGAACGAGCAGTTCTCTGGGTCTTGTGCTGTCACTATCAGACTAACCAGCTAACTACCAAGCTGGTCAGCTATTATATTAACTCAGTGTAGATAATTAATAAATATTGATTTCAGTATCAATTCAATATTAGTTCAGGAATCAACTTTGTTTCTCCCACTTAAATTAGTATGTGAATGGCTTGGTCATTTTTGATGAGTGATGTAGCCCACTTAATCTGCTGTCATGGATGGCTTTATCAATGTTGATTCCTTCAAAAAAAAAAAAAAAACTAAGCTCTAACTATAAAAAAGTTTCATGAAACCTCTTCATATCATTTAAAAACATTTCATCAACACGGATGCACAAAAATAAAAAATGGCAACATGGTGCAAAAACAATTCTTTGAGATTTACCCCACATCAAGAGATAAGACACTTTCAATTTGTTTCTCCGCTCTTCCCACGATCTTATCAGTTAATTCAGTCTGGCAATAATTCCAAACATTGTAATATGATTTTTTCCCCGTGTTTACGACTCAAGCAGCCCGCTCACCTCCAGGGTGAGCGTTGCCATGTTTGTTGACTGTATCATGACTTAGGGATCAGCTGCGTTTCATTATGTTGGGGATTATTAATGACATCTGTTCTGAACCGCACCGTGCAGCCTCCATGATGGAGTGAACTGAAAGGCAATAAAGGCTCCACTTGCTAACAGATGAAAGGGGATACTGTAAAATAACCTAAGTTTTGTTTGACTTGGGTGGAAATTCTTGCATCTGGTGAACATCTGTATGGACAGGACAGTAATTTGTTTGTTTCGCAAGGTGTTGATGTTTAATGCAATGATAGGCAAAGTCATTATTAGGGCATATTTTCCATCCCTCTGGATAATACCTTTATGAGTTAGCATGTGAGAACTCAGTGACACAGTAACTAAACAGTGAGCACTTAACAAAAATGATTTTATAATTATGTGTGAGCTCTTTACCTTTACGTATAGTTTGCATGCATGTGTGTGTGCATGTGTGTGTGGGTGTGTGGGTGTGCCGCATGGGACAAGAGGGTCTTCTACTACACTGATGGACTACCAGAACAGTTTTCTGTGAGGTGGCCTCTGGGTAATACAGGCATTCACTGTGCCACCACAGCACTCACACAGACACACACATATCCCCTCTCTCTCCCTCCCTCCCCCCTCTCATTTCCTCTCTCTTTCCCTCTCTATCTGTACACTACAACAGGCTGGGCAGATGGCAGCCCCTCGGCCCGCCATGCCAGAAAAAGCATGTGAATTAAAGGTTATACCCAGCAGGTTTGAAGAGCTGCCAGCACCATCGCGGTGCGGCAGAGGGGGGCCCCGGCCCACCTGCCTCCCAGGCTCGGGGACATCTGGCTGGGGTTTTGTGGAATGATGAGCGTGGTGCCGCCAACCGCCAACCACTGCCACCACGACCGGCACCGCGCCGAAAGGAGAAGCCGTCATCTGTTCGGTTTTTCAGCTAGCAAATGAACAAATGAGCGGGTGTCCGTCTGTCTGCTGGTCTGTGTGGATTTGCATGTGTGCATCTGTGTGTGTGTGTGTGTAGGGAAGTGAGAGGGATAGTGGTGGCCCCACAAGAATCTGATCTAATGGGATGGAAACTGTGAGGTGCAAAGTTTCAGCAGACGACAATTTTCATATTTAGTTCTTCGTTTTCCATCAAGTCTAGCTCTCCTCGAACAAACCCCTCACACACGTGCTGTCTGAGACGTCTCCATGAAAGAGCGCACTTTCTACTATATGTACATTTTAAACCTCGAGACCTTGCAAGTCAGTACCTCACAAATCTTTGCCGAGGTTGCCAGGTCCATAAAGTGGTTGCCAGGTCAGGCCGTCTGTAGACACTGACTGAAACAGACATGTCACTGTTGAAGGCTTAACAATACAGCCTGTCTCAAATCTGCCCTTAATTCCTTCCCAATATGTTTCCCCTTGTTTGCTTTAGCTGGGAGCGGAGTGAAACGTTAGGACCCCAAGTAGCTTCACAGATGTTGCAGCATATTTCTAAACCTGCCAGCACACAGAAGCTTTATCAGGGAGCAAGACATATTACATCCACCTCAGGGAGTCACTGACAGTAATGATTAGAGGTGGTTTGATTGGAATGGCCTTTGGTTTGTGAGGTTTAGAAAATACACAATATTGGATAACACTTATGGGTTACAGTCGCTGTGGATAATAATGTCTCATTGAAGTATTTTGGCTGTCGCTTCATGGCTAATAACAGACTTTGTAACTCCAAGAGGGAAACTGGAAACACCCATTTTATTGTTGCTATTAAGCCATTGTTAATGAGGCAGGGTCTGTGTATGCTGTAGATGTACAGTTAATAATTGTGGCAATACAGTATTTTATCCCCTTGTATAACAATCCATACAAACTTCCACATCCTGATTCAAGTTTAATGCTTTGAGAGCAGCTGCCATGTGAGATAATTTGGCAACTTCATGCTGTTGATACACCAGTTAAATTCCATTTTGATCACAAACTGGGTCTTGTTCTCACAGTTTGGCTGATTATTCCTATTTGTAATAATAATATTATACTAACCAAGTTAAATGCAAAGATCTGGCAACATCTGTGCAAAGAAATTCTTTAGGGCGAGGGACGTTTGGATAATGATACAGGTTTTGAGCTGAATTACCAAACACAAGAAAGAGCTAAGAACCCAGTCTTATAAGTTGTGACTTAATTATTGTCTTGTTGACCTGATCTGTCACAAGTTCAGTGTTCCTGGTTCCTGCTTTAACGGTTTTAATATTACATCTCAGCAATTCCTTAATACAGGGTAGTCACAGTGACTCAAGACTCAACTGTTAATAAACAAGAATCATCCTAAACAGAGTCCTTCAGTACCTCTGCATTGAGTGTAAGTCAAAATATTATCATAGCTCCTAGATAAGTTGGACATTGAGGACTGGGTCTGCTGTATCCTCTGTGAGACATGTTGTGTTGATGTTACGTGGCCTCTGGAAACAGAGCATGTGACTCTTGTTTGACCTCTCTGCTCAGGGGGTCAAAACCATCAGTGATGTCAGAGGAAAACCAGACGCTGGCTGAAGGTGTTAATGACTGCTCAGCCACAAACTCACCACTGTGTTGTGGGTGTGGAGAGTGTGGTGCTCTGACTCTGGGGGACAACTATTAAGAGGGAGGAACTCTTATGAGGTGGGAGTGTGTGTTTTCCATTGTTGTTAATGTGTTAATGTGCTTGTCTGATTTAATAGACGTGGATGCTCGCACAACACGATCGTGTTTCCTCTTGCTTTCACTTTTTCTCACTTGAACTCTCTCCTGATACACACACACTCTCACACACACACATGCACACAACTGTGAGCGGCGTGTTAAAGCAGCTCCTGATGTCTGAGCCTCTAGACACAGAGCTGGACTCCCTCCCTCCCTGCCAGCTGCCAGCTCCTGACCCCTCGGTACATCCTCCTCCACATGGTCCACACAGCTGGTGCGGAGCCCACACAATGTAGGCTGTACACACACACACACATACACACAAACACACAGACACATATGTATGCGTGGGCAGGCAAACATGTATGTTGGCAGGGTTGAGACAGCTACACTTGCATGTACACAGAAATACACACACAAATACAGAGGAAAAAATGTAAACAATCATCCAACACATACACACACACACTGAGATTAGCTTTCCATCTCCACACACAGAGATGCACGCGCCCCTTGCACCTCATCACATGAACACACACCTCAAACCACTTAACTGTCTCTCACTCCCTTTTCTATTTGGCAGTGAAGGTGCAGAGGGCAGGGAGAGTCCTGCACACCACGCCATTGTTCCACAAGCTCTGCTAAAGTGCTCACACATCTCTCCTGTGGATGTTTCCCCTGTCCTCGATTCAGATCTGTCTGTTGTGTTATACGGCGTAGGATTCGTTTTTGCTTTTTGCATGAGTGAATGACAAATAGTTGGACACGAGGTTGATGGGAAAAGCATGAGAGAGTGATTTGTGGCAGATGATTGATTCTAAAGAGACGCTGGGTTGTGGAAAGTGTTTTGGGTGTATTATGTTGTCAGTGGCTTCTTGAGGTTTATTCATCACTATTGCAGAACCTCAAGTGCAAAAACAGCAAAGAGTTTTGAACACACACTGTTAAAGGACGACTCTTTAACTTATTTACATATTGCTGTTGTCGTTGTTTACGCAACATCAGACTGCGCCCTGTGGCAATTTGAAAGCAATTGCTTCAGACTTTAATTTCATTTCAACATACCTGACCCTGCCTGAGGGTTTGTTTGTTCTTTGTGCAAACACACATACACACAGCACTCCATCACCACTTCACCCATGACAGCATACAGCCTTTAAATAGCCCCCGTGGCGCTGCACTGTCTGTTGCCATCATCAAAGGCTCTCATCCTTAACTGGCAATGCCACGTTTGTCACCAGGCTCGGGCACCGTGAGGCCTTTACATCCAGCATAACATCCTGGAGGAATGAGCTTCAACAATGGCAGACAAATAGCTACACATTCATGTTAGGAGTTACCACTGAGCCACCTCAATGACTCCATTTTTTCCCTTTCACTCTGACCAGCTATGACACAGCACATACTGTATGGCACAGCTGGTTGGAATCAAATTTCTAGTTCAAGGACATTCAACAAAAGCCTCCTGGACTTGACCTCAACTGCTCCAATTTAAAACCACAGTCGCTGCCCCGTTTCCTCCAAAGTTGACTTTAAAACCAAAAACACACTTTCCTGTAAAACTTAAGTTAAAAATAGTTGAGATTTCTACTTTGTTTTTAAAGAAAATTCCTGAAAAGACATTGTCGTTCACCAGCACAGCCCAATCAGTTCTGTTCTGCTCTAATCGGGGCTAAAAGAAAGGGAATGTTTGGTTGTGGAAAAGGGCAGCCTCAGGGCAGGTTATCAACCACCGCAGGCTCCAAACTTGTCGCGCGCCTGGTGGGCGTCAATATGGTGTCAGTGGGCTCATTTGATGCAAACCAGACAGTCTGGGGCTGAAAGGTAAAGCACAAGTGGGATGAAGGGATGGAGAGAAAAGATATACAGTGCAGTGTGTTAGGGAGAGGAGTGTTGGAAGGGATGAAGGCAGCGGGTACAGTAGAAGGAAATATGAGAAGCGATGTGATAAACATACGGTTAGTCAGAGTAAAGTAGAGGGGAGTGGGGTGGGAAGCTTACAGCAGGACACAGATCTTTCATCAGTGGCATCAGCAGAAAGGGTGGATGTACCATGAATTACTTCAGTGCTTTAAAGACTTCATTACAGTTTACACGCACATACACATTGGGCAGTCTCTGACTCGTTTGAACTCCAGAAGAAGAAAAACAGCTTGAGTTTTGAAAAGTGTTGCTGGCAAATTAGCTATAATCACGTTTCCATTTTCCTCATCACAACCCAGTTGCAACTAAAATAGAGAGACATGCAGCTACGCTTAATTGTTCAATTTGTTGCTGCAGTGTTTTGCCATGTGTGGAAACATTTGTAGTTAATTTCTGGCTATGTTTGTGTTGTGGCTCACTTGATTGAAGGTAGAAATTCTCACATATTCTCACCACATCCCACCCCACTTGTCAATATGAGGAGGGTGACACAGTGAACTATATTTATGTAGTTTATTAACACCAGTAACATTCAAATAAATAAAGTCAAGTGAGGTACAATAGAGCACTATTCTCATCTCTGATGTGATTACAGTAAATACATCTCAGGTGAAAATATAGATGAAATAATATAATATAATCCTGAAATAATGGTGTGTTGGATTTGTGAGCAGCAGCAGTGTGACAGAGTGCAGGTGTATCTAGGTGGCTGTTGGCTATCAGGCTGGGAGGTGGTGCAGACACACAGCACTGACAGGGAGGCAGGGTCGACAAAGTGCTGTTGATAAGGAATGGAGACAGGAGATCACATGAGGGACGGCTGGATTCAAGCCTGCTGAGCTGAGTAAACACACACAGATCCACACAAACAGCACGCCATATGCTGAATATAGAAATACTATGTTTATATTGTAGGAACGTCTGCAAGGACGGAGATTCGTCTTCATTGCCATTTTTGAAAGTGATATGAAAAATATGCTATTGAAAAATATAGCTTTAAGACTTGTATATGGTGTTTTACAGAGAGTTATATTCTAATAGGGTGATTCATCTGTCTGTGTTTTCATCAATTAACATTTTTCTAATAACAAATTAGCTATTTGCTTTTGTTAAAGTAGATGTTTATACACGTATAGTTTCTTTAAAGAAACAATAGGAACTATTTTCAGAGAACAAGAGTGCAGGAGTGTGTGTATTTATGTGCAGCATCTCTTGAGACACATCTGACTTATTTGAGAACAAGCTGTTAAAATAAAACTGGGCTACCCAAGGAAAACTGCAACAGCACCATCATTTTATTGTGTGAAATACAACTTCAGGGACACTGTGTTGGACATGCAAACATTTTGTGAGTGTAAAAGATCCCTTGTGCATTTTTACTCTTCTTGGCACGCAGGATGTTAACATCTCGATTTTCCTTGAGTGCAGACTGCGGCTGCTCGTTGGTCTCTCTTTTCAAAGGATATGGCTCTGAATTGGAGTCATATTCGAACAGAGACAACTGGTTTCAAATAGCAAAACATTAACCACAAAGCGATTCCTCAGAAATGCGAATGGGCAGTAAATAAATATTATATAAATGTAGTAAAAATGAATGGAAAATGAAATCAAAACATAAGTCATTTGAAGTGCTGAGAGTATTACCATGACCATAACTCTTCAAAGTTGAGCCAGCCTGTGGAAAAAGATGGTGGCAACCTGCCAAACCCCAAAGTCTAGCCAAGGTGTTTTACAGACGACCAGTGAAGGATGTCTTTTAACCTGACGCATATCCAGAATGAACAGAGTGACTCAAACTTGTCTCCATTTTTTACAGTATATGCCACGTCCCTACTAAATGTGTGTGTGTATATGTGTGTGAAGGGGAAACTGAGACAGACAGGGCATGAGACTTTCTCATGCCCTGTCTGTCTCAGAAGAGGCCAAAGAGTGAGAGAGGAAGAGGGAATTGTGTGTCTGTGTGTGTACATGCAGTATATGTTCCTGTGGTGTTGTGTGTTCAAGTATTTGGGTTGACCCCCAGGCAGTGTGAGCAGCTGTGAACTTTATCCCTAATGGCCACAGAGTCTGAGGCCTGGACCTCGATCCTGCAGCTGAAGTCTTTATTCCCAGCCATAGAGATCTACAGTGTAAAGTCAACATACTGCAAACACACACTCTGTGATGCCTGGCACCATGGTGGGCTGTTGTGGCCATGATTTCAAGTTTAACTCAAACACACACCAGTGTATGTTTCATATTATACTGATTGTCAACAAATATGATTGGTGCTCTCAAATCCCTCTGAGTCTTCCCATAAGGAAAATGATACATAAATACATAAATGTACAACATAAATAATGGCAGAAAATGCATCGCTATAAATTCACTTTATCACTTAAACCTTCGTCTATTGAATTGAAATACATGCCATGTGCAGTGTTATGTGCAGTTTCCCCACAGTGTTTGTAGTTTGTCTTGGTTCCTGTATGGCCTCCCAAACGAGCTAATGCAACAGATGGCTGGTGCACGAGTATCCTGTAGTAATGATGCGTCCCATCGTTCAAAAAGCGGACACGTACATGCGGAGAATTTCTAAAAAGACTCTTGATGTGAAAACGGCACCAGTGTGAGCCGCCATTCCTTCACTGCTTATTCTGGCCTTACACCGGGAGCATTCCTCTCCTATCATGGTCCATGCGAGCTGTGAAGCAGCCCAGCCTGCCTGCTCTCCATCACGTCCCTGTCACAAGTGCAGTCGGCAGCTCCCAGCTCCTAATTTGCTGCCTGGAGTTAGTGAGCAGTGGTCTGGCTAGTGTTAAACCACTGAATGATAAGATCCAGGTCCTCTCCTCTTTAAGTCCTCGTTTTTCCACATGAACCAATGGGCTCTTTTGTTTGAGACATGGGGATGAATGCTGGCAGACATTCACACAGACATTCGTGTAGATAGGTACACTTACACACATAGAGATTCAGAGAAAAAAAAATGCCTGAACACACATTCATACACTCTCTCTCCCTCACACACACACACAAATACCAACACAGCCACACAAATTCTGTACACAGCCCCCACAACTTCCTCCAAGCGAAACACAGAAGATGTATGACTTGTCTGCAGCTTGACGCTTACTGTTGCGTACCTCGACAGTTCCTGGAGTGTGTAACTGATGATGTGTGTACTGGGGCAGAGAGCATGCCTGGTGTGGCTCATGCATGTAGGTTGCAAGAGGGTTACCCATACAACATGAGGCAGACAGTCCTGCAACAGAGAGGAAGGGTTCGTCTGAACTCCAAGTTAACTGATAAGACCGATGCTGCATTATTCTGTGTTCAGCTTCCCATCACTTACTCCTCTTTGATTGGACAGAGCATCAATTAAACTCAGAAAGGATCAGCAATCTTTGATTTAATAAGAGCAATCAAAGTTTCATGTCGGAACTCCACAACAATTTGAAGACTTTGCACATCACCTGAGGACTGCAGTAAACATATTGGCTTTGACTGAAACACACTGTGGTCTCATACAGTACATCGATTTGAAATCGGACTGACCGCCAATCAGCTGTATATTTGCTAATCAGTTCCCAGAGGAACGGCAGAACATCTCCAGCAAAGTGGGATGGAGACGGAGAGAGAGTTGCCTGAGGCGGCACAGCCGTTCGCTCGCCATCCGCCGGCTGCATAATGTTATAGATCTGTTTTTGCTGGCAGCTGACCAACTTTGTCAGCAACCTTGCGAGCACTCACCACTCTTACATCTTTCACAGACCCATATCAATGACCTTCAATATCAAACGACAGACCGAAATATCGACTGAAAGCTTCCTTTTATCAGGTGCCAGTTTCAGAGTATTTCCCTTTCAGAGAGCATAATGCAGAAAGCATGACAGGTCAGGCTGTTCACAGCACACATGAATCACTCTGGGCAGAAAGGACGATCTTTCAACCCTCATGTCGTTTCATTACCGGCTGATGAAGTCGTCTAGCCCTGTTAAGTGGGGAATCTTGTTTGGCTTGGCCGAGCATCCTTGACCTCGGACGTTCAACGACGCCATATGTAAAACTCTTTCAAATACTGTAAATCCAGTCAGAACTGTTATTTTTGTCACATTTCTCTTTGAGCTGGGGCGTAGACAAGCAAAAATATTAGAACCCACCCTTGTAAATTTCAGAACGATGAAGAGAGGGCTGCAGAGAAACCATTCTTTGTATAAAAAATCGTGGGGAACCTGTCTTATCACTGAATGAGAAAGCCAGGTTCTCAGAGGGGTCTGTTTCTTCGCTCTCCAGTGGAAGTCACAGCAGACGAATGAAGGTCACCATTGTGTGTCTGGAAAATATGGAGCTCAGTGAGACTGCCTCAGAGTGCTTCCAAATAACGCCATCACTGTGTGCCCAAGTGTGTGTTGGCCCACATACATCTGTCTATTCATATCTGTCACTCCTGTCCCTTTTCCTTCACTGTCACTGTCCAACTCTGCCTATTGTGCTTTTTATGAGATGTGTCTCTGCCTCCTGCTGCCTCTCACTGCTGTCTGACTGACTCCTCTTCTGCCTTTCCGACCCTCCTCCCTCCATCTCTCCGCTCTCACAGATCTGAACACGTCAGTCCTCCTCAATAGGCGTCCAGGGGTCCCCTATGAGGTAACACTCCCAGGGTCTGTTTCATCTCCAAGAATGTCTCAGCTTGCTTGAAATCACATGAATGGCTTCGAAATTGCTTCAAAATAAAAGCAGCTACAAAAGTACCGATTGTGGTAATATCAGCCATTCAAATGGAGCTCACACATCCAAGGCTGCCAGAGAATTTATTTTAGTAATGAGATGGAGAGATGCCCTGCACATATCACAGCTTGGGCTTTGATTTATGCCGCTGAATGAGGTGATGCCGTAATTTGTGCAAGAGGGGAAAACACACACAGCCATTTAGTGATGGGATCCAGCTCTGTTCAGTGGCACTCTCCCAGCCCATCTGGCTTCATTTACAATCCAGTTGGAGTCACACACGAACATTATACTTGGCTGTCTTCATTTTTATTGGTCAGCCTTGATTTATGACCATCAAAGTCCAAAATAATTGGCTGACACTGGATGTCTTTTATAAGTCGTGTTCAGGGGGCAAAGCTTCGGCGGCAAAAAAATGCTGGAAAATGAGTGAAAACAGAAGGAATGCATGACGTGATGCCTTGAGAAGGAGCAGCAGAGTCTCTGTAGCCGAGCTTCCACTTGTGTATTTTTATAACAGGCGCCTCCTTGGCCAGCTATGTATGGTCGTGCCAAGTACTTGTGTATACAGCACTGGCCAGGTCATGTAACTTGTAGATTAAAAACATCTTTGCCAAAATTGGTTCAGTGAATAGAAACAACACCAAACTACATAGGAGCTATCTATCATTGAATTCTGAAGCAAGAGGAAATTACAGGAGGAAAAAAAACCTTCACCCGACTGGAAAATTATTTCCTTAATTTTATGTCTTATTCACTGAAATAATTACAGGCAGCATTTCTAAAAGTCAGACTGAAATGTCACATCACTTTACTTTTTGTGAAGGTAAATTAAAGTTGTCGTGTTACTGCAGATATTGTCCATGTTTTTCTAATTTCCCAAAGTAAAACTTTCTAGACATATTTGTGGTAACAGCGTCGAGGCTACAAGCCCCAGGCAGCTAGCGTAATGCCTCTATTCTAAGCAACAAGCCCATTAGGCTAACCTGTTAATGTTAACACTAATGTAGAGATTTTTTTAGTGTTTGTATAATTTTAAAGACACACCATGTATTTTTTTCAATCTTAAAATAATGTTTCTAAACTCATTTAAAGGAGACATATTATTAAATAGTTCCCAGGTGTCTTAAAGACATGTCTGTGATATGCTTTGGTCAAAATACCCCAAGGATCAAACATCACAGCTCACAGCTTTCATCCACTCAAAATAGCCCTGTTCAGAATGCTGTGTTTCAGTGCCCTGTCCTTTTAAATGCAAATGAACCACTGCTAGCCCCGCCCCACCCCTTCTACCGTACCAGGTAGGAGTGGTATTATGCAAATTCGAAAACTAATGACATCATTATCGGACAACCGAGAGAACGGCACGAAATACCACATGGATTTCGATCGAGGGAGCCTGCAAATTACAGATTTTTTTGTCAATTCTCACATTTTGGGGGCCGGAAGGCAAGACAAACACCCAAATATATGTTAAAGAGCTTTCAAAAAGTGATATTTCCATAATCTGTCCCGTTTAAGTGGCAGAAAAATGGTTAATAGGATGAATTGTGCCACCGCTGCAGCCTGAGCGTGGTCGCGCAGTACATTAATTTGTCGATGAATCCGGTGTTGGAGGAAAGCAAAGAGGATTTTGTCGCAGGAGGTGAAGCAAAAACGCCATCGAACAGGAGCTGAACACAAATAAATATCATTGTAGAGTTTCCTAACTCCCCACCAGAATCTCACTCCCCTAGTCAGAATTACAGGGGGAGTCAGAGTTTGTTCAACCTCATGCTCAGTCTCTGTGCTCCTCTAACCCACACTTGAGCCCCCTGTGCTGGGCCACACAGCTGGCCAGCCTCCCATCCAGACACACAAAACCCTCTTAGCTTGGCACTGGCACCGGCGAGGTCAGCAAATTCACGTAGGCCACTGTGCTTCTCTGGGGATGATCATACAGCATGCAGTGTCTATGACACAGGTAGCAGACAGTTGCTCTTCTCAACCAGAGTACTAGCCTGAATCTTACATTGTGTTGCTTTAAGACAGTATGGAGGTAAGCTAGCAGATATCTTAGCAAAACTCAAATTGAATTTCAGTGAAGCTTCAAAGGTTTATTTAAAGGCTGTTTAATTTGGCTCTTTCTTTTCTTTTTTCTTCTCTTTCTTTTCTTTCTTTAATCCCATGCACCTCCCCTGTGGTTGGCCAGGTTTACACCCCAGCGCCGTATCATCTTGATAAATTTGAAATAGCACCTGAGCTAACCTGTGTCCATAATGCCAGTGCCACTACTGAAAAAACATAGGCTCCTTAAAAATTGCTGATGTTTAAATTTTTTCTAGTTCTGTCTTCTTCCTACTATTGTTTCTGTGCCTGTAACTGTGCATGGAAGCCACAGTGCAGCTCACTGCTAGCCACATGCTGGCATACATCCAAAACAAGAGCATCCCATTATTCTAAACCACAAGTTCCCAACCAGACCCAGGCTGAAACATTACAGTACACATAACACATTTTTTTACATTCTTATTTTACAAGGGTGGATCAGAGGGCTTATTTTTGAAGTCTTTGAACATCTTTCCAGCAGACTGTAAATTTAAAGTTTTGTCCAACAAGAAAATACAATGTCAAGAATGCCACGATAGGTATTTTATCAGTTCTTCGTTAATCTCAAGTATGCAAAACATACTTGAAAACTCCATCCTAATGAAAAAATTGCATTGTGTCTTATTCAGGAATGACAGAGAGGCTTGAATGACAGAGAAAAAGAAAGCAAGAAAGTAATAAGCCAGCAGAATGAGATGGAGCGAGCCGAGCCAAGCAGCTAGAGAGGCTTTTTTTCTTCTGCCTCCATCTTTTTTTAGTTTTTGGAAGGCAGCCTAAAAATGTGCCTGTCGCAGATGTTTGGACAGAAGGTGTTTGCATGCTGTTCGTTTATACACTGCCATACGGGACACAGTATGACCACCACAATAACCAGTAAGTAACACTCTCCATGTGCACAACGCCTCGCCAACTTCTACCTTCTGTTTTTGGAGGGAACGTGTACCCCCGTGGATTGAGACGTACCTTGAAGCCTCCTGACTTGCCCCACCGCCACTGATAATGACGCCACGGTGATAATGGATTTTTGCGTTTGCAATTGGTTTGGGAGGGAAAAGAAATTCCTTTCATTGAGGTTTTCCTCAAAGTCTGTGCATGAATATGTGCACAGGTGTAAACGTCTGTGCATGCACAGCTTGTCAGAAACTCCCACACATGCAAACTTCTTCTTCATGACATGGTAGCTTTGCACTGCTATGCTCTGCTGCAGAAAGCTACCCGGTGCCATCTGTCACTCTACCCATGAAGGTGAACAGACTGTGTGCCTGAACCAGTTCCAAGTTTCTCATGCTACCACTCCCACTACATATTGCAGGGGTACAGTATCACTGTCACCAGCTTTATGCAGCATATTCATCAGTTTCAGCAGTTTGTCAGAGTTCGACCATCAATACTGTTGACCTCTTTCTCAAATGACCCCAAGATATAATCCGGTGACACACAGAGGAACATTGAAACACCCATTCTGCCTGAAAAGAGTATGATGTGAAATAAATTCAGCTCATATGTGTCCACCTTACAGAACCAGTTCGGTGTGTTTGAATCGTCTCTGTCATCACATCTGACGACAGCACTTCTGTTCATCATTGTTGCTCGCCAGTACAGGGGAGATGAAGCAGACTGATGCAGCTCCAAACATATGCTCTTCATTTTTTACCCCTGAGCCATAGTTTCCTGCTCAAAATCTGGGATTATTTAGCAGAGCGAGAGCACAAGAGAGAGAGAGAGAAAGAGGATCTGGTTTGGTTATAAATGTGGCATTAAGCCCATCTAGTCTCACACAAATGCTGCGTGTGGGTTCCACAATCCCCTGGATACACCAGCGTCATTTTGAGGCTAAGAAAATATACAGTCCTGCTAACAAACATTTTGAAAGTAGTTTTTCTTTACTTGCAGCCTGTTATTTGTGCCGACTACTCTATTGGCCCAATTTCACACATGCTGAAAAACTGCCAATCTGCAGTGCCCCCAAAACCTTACCCCTGCATTATGGAGCTATAGACTCCTGGCTCAGACTTTACATTTTCAAAGACCTAAACCTGACACCATTAAAGTATAAATACCACTGCATTGCCTTCTATTGACAGGATAATTTGTTCAACTACAAAACACACAAGTTTGATTTACTACTTTGGTAGGAAGACATCCTTGTGTTAAATTTAGAGGTTGTAAAAGTTTATTCCTTATTTAAACCAGGAGTGTTAGTAAAGAAATATTCTGGTATGGACTCAATAGGCTTCAGTAGTTAAATAAAGTCTCTGTGTGTGTGAGCTCAGCAATAAAGCAGTCATTCCCTATTAGATCACCCTAACCCAAGAGAAAAGACGCTCCAGTTCATTTCCCCTCAGATGCATTAAAGGAATAGTCTGACATTTTATGACATATGTTTCTTTCCCTGTCTTTTTCTGAGCGCTAAATAAGAAGATTGACACCACCGCCATATCTGTGTTAAATAATGAAGCTCACAGAAGTTAGGTTAAGCATTAAGACTGGAAGGAGGGGGAATGTGCAGCCATGCTTTGTCCAAAGGTAACAAAGTTTTCCAGCCAAGCGGGCAGCAGAGACCAGCTAAGTGACTGCTGACTGTAGCTTCCTGCTCTCTGTATGGCCATGAGTGCAGTGTATATCACATACTAAAGGAGATACAGATTTGTAGGGTTAGGGGGGGTTACAATGAAGAAGAAGAATGATGAATTTGTACAATGAAGAAGAATATACACAAAATCCTAAAGATGTTATATATATGTTTGTGTGTGTGTGTGTGTGTGTATGTATATATATATATATATATATATGTATGTATGTATATCATCCACAGACATTATTACATCCCTCAATCTCCTGGTTTAAAGGTGGTTTAAAAAAAAAGAAGAAGAAGAAGAAGCAAAGACAGATTAGGAACCACTTCCTCTGTCAGGTACATTTTAATCAGATGGTAATTTAGTTTTATCTACAAATCAGGTTTACATTCCTACGCTTTAACAAGAATCCCTGCTGTGACCTCAGACAAATAACAAGCAGGCCGCTGTTGTATAAAGAAAAAATAGATGGCAGATATGAAATGTTAATTTTTCTACTCTTGTTTTGTAAACACAGCCTTTGGGGAGATCTCAGGTCCACTGATGCTTTGATACAAAGATACATATATATGTGTGTGTGTGTGTGTGTGTGTGTGTGTGCTTTCACTTGTTCTGCAAAATGGCACTTTGTTCAACTTTAATTTCAGTTTCATTTCTCTCTCATCACGCTCCCACTGAGCTCAGCATTTAATGAAAAAAAAAAAAAAAAAAACTATTATATGTAATTGAATAGGCTCTGCCCCTGAATAACCACTGTGTCAGAGGAGTGTGCTTCATAGAGATGTAGGTCTGAGAGTATGCATGGTTCTGTTTTCAGTGGGAGCAAATCCAAGTAGCAGTGAATAACACTCTTTGTTGAAGCAGCCAAACCTCTCACAAAAACTCAATTTCTGAAATTACGTGAATGAAAGACCTCGAGCAGAAATGTGAAAGTCAGCCAGTCAACATTAGTTTCAAGGCAATTTTATTTTATTTTATTTTTTATTTTTTTCTCATCATTTCGAGCAGGGGAGGAAAAGTTCAGCCTTTATTAGTGGCTCACTTTAAGAGTCACTCATTTTCATAAACTCTATGTAAAGGAATGCTTAAGTAGGAAATATAATGAGCTTTTAGCCTTAAAAAAGTTACCAAATGTGAAACTAATTCCACTGACCACAAGAGGATGTGACCATGATTTGGACCAACTTTTCTGAACAATACAACCACCAGCATTTATTGTCTATTGTCTGCTTTCCTATAGGAGGAGAGAGGGTGGAAAAAAACAACCATTAGAATTGGACACGTTGCATATTTGTTTACCCCCCAGATTTTTCATTGACATGCAAATTTCCCCTCCACCCCCACACCTCCCCTCCTCCTCCTCAAAAAAAAAAAAAAAGAGAAGAAAATCAGTTATTAAAATTCAGGTAATGTATTCCTGTTTCTGAATTCTATTTGAGAAACGTTATTAATTTCATATATCAAGTTCGGAACGGCCATCTGTTCGCTGCGCACCGCTGCACCTCCCTCCATCTGCCCCTGAGTTCCCCATGCGCCGTTCTGCTGCCACCGGCTCCAAGTTTTTATGCACTCTGGCTTTTTGATTTGTCACTCATCACGGCCTAGGCCCATGTGACCAGCTGAGTGGGCTCACTCCAGGATTGCCGGGGCCTGGTGGGGGTATTCAGCAGCATCGGTGATGGTGACATCTTAGGTGACTCTAGGCACTGCTGAAATTTAATAAGTGACTTTGACTTTGTCACCTCCTGACACCACTGAACCAAGTATGGCTGCCTCTCTCCTTCCTCTTTCTCATCTGGTATTCTCTGCACCTCCTCTCCTATGCCCCCTCTTCCTCTTCTCCTTCTTGCTTTGTTTTTTTATCTCAGCCTTTTTTTTCCTCCTCTTCTTCCCTCCTTTGTTTAACTCTCTCTCCCCTTGGTGTTTTCTCCCCCAGCTACAACAGCCCCTTTCCTCCCTCCCTCCTTTCTGTAAGTGGAGGAAGCAGATTGTGCAGTCGGCACAGTGCGACGTGTCCCTGCCACAGTTAATTTAGCATCTGTGCCTTCATGAATATGAATACATTTACACGTCCAGGATATAATTAGGTGGTGGAGTGTAGAGAGGGTTCACGACACTCCAGGTGGGGAGAGGGAGAGGGAGAGACAGAGAAAGAAAGAGAAACAGAAAAGAGATGGAAGTGGAAAAGAGGAGCAGGTAGGGCTAAAACAATCTCCCAGGCACTGTGACCTCTGTCGCCCAGCTAAGCACTCACATCAATCACACAGAAATGGCTGGAACTGCATGACTGAGGGGGTTTACATGGCTGGCACAGAGAAGTAGATGCAGATGCAGAGGCAGGCTGTGAGGCCACTTAAGCTTACAGCAAAATGTGCAGTTGTGATGAAGCTGATGATTCCCTGCAGATTGTGTGATTACACACACACACTCTTGTGTGTGTGTGTGTGTGTGTGTGTGTTTGTGTGTGTGTGTGTATGTATATGTTAGGAAAGTTCATATCACGAGACCTTTTTATTTTCTGAGTGTCTGTTAAACACTGAGAACAAGCTTCACTTGAGTTTTTGACACAATTACAAATCACTTGGAAATACTGATGAGCCTCCAGTTTGGTGGCTTTGGGTGTGTATTTCTGTGTCTTTGTTGCACTGTAGCTGGACCGGGGAGTTTCCAGCAAAATTGTTAATTGTGTGAAATCTGAAGTTCTGGTACTGTACTCACAGACAAATTGTCCTCAGTGGGGTGAAAATGAAATATTGCACCCGATGTAAAAGTCATATGTCAGTTTTCTGGGTTTTTCAGGGTGAAGAAGATTCTCACGCTGAGTGTATGGCCTTTGATATTTGGATCGAAGTAACACTTCCCAGGAGTGACCTCAACTTATGGGCGATGACCTAGAACAAGTTTACTTGGCAGGGGTCAGGGACAGTGCCTTAGAGTTCAAGGCAGAGAGCTGCCACATTGTGAGGAACCAGCTGAGATGATTTGGACATGTGATTTTCACATTTTATGTACACCTCCATGTGGAGTTACTCCAATTACTGCCAAGTGAGAGGAGACCCCAGGGCAGAGCCAGGAGGGATTATAGACATTCCTGCTGGGCTGTGAACACCTCAGGATCCCCAGAGTGAGGTCGGAGGACGTAGCAGGAAAATGGATTTTTATCCATCCTGTTTGGTCCTTTGACACAGTGACCGGTCAAAATGTGAGGTTCAACAGATGGACAGATATGGTTAAGAAGCTCTGCTTGCTATGTGAGTCCATAAGTCATTCAAGCTGCATAATGGTTTATTTACCAAAGCACTGTGCTATTTAGGCACCAGGGAGGCACGGTCTCCAAAATGTTTAATGTTGTGTAGTTTAGCCATATGCCACTGTTTTACAGCAAGCATCGCCTGTGTCATTACACCCCGGTGCATTGGGCGCTTTCCATAATGGATCCATAACGAGAAGTTGCTGCAAATGAATAGCCAAACATCTTTGGGGATGTTTGTTTAACACAGGTGTTACCCCTCTGTAAATATGATGGCAAGATGACTTATGAGAAGGTATGTTTCCAGACAGAGGTTGGCGTTTTTTGTATGTGCGAAACAGACGGCTTCTCTATCGGCAGAGTCTGCAAGGAGCCGTGGGTACCTGGGGCTTTAAAAGTCAGGTTTTGCATTCACTACTTGTCTCTGTTGCATCCTGACTGACATGACAAAACCGCTCCTTCTAACCAGCTGTCACAGTGAGGGATTTGAATGAGGGAATGTTTTGAAGTGATACAACAATCTCCTCATCCATAAAACACCACATCACTCCAGTATCAGAGATGTCCTTCAAAGTGAAAAACAACATTGTCTTTAAGGTTAAAAGTTTGTGATAGAGTCTGCACACTGTGCCACTCTGTTCCTCGCCAAATGCTCGCCAGGGGACTAAGCAAGGTAATTGATTTTGGATGCAGTCATGCAGGGGTAGTCCCAGCTACCGCAGATAAGAAAGAATTTCAAATCAAAATTATGTCTGCGCTATGCATATGAATCAGATCAGGCCTAATAAAATAAAGGTATTAGCGGCAAGGGAGGGAGAGAAGTAATTAAAGCAACTCACCAGGCGCCGTTCTCGCTTCGCTCTGGAGGTCTCAGCACCCAGGGGTAAGTTAAAGAACTTGTAGCTTTTAACAGAAGGCACAGAGGTCACCTAACTTTGACTTTGTTCCAGCTTTTTGACAGGGGTTCATGCTAGGGTTCGCAAGTTATTCTCTGTCGTATCGATTACTGTGGTATGTACAAACTGCAGGCTACAGTGTAAAGATGATTTAACGTAATGACTCAGGAGAATAAAGTGCTGTTGTTGGACACGATCCAGAAATGAAACAGTGGAAAACCTGTCTGTACCTACAGTAAGCTGCAGTCATACATTTTCAAAATTAGAGATTTAAAGGAGTGCAGACAGATGATTCGCTGATGATTTTATCATCATCACACACTGTCCCACATTTGGTAAAACAACATTTTGTTAGTTTAAGTGTGAAAGGTGAACTGAGCAGCATAACAGCTCCCTTGGATCTGATAGAAATTCAGAGTCTTACTCAGGGACATTTCAGTTCAGTTAGTGCCATGCGGGGCCTGAGCTCCTGTCATACTCCCTGTTGCCCCCGCTCTCACTCTCAACACACATCTGCCACATGCACGGTGCAGAGGACACACACTCTCTCTCTTTTTCTCTCCATCTCTCATATCAACAGTTGATTGAACAACCATTTTGGCTGTTCATACTCTTTGTCTGTGGTCAGGAGCTGGATAAGTTCCCTTGGGTGGGAAAGGATTATTCACCCCCTTACACTCTCTCTGTTGCCCTCCCTCTCTCCACTCCCCTCAGGGCTTGCCTTTGAGTGTGTCCCTGGATGCTCCTCCAGTCCCTGCTTGGTCTGGACTCTTCTCTGGCTGTCTTTCATTCTCTTTCTTGTTGTTGCCCCCACACACACACCCACACTTCTTCTCTCTCGCCTTTGGATTCTCCTTATATATCCCCTCTGAATCTGTCATTCAGTTGTTTTTCCTGTCTCGCCCAACTTCTTCTCACTCTTTGTGTATGCTGTGCTGTGGGGATAACACAATCACACACACACAGTGAAAGACAAATGGTGGGTAAAAGCTCCGACAGGTGCAACAGGGACTATGTCTGGCTTAAGACTCCAACCTCTCCAGATGGAGGACATGGCAGGACAGCCAGGTTCCCAGAGATGGCATCATGCAGGAATTGTCCTTTTATCACAGCAACACATCCTGCAACATCACCACTTAACCCCTCTACACACACACTCACATAAGCACACAGCACTGCACGCACAGTGTTCAAAACTCTGCCCCAGCAGGAAAACAACAGGAAAAGTATCCAGGACAGCAAGGTCACCATCATGCCAAGATGTTAAGACATTCTTGTACGTGTGTGTGTGTGTGACAGAGAGAAAGGAACCAGAGGGCCAGAAAAAGAGGCAGCACATGGACACAATCTATCAATAATGAACAAATAGATGAATTTGGATTTTCACACACACATGCACATCTTGTTCCATGTGACACCATAGATGGTCCTCTTTTATCCCGGCTGGATTTTATCTGCTGGCTCCAGAATCAGTCCAATCCAATTTATTCCGTCCTTCACCCTCACCAAGTCATTTATGCCTACTCTAATTTCCGTATCATTTAATTCTGCTCCCTATCTTCATCTCCGCCCATTTTCTACTGACTTCACATTTGGAGTCGTGATAATAAAAAAAAAGGGGGGGGGGGGGGTGAACTAAAATGCAAAAGTTGCCAAAGATACACATTGCATGGTTTGTGGAGGGACAATGAGTTCATGCAAATCCAGTAGTCAAGACAGGTGATTATTGAAAGTCACCTTGTTTTGAGACTGGGCTTTGCTGCAGATTTGCTGCCTCAGTTGTAATATAGTCATAGTGAGCACTCAGTCATGTCCCAGCTCTAGTTAGCAGTCAGGCCCAAATGCATTTATTTAAACGACAAACATCTGTGGTGACTATAAGGTTGAGATGCGCACTTGTTTTGAAAATCAAATAGAAATCAGTTTAGTTGGAGCAAACAGAAAAATTTGATTTTGTCCACTCTAAAGCAATAGAGCGCATATATATCAAATCTACTCTGCTGCTGTGTTTTCAGTACATTGCTGCTGTTAAATCTCCACACACTGTTTACAGTTCTTTGACCTGTAACACCAAAGTAAGAACAGTACAGGCCTGCAGGAGCTCCACAGTCTGCATGGTTGCCCTGGACAGTGGTTTCACTGTTGCACTGAAATAAATACTAAAAACAGGGCTGTGCATTTTCAAATCTGGCAACATCTTGCCAGATCTTTCAGACTGATGAATGTAAGGCCAGTGTTTGGTGAAAGTACAGCTGGTCCAAGAACACTCAGATGACCTCCAAAAGTTATCTCCTTTGTCC
This sequence comes from Caranx ignobilis, assembly GCA_021432705.1. NCBI lineage: Eukaryota > Metazoa > Chordata > Actinopteri > Carangiformes > Carangidae > Caranx > Caranx ignobilis. The sequence goes on along the minus strand of MU269991.1, from coordinate 3,472,240 downwards.
TGGGAGAGAGTGGTGTGCCAAGTCCCCAGTCTGCATGCCCTGCGAGTGAGCGTGGTTCCTGGCAGCGATGCCAGTCCAGAGACGGGCAGGAGTTCTGCAGGCCATCTGGGAAAGCTCCAGGAGGATCCTGGGAGAGCCTGGCGCTCATCAGTGGGGCCTGGGACCTGAAAGTGCTCCATAATCCTAAACAGAAATGCAACAAATGTGGAGTGAGTACAAACACACAAACACCCAAGGAATTGCAAAATTTAAAAACACATGAAGAGCTTCAGTTTAACATGTTTAGTAACAGCAAAGAATTGCACCGTTTAACAAATGAAGAGCTTTAGAATTGAATGGAAAATGCAATGGATTGAAAATGATTTGAAAAAAAAAAGAGTCATGGCTTTGAAAACACATCAGTGAACAAAACTTACACTCCTGGTGTACACCAGCCTCCCACAGCAACTCTGGTTGTGTTTGCTTTGTAGCTTTTTTCCTCACAAAACCTTCGCTCAATAGGTTTATCATATGAAAATGACTGAAGGGATGAAAGAGAATTTTTTAGATGGCAAGCTCAATTTTTTTTTTTTTTTTTCGTTAATGGTCAATTTAAGGACTACTTAAGACTGTGTTGCTTTGAAGTCTTTGAAATTTTAATGATGACCTTGATTCTAGTGTGAATCAAATGCTTCAGCGGGGAGTAGAGTGCACATCGCTCATGTTTTAAGGCCCCTGCACATAAACGACTAAAGTTAGGTTGTCCAATAACATCTCCAAGGACACCAGTAGGTGGTAGATCTGGTAATTAATTACTCAGTGGAGATGTAAACATTTTTTAAGAAGTTGTGCTTTAAGCAAACTAGTTGTTTCGCTTTATTTCGCTTTGATAGTTACGGCTGACTTGGTTCCTCTGACCCTTGAATTCAAAAGGAGTTGAATATATTTCACAGCAAAGAGACATCAAACACAAACATTGTCTGCAGCACTTACTTACCTACACTTGCATTTCCTTTTTGTGCTCGTAGAATGAGGTGTGTTTTTATTTGTTCTCTCTTCTTGCTCTTTCTTCTAAAGAAGCTATTGATCACTGAGCACAGTGGTCGAAGTTCCCGCCCCAACCCCTCACCTCCGCCATTTTTGCTTGATGCTTTCAACAGTGAAGATAGTGTGATAGAAAATGAGGCTGAATGAGGATAAAATTAGAAGAGAATAATTATTAAAATAAATAAAAGGGATTTAAAATAACACTGAAAATGCTGATATGTTTGGCCTTGTCTGAAGGCCTAGAAGGCCCTGAGGGTTTCCCACTGGTGAAATGGCTGCAACAGCTGTGACTGCTTCTTTGACTGGTGGGAGAGCTGGAGGAGGGGATGAGGAAAAAGATGAGAGATTCTGAGGGGGATCACAGAGAAAATTAGATTAAGTGATGGATGGATGGATGGATGGATGGATGGATGGATGGATGGATGGATGGATGGATGGATGGAATGGGTAAGTAAGTGATGTGAATCAAATGAATGCATGGAAGCTTATTTCATTTAGAAAAGTGTAGAGGAATAAAGAAGTCTCTGGTTCACAGCGCGGCAGATGTGAGGATTGATGGAATGATGGGAGAGCGGAGGCAATGAGGACAGAGGGGTAGAGGGAAAGGGGGGATGGAGGACTCTTAAAGCATCATGGCATCCAGGCATCCCAGAGGAAGGAGATTAATGGGGTGTGCCTCTCTGTCTCCGAACCTCTTTGTGCCAGGCACCCCCTCGTAAAGCACACCTCACACATCTGGCACAGGCGTGGGGCACAGGGCACCAATCCCTCTCTGGCTCTCTGTTTCAACCTTCCTCTGGAGGAAGGAAGTTCATCTTGGCAAATCTCCTTTGTGTGTTTACTGATACTGCTGGAGGATTTGTCTTGACTAATAATTAGTTTTCTGTGTTGTATCTGCGCCTCGGAGATGACCGTCTGATATTGCATTATGGGAACAACTGTGTTTTTGAGGTTCCTTTGTGTTGACTAGATTATATCTGTCCATTAAAGCACTTAGTAACCAACCTATTGGGAATGGTGTTCCATGTTACCCTCATGTAGACAGTAATATAATTACCTTGTTAGTCACTGATAGGATTACTCTCATGTTGAATACAAATGAATCCAATGAAGTACATGATATAGTTGTATTGTATGGTTTGACCAGTCCTCACCCAGTTCTTCAACCGAGTCCACTGAAATCATTCCAAATTCACCTCCAACAAATATGCTGCAATATGACTAATATGGAAGTGAAAGATGTCAGGAGTCACTCATATTAAAGATCTAGATTTAAATTAAAACCTCAGTCACCTCCCAGGCTGCATGTAGGTGGAAGCACATGAAGGTTATTGGTATGCCTTGATTTTATACTTCCATGTAAAAAACAAACAAACAAAGGTGTCTTTTTGATTGAAACATATGAGATGAGAATAGATCAATTCTGCTCCTGCACAAGCCTGCAATTTAAGATTATTCATAATACTGATCACAGCCAATGCAAAGGGAGGGATATTTGAATTATTTATATAGAAAGCTTTATTGTAATCATATCTAAATGAAAACTCTATGAAAGCTTGAGACCAGGGTTTGTATCCTGCATGTGTCCTCTGTGCTGTCACTGTAGGTTGAGGCTAATTTTGGTTGAATATTTTAAGTCAATTCAAAACAATGTAATGATTTAATGCTTCGAATCAGTCAAATCTTTTATTTACCCAAAAACATCAACAACAAAGTACAAATTTCGTTCTGTCATGTGCAACATGAAGCTGAATGACAATAAATGAACCTTAAACTACATCTTACATTTCCTGTATATTTACGTTGAGTGTACCCTGTTTCTGGCAAAACATATTTGCCATCGCACACATAGGTTGCACATGAATGTAATCTCTCTGAGTAACTTTTGCTCATTGCTCATGGCAGGACCCGATAACTGGACTAGAGTTTTTTCATAGCTCGTATACATCAACAGCTGGAGCTCTGCTCCTTCCAACTCGGCCAAGTGCTGCTTACAGATTTAAACTCTCTGAAAGTTGTGTTTGACACTGGCCAAATGGCATTATGTCATAGAGATCTGAGCTGTATGCTACAGTGTATGAAAGGTGCTGAAATGTGCTTTATTGGTGGTGAGAGGTGAGCTAAGGGTGGTGTGTGTGTGTGTGTGGTGCATGTGAGGAAGAAAGATGGGTTTGAGGTTCTATAGCACAATAACAGTTTTGTGTGTGTGTGGTATAGTATGTTACTGAGCACTAGATGTGTGTGCCCTTTGCGGCCATGTGTGCGTAACCTATCTGAGGGTTGGAGGCGATCAGTCTCTGGTGAATTCCTGTCGGCGCCAGAGAGTGGGAACATTTGACGGATCGGCCTCCCCCACGCTCGGGACGCTACGTTCCTACACAGATGGCGTAATTAACGGGAGGCGAGCCAGGGAGGGAAATTTATCTTTGATCAGCACCTTCGCGCCAGATTGTCATCTATGTTAATATGATGATAGCATCAGTGCGCACGCGTGAACACACACTCACATGCACGCACAGCAAGAGATGGATGGTTAGAGAATGGAGGCTAGGCAGCAGTCAGCCCTGAGGATATAGGGTTATGTGTGGCACATACACACACACACACACTGTCTCCTCCTAATCCTTTGTTCACGGCATGGCACTGCACTCCTCCGCTGTGAGAAGAGCTGTGATGAGCTTTGGAGGGTGCGTCACACAGGATCATGCACACACACACACACACACACTGTATGTTTGAAGTGTGGATGCAACGATCAAAACATTTTAACTGGAATCTGCCACTTCAGCTGGATAATCATAGTTTTTACCGTAAATTGAACATGAACATAAACAACCACAACAAAACATGTATTTTGCTGCTGACAGATTGAGCGTTTGACATATATGAAATTTAAAAGTTTCATCTTGAAATATGAGAACTTGAAAACATCCAGGTGAACAGAAGACAAGCAATTTACTCTGCACATGCACGAGTGTGAGCATGCGTGTGTGCGGGGTGGAAATGTCACAGATGAGCTCCGCCACGTACCTACTTTCACCCCAGTGAGATATTAGGGGTAATGGTGTGGAGGTGTAATGGCATGTGCCATAACATCTGGGCTATGACAGAGGAAGGGAACACGGAGAAAGGGAGAGAGAGAGACAGAGGACAGTAGAGAGGGATAGTTGGCCTACAAAGTCTCCAGGGATCAAAGCTACTGTGGAGGTGGAAGGATAGATGATAGAAAGAATGTGAAACAAAAGGTAGTTTGGAGGTCAAATTAAGAGAGGTTGGAGGAAAAAGTGAGATGGAGGCAAAGTGAGGAAAGGAGAAAAAGAGTATCAGAAGAGAAAAAGTGAAATAGATGAGTGAGAACCGAAGACGAAGACAAGAGTTGGAATTGTTGGTGAGTTGAGTAACTGAGAGAGGAGAGGAAAGAAGAGAAGAAATGACATGAGGAGAGCAAGAGTATTGGTGAGTGTTCAAACATTTCCAAACAAACCGACAGGCAGGCAGACAGAAAGGTAGGCAGACAGACAAAAACACGGAGGCAGACAGACAGCAGGGAGAACAAAGGCTGTGTTCCTCCGCCTCGCTCTGCTGCTCCCCAGTCCATCTGCTGCTTCTGCACACAGCCACCGATCTGTTTCACACTCATTTTCAGCTATCTCGCTCCTCTCCATCCTGCTCTCTCCCTCTTTCTCTCCCCCAATCTCGCTGTACACACACACACACACACACACACACTTATACTCATTTTTACCCTCAACTTGTACCATCCCTCCTACCTATGCCTCATATTCTCTATAGCTAATCTTCTTTTCAGTGTGCAGCCATTGTTTATGTTATAGTCTGACATATGACACAGTCAAAATACCTGCCCGAGTCGGAGGTCATACATACACAATATGTATGTGCAGGGCGAAATAAATACAATTCTGTTAAAGGCCTATATAACAGTAACAAGTTAATGTGTCTAGTTCCACCAAGGATACCATGAATACGAATGAAGCAGCTGGGTGTGGAGTGATAGGAACCTGGCTACTAACTAAAAAAGTGATTGTGTCCTTTACAGGAGCTCTGTGTGAATTTCCTCTGCTGCCAAATGTGGTTTAATGGTGAGAGCAGGTAGCACTGTCCTACTTCTTCAAGGTTGCTCACTTACAGTGACTCACTATCAGATGAAGATGAGAAAGGCTGAGGGAATCAGGCCTGTCTGGTTATAGTCCTAATTAATGTTAAAAAAATAAAGAAGAAGAAAAAGACTGCAGGATAGAGCTCAGAGTAAAGTTTGATGCTGAACTACTTGTAGTCAAATCAGTTTTACTTATAGCAGAAGTTATCTCAAGGTACTTTACAAAGATCTGGACCACCTCCTCATTAGTAGACAGTAGAAAATAGACTGTAGAATAAATGGTTAATAATGGTCAATAATACATTTGCTATGTAACATCCAAAATAACTTACATAAAGCACCTTTAAGTTTGGGTTTTGCTTGATGGATCACCTGGCCTCTGACAATATGACATCCATCCATCCACCCGTGACATGTAGTAATCTTAAATATGTCACACAGTTCATTTTTTAAGCCCAAAATTGAATTTAAAGGGAAAAGCCCAGCAAGCTTTCAAATGATTGGTCAAAGACGAAAGAGGAGCAACAACTGATTCAAGCTCCAGCTAAAAACAGACACAGGTGTGTGTCAGTGCCCTAAAAACAACACCTTGTGTCAAACACCTGAAAATCATTTTGCCTGTGATGGTGGAGGTGTTTGTAGACATGGAGTGTTTTCAGGAGAGCTTAAAATATCTCAACAGATAAGACAGAAGGTCACAGCATCCAGCTTTTATAAACAGATTGCTTAATTATTTTTTTCTTTTAATCATAAGAAACAATAGCGCAATAAGGACAAAACAGACACCAAGACATGGGGTCTGATCTGAATGATGACACCCATACTATAAGCTTATATTAAACTTCTGAGGCTTTATTCATTCAAACAGATCTAGTCTGTTATACATAATTGCATATCAGAGTTACGCAGTCTAGAGAGCATCTGTGTATGTGAGTGTACACACACGCACATGTGGGTATTTACATGCTTTTGCATTCACATTCACACTCTCGCATCATTTAGTTTCTGGTGACTCTCCAAACAGGACCGCCCCAGTGACAGCCCATAATACACTGTATAATAATGGGAGATTTGCTTTCATGAGCTAAGCTCCAGGACTGTTTGGACCTCCCATTTAGACTCAACAGGAGCTTGGCACCAACTCTGCACAGGTGCAGACTGAGAGTGAGAGAGACAGAGAGAGCGAGAGAGTGAAAGGAGGAGAGAGAATTGGGTCCTGAGAACAACATTCAACATCTGTGTCAATGGCTGTTGCACAAATTTTCACCAATAAAACTGAGAGCAAGGGGAAAGGAGAGAGTCAAACAGCGCGAGGGGGATAAGGAGTAAAGCGGGGATTCAACATCTGTCAGTGTCTGCTCTGCTTTCGAATAAATTGAGAGAGAAAAGGAGGTGGGTGCTTAAAATAGCAGAGAGAGAGGGAGAGAGAGAGAGAGTTGGTGGCTAGCCAAGTCTGGATGAAGAAATCCACTTCCAGCTGTTGTCCTGTTTGTGAATCAGAGAGAGGACAGGAGGGAAGAGAGGGAGGACAGGAAGGTAAGATGATACTGAAGGTGGGGAAGAAGAAAAAGAAGAAGGATGAATGGATGGGAAGGTTAAAGCAATCGTGCAGGAGGTGGTGAGGACGCAGCTGTTCCACAGGTTGGAGGGATGAGTAGAAACTCCAGCACTGACTGTCAGATGGAGTGCAGCATGTTCCTCTGTGCACCCACTCCTTCCTTTTCTGCTTACACACTCCAGTTCCAGCTCACATTTATACAGTAAACCATATGTGTTTGTCCTGAGCTGGAGCTCACTGGTTGAAACTCTATTATCTTGTGCCTGGCGGCAGCAAAGGGCCAAAAGGTTACGGGTTGTCCCACAGTTCTGTTCTTATGAACACAATGTCATATTTTGGTGGATTAAGGTCAAAGGTCAATCTCATGGTGACCTCACAAAACACAGTTTTGGTCTTGTGAATGTGAGACTTCAGGAACCCCTGACTCAGGGATAACCTGATTAGATTTTGGTGGTCAAAGGTCAGTTTGACCTCACAAAACAGTTTTTTGCCATTTGATTCTGGATAAAGAAGAAGTAAGTACTCTTAGTAGTGGAATCATACAGCAGTGAGTCATTAATTCTAGTTTTTGTTTTGTTTTGTTTTGTTTTGTTTTTTTTTTTTAATGCTAAAAAATCCTTTTATCCAATGATGGATGTTGTGAAAGGTAACAGTCAATCCCAGCATGTATTTGGCAACCAAACCTGCTGCCTCACTGTGAGGTGATCAATCCACCACAGTGCAGTAACCATATTTATTTATTACTTAAAGGTCAATAAAAGCCAAAAGCACATGCTATGTAGTTGTATGTTTTGCACAGCAATTCATGCACAAACTGGAGTTAATGATAATAAAAAGTTGATTGAATGTTTGTATTGAGGACTGTGAGTCCTTGTGCAGTAGTACCAACAGATTTATCTCTTTTTAGCCTGTTTTTCGTGCCGTGACAAACAAATCGATGTTTACAAAACCATTTCTTATTTTCTATTTTGTTATTTTTCTGAAACGAAATGGACAGTCCATTTCATTTCAAAACGCCAATAGTGATTCACATTCTTTCATCATTTGAGCTTTGAATAACATGTTTTTGTTCAACAAAACACACAAGACAACTCAAATTGAAAAGATTGCCTTGGCTTTAAGAAAAGAAAATGTTGATGAATAAGTGGCTTCAATACATTTGAGGTAAAACCGAGTTCCATCACTGGCACTCTTTTTACATCGTGTCCTTGTTCGTTCCTTTAACACTCTCTGTCAGTTGTGGCTGGTTCTTTTATACAAGCAATGATCTGTGGTTTGTGTGTGCGAATATGAATCTTTCTGTATGTTTTTTTTTTAACCACTTTCCAGCTCTGCTTGATAGATAAGTGGCAGTTTTAGGGGGGAAAACGTTGGCGATGCTGAAATCAACAGGCTTTTGAAATTTGCCAAATTGACAGGCTTGAATAGGGACTGAACAGGTGGAAAATAGTGCACTCCTAATGTGATTGCATGTGTCAGAATCAAAACCAAGCTTTTTTTCATGAAGAGGCAAATCATTTGAGATGTTTCATTTTACAGTCAAAAGGCTAAAATGAAGCAATTTACAAGTTGAGTAGACTTGAGGGGAAGGAAATAGGGTAGCCAGTTGCAAAGGACACATCTTTGCACAAAAAGACATAAAACACTGGATGTAAGAAAGTGTCTCCAACCATTTTCTTAATTAGGTCGCAGCAGCATCTCAATCAATAAAAAACAATGTAATGCCTGTTGCTCCAGTCTAACCATTGTTGTTTCCAACTCCTGAAGTGGCTTGGACTTATTTTCCACACTCAGCCAGAGTCTTGTTTGTCGGTCTCAACTCACTCTGAACGATTTCCTCTCTTTTGAGCACTGTGCATCGACAATACCAGTAAAGATTGCTTCCTGGCTGTTACTCATGCATAGAAAATGCTAGCTCAGTGTTGTGGATTTCACCCAATGCATAGAAAGTAGATATGACTATCGTTATTTTTATATTTTTTATTTCTTTTTTCATTGCCGTGTTTTGGAATCTGTCAATACTGATAATGATGACAGTCTTTTGTGGTCAGAGAAAAGGTGTTTTGTGTGTCTTTTTGAGGAAAACATAGAAATCTTTTTGTTTGGATTTCCTTCCCAGTCTGGGGCAGGCTAATATTGCTCCTCTTTTTTGTGTATGTTTTTCCCTCACATTTGAAGTATAATAAAGCTGCAAGGTATGTAGAAGATATATATAGTTAGTGTGTGTGTGTGTGTGTGTGTGTGTGCGAGTGTGTGCGTGTGCGTGCGGGTGGACGTGCGTGCGTCCGTGCGGGTGCACACGTGGGTGTTTTAACCTGTTATAATGCACAGAGCAGAATTGTGTTTCAAGATAGAAGAGAGACAAACATTAGGCTCTGGAGCTGTTGAGTGACCAAATGGACGATGTTTGACCTGCAGAAGTTGGATGATGTGTGTATCTGGGGTGTATTGTTGAGAAAGAGCACATGAACTCAATCCGCCTCCACAGACCCAATGATTCATTTCTTACTGGCAATAGTTTCTCGCCTGACATGAAATACATCTTCACATCTCCATTTTGTATGTTTGTGCCTCTGCTTTATTAGAATTTATCTCCTCATTAAGATGCATCGAGGCATTAATGGAAAATGGCTCCCCCACACAGCTCATCAGTTTAATGCATGACTAACCTCTCACAATTAGCAAGATCAGGGGACGGAGCTCCTTCTCTTTAAATGGAGAGAACAACTAGAGTTTGTGGCATTACAAAGTAAAGAATGTACGGTAGATACATCATTTGTTTCTTCTTTCTTTCACACACATACATTGTCCAACACACACGCTCGTATACACACTCACACACACACGCACACTTCATCCTGTCTTCTACACAGGCTATTAACCTGTCTGCTTTCTGCAGAATCTCTGTAATTTGGCTGTCAATTATTTATTAAAATTCTTCCCGCTGGCACATGGAGACAGAAAAGGACCCCAGCATTCATTCTGGACCTCAAAAGGACTGACTGCTAACACACTGGCTAATGTGTGTGCAGCGTCCTGGGCACTGCAGGTTTGACACCGGTCCCAGCACACTGAGTGGATAATTGTATATGCGATGAGAGGGGTGGGTGAAAAGGTAGGACTGGCGTTTGCTTAACAGCAAGAATGTTATAATAAATTGACGGCCAGTTGTGTTACTGTGAAGGGGACAGAGGGATTTTTTTGTGCTGTACACATCCGACTGTAGTGGAGCCTTGATATTTAAACAATCACCTCACTGATTCAAGACAAGATTAGCCTATAGCTGTGGCAGCAGCTTCAGGCCTGCATGAGCTGTTACAACAAATCCTACTTTAACTCTGGCTCTCTGTGGTGGTACATATATTACAGCAGCATTTATTTTGTAGGAGACATATAAACATGAGATTATTACAATTATTTTATTCCACAGGAGTAGTGACTTCCTGTTTCTTCTCTGATTCAAATCTTTATGCTAAGCTAACTAGCTGCTGGCCTTATTTTCATGTTTACTGCACACATAGTGGTATCCATGATCACATCTAGCTCGTTGATTTCCAAAAAAGAGGACACTTGGGTCTAACTTGAGATACTTAAATGACAGTTATATTGATTCTAAGTATGTCTCATCTGTATGGATCGAAAATTCAGCTATACAACAAAATAATACCAGTATCTCTTTGAAACCAAAGACACAAATTCAGATTCAGATTGTTGGGCTCTTATTAATGATACAAAAAACAAGTCAAATAAGATCTGAGTTAAGACACTGAGTTAAGACTAAGACTTTGTATTGTGCACATGATCTACCAGCTGAGCTATCAGGCAAGGCAATTTTATTTGTATAGCCCATTTTTACAAACCATTTGTCTCAAAGGGCTTTACACAGCATCATGACAACATCCTCTGCCCTTAGACCCTCACACTGACTGAGGAAAAACCCTTTTAACAGGGGAAATATCAGGGTGGCCCCACACGCCAGCAGTTTGTAATGAGAGACACACACAAGTACAACACAACACAACAAGTTCTGTAGTAAACTGTGCAAAGCATCATCAATTTCAGTACATGCTTGACGGTCCCATGAAAGTGGACATATTCATGAATTCAACCCCCCTCCGGACCGGTCCGGGCATGTCCTGGTCACCCTAATAACCTTATTTCAATATGTTAAATTAGCTCTTGTAAGTGTGTGACTTTGAATATATAAGCAGTGTTTATGGAAATATTTGAATTTGTTTCTTATTGTACTTCTGTGTGAGTGTGTGCATTATTAATGTTTGCATTTTAAACTAAAAAAGATGCAGTTCTTAACTTATGCAGCTATCCAAAGCAACTGTGTATGTTTTTGTAACTGGAAGGCAAACATGTGATGAAAAGAAATTGTTAATAAGGCACTAAATGCAGCAAATGCCATTAGGTTGATGTGTTCACTGTGGGTATGTGTGTGTGTTTGCATGTTTGCAGGACTGTGCCAAAAAAAAGAGAAAACAATACACAGATCCATATTGAAAAAAGATGAGCATTTCACTCTTTCCTCCCAGGCTAATATGAACCATACACCTCTCACGACAGTTCGCCAAGAACAAAATGGTAATGGTGGAACGTTGGGGGGTGGGGGGTGCGCTTGATTATTTATTTGTGTTTCAACAGGGGAAACCGGAGCTCCGTCACCACTATGAGGCTATGAGTCATAAAAGCCTGTTTATTTAGAAACCAGAACTTGCTGCTCGACAGGCTGTTACATCTGGTGGCAATTATATCATTCGGCTCTCCGTCCCACATGCTGAATTCAACGCATATGTGGGAGTTGCATCACATCAGAGTGTGTTCTACTGTATGTGCGTGTATGTGTGTGTGTTCTACATGCCGTCCTTACATGGTTTGTCTTGTGATCCAAAAACACTAACATGTCGTCACTTGAAAGAAGTCACGTTTCTGACCTATTAGTTTACAAGAGAATTCAAATAAACAACCCTCATTTTTATTGCATATATTTGCCCTAACGATGAGTCTTTGACCCTTGACATTCATTTGTGTGAGGATGTCGATTTCTGTTTTTCAACTGGGTAAAGAATTTTTCCATAAGCGCTTGTGACTGAGCCCATGGAGGAGTGAGGTTTCAGAAGAATGGTGATGCTTTCTCTTGTGGCTTCATTTCTTTTGGGGCTCCAGTTCAGCAGCTGCTCAAACTTCACTCAGAGCTTTAGCTGTTGAGGGAAAACATCTTGTTTCATTTTTGCCGCTCTGTTGTCAAAGGACTTGGAACTCTTGCTCACCCCCCCCCCCCCCACCCCGTCCTCGCCTCCGCCCTCTCTCCCCTTCTCCTCACCTCAGGTCCTGTCAAACCTCTCGCCGGGGAGAAATAGAAGGTGTGTGGCTCCTTGGTGACGTGTGTGTCTTTGAGCGTGTGTATGTTCTCGTCTATTCAGCCGTGTGTGTGTTTCCATGGGACTCAGTGTGTGCTCTGTTTAAACCCACTGTCTCCAAAGCCTTACAAGGCTCCCTGTGTGTAATTGGTGACCTATTACTTTCTGCCCATTGCATTTGACAGATATGAAGTGGAGAGTGCCACGCAGACATGCTGATTAATGACAACCACAATTGGTACCTTTTAATTGCCAAGGATAAGAAGTCAGGCATTGCAGAGAGAAAGAGAGTCAGAATGATGAACACACACACACACACACACACACACACACATCTGTGATTATAGGCTTGGTGTGTGTTTGTGTCTCATCTCTCCCTCTCTCTCTCTGCACACCCAGGCCATTTCTGACATCTAATCAACCAATGGTGGAGCATTACGGAGCCAGCTGTTTGCCAATGATGCTTCTTTCTCTGTGTGTGTGCGCGTCCGCCTGCGTGTGTTTTCATGTATGCGAACCCTTGGGGGGGAGGGAGGAGGTTGGGTCTGCTGGGGGATGGCATTAGTAATGTGTGTGATTAAGCACACATCTGGTCATATACACTCCACGAGGGAGAGGAGAGTTATATTAGCACACAACACACACACACACACGGTCGAACAGATCTACACACCGCTAATTAACCTGGTGCTTCTCACAGCTGCTGGCCCCGACTTTGCTTCTGCCAAGACGGACGTGGGTGGCTCCTCAACCTAAATCAATCTGCGTTAATTGCTGGTCTGTGCTCCCCTGCGTCTTTACCTTGCTGCCTGTCAGCATCCTATCTACCTGTCTGATTTGACAAGTAACTCCCACATCTTAGAGCCACTGTGATCACTCAGGCAACTCAAAGGTCTCGCTGACGCTGTGTTGCAAAACCGGCTGCGTACTTATCTATGATCTCTTGCAGTTAAAGTCTTTGAATGAGGTAATGTGTGGTTAAGTTTGTGTATCGCTTCTCTGCGAACTCTCAACTTGAGGTAGCTGAACTTTTTTCTTTCCACCTCTACTGTATGCCCTCACTGAGCCATGATTTCTACATGGAGTTCATGTCAAGGTTGCTGAAACGATCCATCATATTTAGACAAAAAAGAAGCCTCTCTGTTAAACAGAGCATTGATTCAGTGGTGAAGCTGCTCACTTTGATTTAGAGTTGACGTTTGAAGAATGAGGATTTGGATTTATGTTTATAGGTGAGTCTCCGCTTGCAGTTTTTTGCCGCTTTTACTGCAGCTCTGGCACGCTGCACTACTCTTGTCACAGATGCCTATGATCAGTTACACTCACACCGTCCACCACTTGCCAGCTAACTAGGAATGGTCTTGTCATCAATAAGGAAGTTGCCAGGAACCCCGGGTTAAGAACAGGACCAAGAATGGAGGAGGAGCTGACTGAATTTATATGTAGCTGAGCTACTCACAGCCACCAGAGCCTTAAAAGGGAATAGGTATGAGGAGAAAGTAGCTGTTCTGTGTCATTTCCACAAAAGCAGACATCTGTCTTCTTTTGGCATTTCTCCCCATGCTGACAGAGGTCACGGGTTTGTGTTGTGTAAGCATGAGGCTAACAATGATTCTGTCAAACTCTGTGGTATGATACGAATGTGACAAGAAAGGCAAAGAGTGTATATAGAAATAACAAGATGAAAGAATTTCACCTCATACTCCATATAAGAGCTCATACATGATGCACAGAGACGACTTAGGGTGGGTTTAAAAAATGGTTGAATTAATGCATCTACTTCTTCAGTATCAATATCATTGTGATCTTGACTGCCACATCAGCTTATTAGCATATTAGCTGAGGCTTCAGGTGAAGACATTTGGTATGGCGGAGGGGTTTATGTGAAAGAGTTTAGGGGGGGGGTCAGTATGGGTCTCCATCCCTCCCTCCTCCCTCAGATGCAGCTGTACATTAAACAGCTGGAGGAGGGTCGCAGAGGGGCTACTGAGGAGAAAGGCACCAAAGGAAGGTGGTGGGGGGCGGGAGGGTGTTGTTGGGGGACCTTTCACTGGAGCAGTTATGTGAGACTGTAAATCCATCACGTATATTCCAGCGGGGCTGGCAGCGCTAATAGACGCATCTAGTTAATATTTTATTAACTGTATGATGTGTGTGTGAGCTCAGGGGGGAGAAGACAAGGGGTATTGTGATGGTGTCACAGAAGACAGTAAAGTGTGGTTGGCAGTTATGGGAGAAAGTGTCAGTGCGTGCATGGAAGGAAGACATACTGTAGCTCCATCCCATAATTCATATATTGGTGCTGTAAAAAGAATTCATGCTGGAATCGCAAGTAAAGATTTGACTTTGATTTTCAAGTAAAAGCACAATTTGTGTGACTGAGGAATTATGGCAAACATTAAAAACAAAAATGGAAATGTGACTTTTTTATGTTACACAGACGATGAGGAGACATTAGGCTATAGTCATCTATCTAATTGATGATAACTTTCACATGGATATGTATATGGCCATAGGGTTGGAAACAGATAATGATTGGTGATTGGATATGAGGAGGATGACAGGAATGACTACAGTGTAAAGCCTGTGCGATATATGTACACAGTCAACGTGCTTGTGTGTGTGCGTGTGTGTGTGTGCTCTCCAGAATGTCTGCTTCCCACATGGAGAACATTGCCATTCTGGGCTTTTTCTGCCTCATAGACTCACAGCTGCTTTCTCCCATTTGAGGAGATTTGTCAAAACTGATCCACACTCCAATCCATTTTAATGTTAAATCACGGCTCAGAAAGCCCAGTGAATAAGTGAATGTTTGACATTACAGATGTGCATATAAGCACACACCTATGCTCGCACATGAAAGCAATCAGACTCACCCATATATGTTAAATCCTCTGCTGGGGAGCCATGATACATCACAGTGTTTGGTTCTTAGATAAGACATGTAATGTACCTTTATATGAAAATCACATGGATTATAAAGGTGATCGTGTCAGTTCAGTATGTATAGTATAGTATGTTGATACATACTGTTGTCTGACAACAGAAACGTATGTAAATGATAACAGATTTATCCGGCTGTATATATGAGACAGGAAACAGATAAAGGGCTTAAACCAGCCAACACCGGGCAGAATGCAAATATGACATAGTCCAGTCATATACCAGGTTCTGACCTAGTCTTGTTTTGCCATAAGCAGCCTTATAATGAAGTTGACCAGCATGGAGTCGGGTCATGCTCTATCTAACCACCAACCTTGAGGGTTTCGCAGGCCCCAGAAATCCTCCAAAGTCAAGGGGACTGGGAGCAACACGCGCTGAGCTGGTCATGGACGGCTGTACACTGACTCCAGAGGGTGGCTGGAAGGCAGAGAAAGACAGACTTCAAACCCAGATGGGCTTTGATACGGCCTCTGAACTGGTCCCTTGTCATCTAATAGATGGTGGCAAGACAGAAATAGAGGAGGGGGGTGGGAAGGAGGGAGAGGGGAAGGGGAGAGAAGGCCTGGGGAGTTTTTGAAGTGAATATACTTGTATCATGATCAAAGAAAAGTGAAGACAGAAAGAACGAATGAGAGAAAGGAGGAAGACGAAGAATCTCATGCCCTTCAGAATTTTTTCAGCCAAAGTTAAGTTAAACTTTACTTAACACTTCTGCCTTACTTCCAAATGTCAAGTTTTTTTACTCTTTTGTGAAGACTAGAGGCAATAACCACAACTATCAGCAGGGCCAAGACATTTTTACACCACAAACTCTGAACAAGAGATAACTTAACAAACAGAGCACAATTTAAAGTGTTAAAAAAAATGTGTGTGTGTTTTTTTAGTCAACCGACAGAGCTGCTGTATTCCAACATAATCTAAAAAATATGTGGACCTTGTTGTGAAAACTGACATGTTAATGTGTGTGAAATACTGTTTTTCTGGACATAGAATAAAGTAGGTATATCATGTAGCTGTGAGGTCAGACTGTGTGTGCACGTTTGTGTGTGCGCTGAGTTCTGACATCTGTTTTGGGTGAGAGGGCTAAATGGGTCTTGGATGGGCTCTGTGACCAACTGTCTGTCCCAGAGCACAGAGAGCTTGACTCTATGACCGCTAAATCAGCCCAGCTGAAAGGCTGCCATCTAAGCTGGATTGTGCGCATGAGTGTGTGTCTATTTTATGTGTTTATCATGTTGTGGGGACAGAAATCTCTTGAACATGTACACGTATCAGTGATTTACCATCATGAAATAAAATCCTAAGAACCTGAAGTGTAATAAACAGATTGAGGTTTGGGCAAGAGGTAAGACTGTGGTTTGGGCGCAGGTTTTTACCTTCTCTACAAGGATCAATGAATAAACTGAAGGAAAAAACTGAACCGAAAGTATTTTGGAGCACAAGAAGAACATTCCTGAAATATCTATCTCATTTTTCAGACCAAGTGATATGACTCAACATTTCATAATATGTGGAGGTGAGATTGTTTCTGTCAGCCACAGTTTCCAAGGCCACCTAGAAATCAACTTTCAAACCAGTGATCAAGAAATTTTTAACATTGAACATCTTCACTTTTGTGACAACTCCATTTGCAGATGAAGGTCATGTAGTATGATCAAAAGCTCAGTAACACAGCCCACAAATGGACTGTTGCTGTCATCAGTATAGTTGTATGTCTATGTTTTACAAATGTTGTATTGATGATATGAAACTTAAATGGTGATATGATACCCTCAAGATTTGAATATGAACGATAAAGCGCATGAATGAAAGGCGGTGATATAAGAAAGGTGGGCCTGTGTGAAAAGACGGGCTTCGGGGTGTTCAAGTTGTCTCATAAAGCAAAGCTCTGGTGGAGGAACTCTCCCCCTCTCGCTCTCTTCCTCTCCTTTTCTCTCCCCTGTGCTCATTTTCAGTGGGAGCAGCGGTGGTGGGAGAAAATGTGAGACCCAGATGTCGAGCCTTCGCTGCAGATGTGCTCACTTAGAAGCCAAGAAACACTAATCTGCTTTGCTGAGCACATACACACAACACATACGCACACACAGAAGCACGAATGTGGGCACACACATTTAGCTTAACCCAAATTTTCAGAAATAAAGTTGGACGTATTCAATGAGACACGACTGTTTATGAAAATTGAGTTTTATTGAATTAAAACCAAATAAACAAAAAGAAACAAAATGCACTGTCTGACTAAAACTTTCACAAAGACACAAAGACCTACAGAAGTGACCTTCAATCTGCATCAAGGATTTTTTGGTGCAACCACTTATTTAACCATCAATAACCTCTTACTGCTTACTGGTCAGAGTAAAACACATATGTAGCCTGGATGCACATACACATGCACATGCACACACACACAAGAACTTAATGGTTTTCAAAATTTTTTCAATTATTAATGTTTTCTTTGTTCACCACTTACATGCCGCATAGTCCATTATTGTAGAAACAAGCTGCGGCTAGCTAGAGACCCCAGCTAGTCCTGACCAAGGTCATGATGCTAATGAATTGAGCAGGAAGGGCAACACTGAGCTACTTTAATGCCATTACATTGAAATGAAATGTGGGAACAACCAGGCACAAAGATCCAAGTCCCAGTTATGTTCTGTGAGTCGCTGAACAAGCAGTCGAGTTGCACAAAGAAATGCTGCAGCTGAAGAGAAACGGTGTTTCTTTTGAACTGCAGGACATCCATGTATTCACCATCATTCAATCACCTTCTCTCCACCAGTAGATACGATGTTGCTTTTAAAAGAGAATAGCCAAATTGAATAAAATGCTGTAGAATAGAACGAGGCCTGCAGCAATTATTTCAATCAATTAGTTTTCTTCATCTAAAAATATTACACACTCTCAAACCCAAGGTAATAACTTCAATTATGTATTTTGTTTGACCAGATAAAGACAAATATTTAGTTTAGAAATAAGTAAAACAGAAAAAAGCAGCAAACTAACACAGTGGAGAAGCTAGAACCAGGAAGTGTTTGACATTTTTAATTGCCTTGAACTCCTCTTTAACAGCCTATTACTGTTTGACCTTTCAGATATGTTTTGAGTGACTCTGTTTTTGTTTGGCTCTTTAGTGATAAGTTGCTGGACCGTTGGTTATTACTTCACTGATGACTCAACACTTGGTTCCATTTCAGGGTAGATTCAATGTGCAGTTCATAAGCTTAAGGAACTGCTGTGTGTGTGTGTGTGTAAGTTTGTATTGCTGCAGTTGTGGGGACCACTGTATCTGTGGGTCTGGGTCCAACAGCTTTGTGGGAACTCCACAAATTTAAATGGCTGTTTTAGGGTCAAGACTTGCTTTGAGGGTTCGTTACCATTATGTTTAGGTCAGGGTTAGAGCTACACACAGTTGTGGTGGTTAAGTTTGGGGCTTGGGAATGCATTATGTCAGTGACAACTCCTCATGAATAAAGTAAAACAAGGCTGTGTGTATGTGTGGGAGTGTGTGTGTGTGTGTCTCCTGGGCCTGTTGCTCATTATTCGTCCTTGTGTCCTCCCAGCCAATAATTATCGATCTGGTTCTGTTAAGTATGGAGAGGGCACCTTACGGTGACAGCTTGACTGGTGCTGCAGTGCCTTGATCTTTTCTGAGGGGAGGCAGGGGAGGGAGGCGTTATGGTGTGAAGCTGCGTGTGAACGTGGAAAAAAGATGTTTTTGGGGTTAGAAGTGCAGAGGCGTGTTTCTGGATGTGGTGGTTAGACTGGGAGAACTTCAACAGCATGTGTTACATAGAGGATCTCGCAACTTGACATGCACTGCAGTGGATGTGTAGGTGTCTTTT
Organism: Caranx ignobilis; assembly: GCA_021432705.1. Taxonomy (NCBI): domain Eukaryota; kingdom Metazoa; phylum Chordata; class Actinopteri; order Carangiformes; family Carangidae; genus Caranx; species Caranx ignobilis. The sequence goes on along the minus strand of MU269991.1, from coordinate 3,453,391 downwards.
CTTGCATTTCTCTTGCAGAGCCATAGCTTATACTGTCTCTGTCATAACTCAAAGGTAATCCTGAGGGTGCTGTCAAATAAATAGATGAATAATATATAGATAGCATGTAGCTGCTACCATCCTGTATTAGTGCAAAAGCAGTTCTTCATTTGTTCATTAGTTTCATCTGTTGCTTCAGCCTTTTTAGCCTGGAATGCCAAAAGTCTTTCTGATCCAATGCACGTCTATGGCAAGACCTGTTATAAGTCATTGCCTGGAACTTGTAACTGGTCTTTTGCTTATTCATGGGGCTGTAATTGTAATTAGTGTCTTACTCACTGGCTGCTCCGACAATGAACAGTTACTGCAGCAGTTTTCATGGAAAGTGTTCACTGTTATTGTGCAGATCTGTAATACCCTTCAACAGCCACTCAAATTTCATACTTGTTTTTTCTTTTCTTTTTTTCTTTTTTTTTGCTTATGTCCATTTTTTTCATTTGTTGTCTGCCCCATACAGCAGATACAACATAGCTTTCCAGTTCACTCATGATTACACATCCTATCTTTCATTGTCCTTGTTTTTTCTTAATACTGTTGTTGTTGTTTGTGTTACATGAACAGCAGTTAAAAGACTTTCCTTGTTGGCCAGGACCCTCTGAAACCGCCCAATCTCAGGAGACCAATAATACATTGTTTTATTTAAAACAGGGTCGGGCAACTATTTATCACTAACAACTAAAACAGTGCCAAAGTGGGCTTCGTTTGCCTCATCAAAAGGGACCTTTGGCTCCTGATTTATCTTGGCTAATTGTGGAAGGGATGAGAGGTATACTCTGTCTTCAAAAATATGGTGTGTATTGTCAGACATCATACACTGAAAGATGGTTTGACATATGGAGGAATGTGAGACCAGATGCTCTGTCTAAAAGCACATTAAACACAACTACAAGTATCCCTTGAGTCATAACTTCTGCAACAAGAAGTTTTTTTTCTTTTTAATTTAAAGCAGTTTCTTTTTTCTCTTTATTACTTAATCATCACAGCTGGAAAAACTTTGCCTTAGATCTCCAATGAATTATTTGTGTTTAAGAAAAAACGGAATCTATTACATGTCTATACTTGACATCTAATTTCTCTTCTTGTGTTTGGATTGCTACAGATAACAGCCCACTGTTGATTCTGTTGGTCCACGATCTGCTGTGTGTGTGTGTGCGTCTGTGTGTGTGTGTGTATGTGTGTGGAGTGATGCCTATTGGCTTGCATCAGTGCCCTCCTGTTTGTTTTCTCCACAAGAGTAGATGAGTCAACTGATTGGCAGTCAGACAGCATGCTGGATGATAGCATTAAACCTTGGCCTGGGCTAACTCTTCAATTATTCACAGGGAGAGCAAGACAGAAAAAGAAAGGGTATGTGTGTGCGTCTGTGTGTGTGTGTTTTTGTAGGTGAGGCCGAAAGACAGAAAGAAAAAAAAGGGGAATGAAAGAGAAATGAAGGTAGATGAAGAGTTAAAGAGAGCAATTCAAGTGCTGAACATTACCTTATATTTCTGACTGGAAAAAGATCCATTGCTTATTATCACCCACCTTCACTGGTGCAAGCACTGCCTAATGCCTTAATCTAGCTGCTAGCCACTGCCACCCACCACAGTGCGAGACACACAAACACAATAAAGTAGCACTACCTCTGCCAACGCTACACACACTCCAAGCACTCCAGCATATGGGTCAGATCTAATCGCAATAATTTCATTTCCCCCCTCATCAGCTCCAAGCCAGATAGACTAAGTCCCATTTGTAACCACTGCAGCGCTACTGGAAGGAAATATGACAGATAAGAGGACTCTTGTAATAAGCCGGCTGTGTGGATCTGATAAATGAAGAGAGCTTTTGCCAGTTAGCTGGAGAAATATATTGTGGAACAGCAGAAACCCAAGTGTGGTTGCTTGAGGATTCATAAAAATAAATGGGGAAACAAATTAACTTTGTTGATTAGCGGCAAGATGGAGGAAGCCGCTTGGAAATGACTCAACGCCGCTTGGGAAATCTTGGGAGTGCAAGGCGACGTTCTGATATCATGGGGGGGGGGGGGGTGCATAGATGTGTAAGATACAGGAAATCCTTGTAGGCATCTTTTCAACGACAGAGTCTTTCAATAACAAATATCCATCTTTCCCCACATACACACACACACACACACACATGCATATATACAAACACACCTTTTGTTGAAAAATCCACCCTTTTCAGCTGTTCCTAGTTAAAAGACAGATGTGCAGAGCTGCTTGTGATGGAAAGTGCAATATCTGTTTAGAGCTTGCGCCTGAATCATGCCCATATGGTTTTCAGCAGGAGAGGTGGAGTTGCTCAGGCGGTATTTGAAATGTAAATAGAACAAAGGATTGTGGAAGGTGGTTAATTTCAGCTGTTTCCATGGCAGGTAAGCTGCATCATCAAGGCTGTGATGTGTATTTGTGTGCCATTAATTCTCTACACAGCATGGAAAATTATGTTTGACATGCTTTTCTCAGTTGAAAAATATGCACAAGAAAAAAAAAGGTTTAAAAAAAAATCACCAATCAAGGCAAAGTTGCAAGGTAAGAAAATTACTGTAACACTGCTAGATCTAAATAACATGACTGTTTAAAGATGGGAGGAACTGGGCTGAAATGTAGAGCTGTTTGGGATTTTATTTTGCAGCATTCACCGATTTCTTTAGAGGCTGTTTGTCTTTTGAAACTGAGAGTTTCTGGAGTATGTTTTTTAGGAAAGCATATTCCAATGAAAAGAGGTCAGAGGGAAAGTGGAGGAAGTTTTCCACGTGCTGCTCTCCAGGGGAAATGCTTCAGTGCATCTCAGGCAATCCATGCATGCAAGACCCAACACATCAAGAGTCACCTTGTCAGGCAGTCAGTCAGTCAGTGGGCCAGTCCACCATCCAGTGAGCTAGTCACCGATCCTTCGCTTTTCTCCTCATCCCTCCACTCTCCATTCTCTAAACTGCCCAACACCAACTGAGCGTCACAGACCTGTAACGATCCGGTGTCTCCTCCACTTATTAATGCTTGGTGGAGCTGCAGGTCAAGATCTCTTTCCTCCTGCTGCACTCACGGTCCTCCAGGCATGTTGCTTGTCATTGGTTGGTCAAAACATTTTTTGTATTTAAACTTTATGAGACCAGCTTGTTCTTGCATAGTGGCACCCTTGTTTTTTTTTTTTTTTTTTTTTTTTTTTTTTGAGTTTCAGTTTGACTCGATCTCATCTCAAAACATGCTAATACTTACAGGGCTATTGATCTAGGATGGAAATGCAACTAGAGGAAACTGAAAATGTTAAAAACTTGTAAAAATATTGATATTCTGTTGAATATATTAAGTGCTTATTTAGCTGAACGTGAACTTGGAAATAATCAAATTGCTCATAAAATAATTATTCTTGCCAAATTTAATGATTCAACGGCTTTGTCCTTTTGGGACATTAGTTATTCCACAATTGACATTGGCATATTGACAGACATGTCAAAAATTAGATGCATTATTCTTATTATTTAAGCATCAAAGCATCTTTATTCAAGTGGAAAGGAATGTTTTAACACCTATCCTACACATCAGATGGCATCTTTATTATTTAAACCACTTCCTCTCACTGCATATTGATTCAGAATCAAATAAAGAAAAATGAGAAATTATTTCTGTCTCTCTTCTGCTCTTTTGATGAAATGTGTGACGCCACTGAATTGGCATAATTACATGGGCATAAATGCAAATTTACAGTGTGCTTATTAATTCTATTCTGCTCATTTCAAATGACTGACTGCACTTAATTAAATCAGATTGATTAGACCTTTTCTAGACTTTCCCTTTACAACCACATAATTATGACAAATAGAGCCACTTGACACCAAATCTACAGCAAAGGACAGAGCTTTCTTTTCTCTGCATTTCACGGTCTTTCATATCTACAGGCACAAGAACACTCACATAGTTTGCTACATTATTCTGGATCCACTAAGGCCACTGACCTGTTCATGTTTTACCTATATGAAAATATTACATCAAACATCTCCTCCTTCACCCACACAGCATTTTCACTTAAATACCCACACCGCAGTCTCAGTCCCGCCTAAATCAGAGCCCGTGTTATAAAATGATATAGATGATGGATCATTGTCAGAAATTGAGCTATTTTTTGAACTGGATATACTTTTCTCCAGTTGCTTATAATATTGATGACTCCTCAAAGGTTTGAGGCAAAAGAGGCAAAAGTTGACCACCAGGAAACTTGTCATTTGTTATTTGTTTCTGGCTGCTAGGAGTAGTAGTAGCAACATGGTTACTGTAGCAACCCCAACCTCAGTGCCATGGTACTGTACAGGCAGAATAAAGAACCTGGTTTATAAATAAGATGGCAGGATTTTTCAGTAACTATCCAAATAGAAATAATACTAACTGAATGTTGATTTTTAAATCATTTAAGGGGAAATATTATAGAAAAATCACTTTTTGAAGGCTCTATAACATATATTTGGGTCTTTGGCTCACTTTTCAGCCCCCAAAATGTGAGAACAGACAAAAAAAATCTGTGATTTTCAGGCTCCACAGGTTGAAATCCATGTGGTTTTACGAGCTGTTCCCTCAGTTGTCACACAATGATGTCGTTAGTTTTCCAATTTGCATAATACCACCCCTACCTGTGAGTACTGGTACCGGTAAGGAGCGGGGCAGACTGAGCGGTGGTTCATTTGCATTTAAGGGACAGGCACTGAAACCAGCCATTCTGAGCAGGGCTGTTTTGAACAGATCAAGAGTGCTGTTATGTTTGATCCTTGGGGTATTGTGACCGGAGCATGTCACAGACATGTCTCTAAGACACACAGACACCTGGGAACTATTTTAATTTGTGGAAAAGGGGCATGATATGTCTCCTTTGAGTCCCAGAGCTCTCTCCATTGTCAGCCTGGCCACACACAAACCACCAGGACAAAGCCCACTGGTCCATTGTATGGAGTGAATACCTGTCCCAGGTTCACTCCTGTTTTACCTTTAGGTTTGTTGCTCTCCACCTTTGGATTATTTGCCACCTCCCACAGTGAGAGTCTTTTTTCTTTAGCCTGCAGAGTTCACACAGTTTCAGCAGTTGTTCTACCGACTGCCATCTTTGCTACCTGGGGAGCGTTACTGATGGCCACCATGGAAAACAAAAACTCGGGCCTCTTTCTTTTTTGATTGTGCAGTTGAAAGTGCACTTCATTTGTGCCAAAAATGAAGGATGGCAGAGGTGAAAGCAAGGCTTATAAGGAACCAAACTCAACAGTAACTCACCCTGGCATTGTGCAACCAGCATTTAACTAATTATAATATTAAATCGTCGGATGTCATTTTAATGCTATTGGCTGTCTGTGCTGGTTGTGTTAGGCCCCACTAGTATTTCCCATAGTGTAATGAGCATGCTCCCCCTGACTGTAGTAGTCCTTTGTCTAATACAGTTGAGTCATGTCATGTGAGTATCGACAAAAGGATTGAAAACACAGTGATTAAGTGAATATACTTCTTAATACCCCTTTGTCAGTGCAGTTACTTAGTGTGAATATTATTAATTCCCAAACAGCGCTAATGGTGAGATGAAGACAAAGGGAAATAGGAATAATAATTAAGAGCGGGGGGGAAAAAAACAATATGCCGAAAACACATTCAAAGAAATGTAATATTTAAAAAGCAGCACCCCAGGACCTGGCGAGTTAATGGCTGCAAGGGCTCCTGCTCCTCAAGTGTTTTTCTGAGCTTTGATTGCAATTTGGAGAGGAATTATCTCACTGGGGTGCGTGGGTGGAAGGAGGTCGGATCTGACTGTGAAGTGCTTGTCATTACCAAGATCTCTCCCCTTCTATTTTCCCTTGTTCCCTTTGTCTAACTCTCTTCCCCTCTCCCCTTTTGTCTAACTCCTCTAGTTGTGGTTGTTCTGCAACTGGAGCTAGACAGTGTCAAAATATTAGTGAGTGCCATAACACAGCAGCACACACTCAGCATACTGCACTGTTGTTTGAATATCAGGATGTTTTCGTGAGATCCAAGAAAAAAGCAGTGTCCGCGTAGTGGTGGTCTGTGATGACTGGATTCGTTATAAATTTTGGAAGAATTTGAAGAGAGAACATAAATCCATGTATCTAGCCGTCACGTCCACACACATGCAAACATGTATGTGCATGGCGAACGTGTCTCTTTCATCATAGATGCACCCCATCAAGACAGGTTCATTTTCCATGTTACTTCCCCCTCCTTCTCCTCCGTTGATTTGACAATCACTGTGTAATCTCGGGCTTAAATGACTCTTTTTAAAAATGCCATGGGCACTAGGGTCATGATATTTCGCCTTAATTACTGTGCCACATTATCACCACAAAGCACTTTCCACCTCTCTCGCACTTCTAATTACATTGTTCTGATTGCCGTGACACATCCTTTCATTGGCTGATGCACTTTGCCGGCGTATAAGTGCGTGAGCGAGAAAGAAGGAGGTAAAAGGGAGAGAGAGCCCCGCCAACCCCCCCCCCCCCCCCCCACCCCCCACCCCCCAGTGTCCTCATCAAAGAAATTCTGCAGGTCATGTTTAAACTTGTGCTCAAAGCACTGACAGCTGCAGCAGAATAAAGACAATATATATCTAATTATATGTATTTTCTGAGTTTATTCTTATGAGCACTAATGAGTCTCTCCTCTGAGATGAATCAAATGATCATGTTACTAATTTCTCTTACACAAAGGTTCATTCATCAGTACAATACTGCACAGATCACCAGGAGAGAGACGGGAGGCGAGATAAGCTGCTGCTGAACTGTTGCTTAAGCTGCATAGTTGCCCAAACTGTTTTTGTATAACACTATCACATCCTCATCAGAGAAGCTTCACTGAAACCTCCAAGTATATGTATGGTCAGTGCTCACCTGAGTAATGCAATGTAACTGAGCAGCACCATTGTGTTGAACCAATAATCAATGTTTTCAACAAAAACAGTTTTCTAAAAATATTCCAAGAATAAATTTTAATGTGTTGTGTATGGTCTCTTGTTTTTCAGTGTCTCCAGACAAGTTACTGGAGACACTACTTGATGACATCACTACACTTGTCGTGCCGTTTATCTTGAGGTGAGGTGTTTCAGCTTCCAACATGAAACTGACATTTAGGGATAACTATGAATTCAATTTTGAGCTGCGACTCCCCTCGTTTAAACACCAAACCTCCCACCAACACCCGTTTTACTTGTCAGAGTGTTCACAAACCATCATGAGCTCTTTTCCGCTCGTTTCAACGTGGGATGGGGGGAAGGGCTTCAGGGCTGCTATTCCACCAGGTGGGCTTTTTGCTAAATGGCTGTAGCTCCCTCAATGTGCCCATTAAAGGCAGTGAAGTGGTGATACTGTTGGACAACCCTTTCCTGTGTGAACACTGCGTGAACCCTGGTGTGTTTCCACTGGTGGTCTCCATTTCTCTAACTCTACTGCTCTCGCTGTCCGTCTCTTTCCCTTTTCAAACCATAGCTGTTACATACTGACAGTGAAAGTCATGGTATGTGGCGCATATCTCTCCAACACTTTGCACTTCCCCAGTGTGTCTGAAGTGCCATTACAATGCAAACTATGGTTGGTTTATCTCATGGAGAGAGATGGAGGAATAAAATACCCTCTGGAAGTTATTTTAATGTAGGGTATACTATATACAGTTGGTGTAGCTACACACACAAGGGCACACAGATGTATATATCTGTGTGTTAAAGGAAGAGAGCAGGAGGAAACATTTTAAATGGGAGTTTGAGTGGTTTGTATTGAGCAGAGAATCAGGAGGACTAGTAAATCAGTAGATAGAAAGAGTGGCCTTTTCATGTTTTGTGTGGGCAATAGTTGAAGGTCAGTGACTCAGAGCCATTACAGGCTCGATTTATTATTTAAGATAAATGGTAAATAACCTACGTAATGGAAAATGAATACAAGGTTTCATTAAACAAAACCACTCTATCTCATTTTCGGTTTTTTCAGTTCTTCTCATGAAGATACACCGGAGCTACACTGACAATAGTGTGTGGATGTGCATGCTAATTATTCAATAGCCTGTCACAGTATTAAACTTATTTTAAAAGAAATGCCTCACTTATTTGTTTACACAAATTAGAAATTTATATATATATATTCTTAAAATCTTATTTTCAGCTGCTGCTTCAGCATTGGTGCAGCATTAGGACTGTTATTTGCCTTTTACTTGCCATATTCAAGTGAAATGAGGCACTTATCGGTCTGTTTGGGTGACTGTGCCTTAGGTCATCTACAATTAACCTAAATATAGAGTCAGTCTTGTGCATTCTGGTCAATCACACACACAATCACAACAGATATAAAACGTCCTAATTATCTCTGTGCTGGCATGTTTCCATTCATATCATTAAGACTTTAATCAAATTCATTTGAAAGCTAAAGCATAAAAAAAAACAAAAAAAATCAAACAACTTGTTTTTCTGTAGCTATTGAGTGTGTCAGTTTGAGCACAGAGAACAGAGATCTTCTGGGGAAACAAAGCAGTTATATGTATATAGATAACCTGTAATCATAGATCTGAGTGTGGTGCATACTATGACATCAGTGTCGGATAAGTGACTCTAATTCATTCCCATTAGTGACATCCTTCTGCCATATGCTGTTGTTCGCCTTTGAAATGGAAAATAAAGGTACATGGCAATTCCATGTGTTACTATAGTTACCATATTGCAGCTAACCATCCACACTGACATGGTGTATGCATTACATAGCCTGTATCATTATGCCACAGGTACTGTCCAAGGTCACATATATCCACGATAACATACTAATAATGCAAGACTTCACTTACCAAGATGCCTTTACAGTGCTTCACGATGATGTGGAGGGAGGTGGGTTGCTTGAAATGATGAAAAATCGAAGGGTGTGGGGTGAGGGGGCAGGGTGTCCATGTGTAGGCATGTGTGTGTGTGTGTGTGTGTGTGTGTGTGTGCACATTGAAGGCAGCAAAAAATAGCATCTGAAAACAAATGTGTGTGTGACTTGCGTGGATGTTTCTTCGCCTATGCATGGATATGACTTCGGTGTGTGGCGCTCTCAGCCTCCGACGACCTTTGCGTGTTGCCGCTGTGAGCAGAGTGACCCGGCTGTACTCATTAAAACCAATGGAACGGATCATTCCCTGCTAATTGTTTTCCACTGACAAATGGCTCCTCTGACTCCCAAAGACTGCTGCAGGGGCCCCGGCTGCCTAGAAGCACACAGACTTCACTAATGAGAACCGCTGGTCTGTGAATGTGTGTGAGTGTGTGTGGTGTGGGCAAATGTGTAAATGTATGGCCATGAATGGGCGGGAGTCTGTATGTGTGTGTTTGTGTACACTGTATTTGTACTGCCAGCCTCTCTGGCAGTGCACTGGCATGTGTAAAGTCGGAAACATTGCTACATTAGGCTCAACATAAGCCATTAAGGCATTTTTCCTGTGTCAATCACCCTCACACCAAGATATTTTTAACAAGTAAAGTATTCAGTCTCACTGCTTAAATAGTCCTTATTTACAGTCAAACACTTTCAGAGTAATGTGATGTGTGGATGCCAATTATCTTAGTACGGTAAAGGTAATTTTGCCCTCATTTATTGATGAAAGTAAAATATTTTTACTGTTAGTTTTTGTAAGCTTGTCATCATTAAGATGTCAAAAATCTGCCATACCACCCTGTTTCTCCGTCCTCCCACGTCTGCATTCACATTTTCTAGTCAAGTCACGCAGATGAGCATTTTCTGATTTGGTGCCCTACCAGTGGAGCATTACTAACGTTACATTATTAAGTGCCTTCCAAAGATAAACCCATTATCTGACCCAACACTGCCATGGTTTTGGCTAGATGTAGGCACGGAAACAACTGGGTCAAGGTTACGAAATGGTTGTGGTTAGAACAGCACTGACTTTCTGTAAGAAACGGAAAGCAACCGTCACTCTCCTGTGTCACTACCAACATATCTGTTTTTGCCTGTGCTCTCTGATGAGAATGATTTCTGAACTATCAGTCTTCTTTCTTCAGCTCTCTCTCTGTGTATTTCCTCTTTACATTCCTTCCATCTCTCTGATTTACACCTCATCTCTGTGTACTGCATCCTACCACACACACACACACCTCTCTTTCTCCCTTTTGTCCCTCTCTCTGCTTCCACCTGTTCCATGGTCCATTGGATCACTGTGAATCCTATTAGGGGACACCTCTCAGCACCCACAACCCCTCCCCAACCACACTACCTGGCACTAATCCATCAGAGAGGCAGTCAGGCTGTGAACCACCCCACCACCACCCATCCCCGATACCCGCCAGTGCCCAGTGCTGCAGCAGAGGCCCCAGCTGGGGGACCGCCACAGCTCGGTCGTTATCAGATGACGGATAGCTTCATATCAGGTGTGTAAAGCGGGCGAGCGTTGGAGAGGGCCATCTGGCCGATGATTTGGGGGAAGTTGGAAAGTCAGGTCCGCAAGCGAGGTATAGCAAGGTGGGTGATGATGATGGATGGGGCCTGGAGCGTTGCTGCTGATCAGGGCAACCTTTGTAGCGATTATACAATACAATCATAAACAAAGTGTATCATAACCTAATGCGTATGCAGGAGAGTTAGACAATAGCTGTTTGGTATTCCTATTTTTTTTCCACGTTCACATGTTCACATGCCTGAAGGGGATAACTGCATCACCGTGGAAAAAAAGCTGTCCTATTTGCATGTTGTATCTTATTTGCTGGCTTGTGAATACCAGTCACTGGTAAACCAGTGAGGAATGATCTGGCTAGGCCCAGGGTTGGTGAGCCGACCTCGCACCTCGACAGTGAAGACAGGAGTTGTGTAATGCTCAGTGCAGTCACCCTGGCTAAAGTTAAGCTAGCTCTTGATGGTCAGTAGATATGTCTGAAGTGTATGCTAGCTGCTGTTGACCATAATGTTTTGCTTTCTTTCTTTTTTTGTGAGACTTATAGCATTGTTACGCCTGGAGGCATAATTAATATGTAACCTGCAATATGTTACGGGTTAGTTTTACCAATAAATACATGATGGACTGACTGACAGATAGACAGATAGATAGATAGATAGTAGTCACATAGTGATATATAGTTACAGTGTATATATATATATATATGTATATGTATGTGTGTGTGTGTGTTTGTGTGTCAGGGAAGAATACAATATAAAGAATATTTTTTCCACCATTGTTATGACAATCTCTCTCTCTCTCTCTCTTGAAATGGTAATGAATGAGATGTTTTTCTTCAGAGTGGTCATACATCCAAAGGCGTTAAACGTCCTTGTGTGATGCGAATAAACAGCGAAAGTGTGTTTGTCTAGAGAACGCTCCTGTTTCCCAAGACAAAGGAGTAATGTTAGGTGGTTAATTACTTTCTGAGCTGATGAGTAGTTTTATCATTTCAGTTCCACTGTACATTTGTTTTGCCAACATCAAGAGGCTCAGAAGACGATTCATCAACCGAGTGACATTACAACAAAGGGATTAGCACAGCTGTCGAAAGGGAGCTATGAAGCTACGAATTACAAAGGGCAAAACCTGCATAGAAAAGGAAATGCTTATATTGTATTTTTATAATTGAGTAACCACCCACTTGATGAAAACTGTGAATGGTGGGAACTTCTGTGCAATATCTCTCCATGTGTGTCTATGAGCCGTTATTCTTATATGCCTTTGTGAGCTGTACTGTGTTTAAAATCCCAAGAATACGTAAAGTATATCTGGCTTCTTAATTTACCCACGCAATTGGAAAATCCTCCTGAGACGTGTTGTAAAGGTCTCGTCGACTGAGTACACTTCCAGTTGTTAAAACACAGTCTTGGCAAATGAATTCACTCCATCATCCCTGGTGTAAAACCGAGACTCAACTTTCAGAGGTTCAGCTCTCTTCCAAAAAAGCAGACTCTCTGTCAGGCCCACTGACGAGGAAAGCAACAGAACATCTCTTGCATCTTGTCTGTCTTCCTCTTGTCTGTCAACTTTTCTTTTGTCTCTCCACAACCAGAGGGAGCACAGGAGTGAAGAGGAGGAGGAGAGGGGAGGGAGGGAGGGAGGGAAGGGAGAGGCGGCTTGGTGGTAAGGGGAGATGTGTTTTTCACGTGTTCACATCAAATGCATATGGAAAACTACAGCACCTCAAAGGATTGTGGGATACCCTCCAGGCCTCAGCAGAGAAGGAATGACAGACTATATTTATATATATATCCATATCTATATCATGTGTGTGTGTGCGTCATTTTGGGATGAAGCCTCTATAGATACAGTACAGTGGGGATATTTCTCAACTTGCACAAAGGTAACATCTTCTATCATATTTCAAAATAGTACATACGTTAAGATGACAACTGATGTGTTTGCTCATTAGTTATGGGGTTTGTGCTGTAATATGCCATGACAAAATAAGACATCATTATCTGCAGTGTGATTTGAAAGTTATTGTCTTCCACATTTGCATGCTGTCAGGATATTTAGCCAGCCTTCTCTAGAAGTTCGAGAGACTCATTAACATTCTCGTGGAGGAAGGCGAGGATGTCAGTTTTCGCCCACTTAGTTCTTCTCCTTTGCTACGAGCCAGACGGTGGGTTGAATTCCATAATACCCCAGTGAGTGACAGAGATCCCTCCACAGACACTGTACCTGCATAAGATGCTGCACTGCAGCTGCTATCCCATCATGCAGCTTTGTCTCTATTCCTCCCTCTCTCAATCCTCTTTCCATCTTTATCTGAGTAAGGTTAGAGATTTTGTTTGATTTGTTGAATTTAATTCACTGCTTTTCAGACTTTATCCATGAGTTGTGGAATAATGTGGGTGGCATGTCATATTTAAATATTTATTTTGAGACAAGATTAATAATAGTAAGTGTTGCATACTTGTGTGTGTGTGTGTGTGTGTGTGTGTGTGTGTGTGTGTTGTCAGTGGCGTTTTGATATTGGAAATCAAGCAATATCTAAGGTTAAAATACCCAAATATTCCAAATGTAGTTAACAAAATCCCCATCTCTACCAACATGCACATTTCAACCAATTAACCTTACGAGGGCATTCAATAAAAGCTTTGATTTTCCCTTGACAGACTGGCACTCTGTGTCTGCATCACTTCTTCTCTATCACAGATTCATCAAATATTCAATCTTGGCTGATTCACTTGAGAACAATGCCTAAAGTTATTTTGTTACCTTGGACATTCTGTTAAGAAAGAATTTACTGGTGCACCCAAATTTTCTTTTGTTAATGATCAAAATTCAATCTGCAGAGGAATTTAAGCATTCAGAGCTGAAAACAAATGAAGGTTCTTCTCTCAAAAACACATGAGGTTTTCACAGTACACACGATTTGGGCTAATGTGTTAGGTAGGTAGGGAGGGAGGGCGGTACAGAATACAAACTGCAACAATTGCAGCAAACACTGTTTATTTTATTTGGTTATGGTAAGAAGGTTATGGTGGTTGGCATCCACTGTTTCCAATATACTACGCATTCACAGAGTGGCGAGTTATGTCCAATCATATTTATGAATATTTATACCATGGTCATTAGATGCTTATCACTGCACTGTGCCCACCCCAACCACCTCTTTCTAATATGATATTCTTCATAGATTTAAGACTCGTGCTAATGTGTGTTATAATTGAATGAGATCAGCTTTCTCGCCAGAGCCTACCTGTATACCCCTTGTGTTTCTGACCTTTTCAGCATTATATCTGTCCTTCACTCTTGACCTGTTTTTATTAATGATCCATATAGATCAGGAAATATGGCACTAAATGAGCTGCTTTACTTGAGTTGTTTCTTTTCTCATCCTGTTGCTTTTGTTGCCGCTGGTGTTGGTGATAGGCTTCTTGGCCTCAGGCAATGTTGATCCAGTTGCAGATAATTATAGGGGTTCAATTGGCACTTGTTTACTGTCAACTCCCAACTTATATTTGCCTCATTCAGTATTTGTCCCCATGAATATAATATGAGTGTGTTTGTGTGTGTTTGTGTGTGTATGACTGTGTTACAGGTGGCCGCCCAGTAGGTGGGAAAATGCAGGATGTCTGCTTGTCTGTGCGCACATGTATCAGACGCAGCATGTTTTTCCCTTTCAGAGGCGAGGTATCCTGTGTGTGTGTGTGTGTATGTGCATGTGTGTCCTTGTGTGTGTGTGTGTGTGCGTGCATGCATGTATGTCGCCGATCACACTGGGCGGCTGACTTCCAGGAACCCCTGCAGCAAAAACAGGCACTGTGTGTTTCCTGCTCTCACACACCGTTATCACAGGACACACACACACTCAAAACCATACACACACACACACGGATCATTGCCCTATTCTCTTTTCCCTTGCAGGTTTCCTCAACGCCTATCCTTGTGCCTCCGGCCGTCAAGATGTTTCGCTGTGATTGTCATGAAAGAAGTAGCTCTCCGGGAACAAACCAGAGGACACAAATAAGCGAGGAGTGACGGCATCCTCATGGCCCTGCTGAGTTTTTTTTTTTTTTTTTTTGGACCACGTATGTTGCTCAGTTTAAGTGGGTACAACATCACCTCTGCACCTCTCCTGACCTTTCTCATGTCTGATTAAGAGGCCGCTCTTTTCTCTTGACTTGCACTCACCACAGCCTCCCCCTCTTCCTTCATTTCATCATGACCCAAGTCTGATTCTCATTATCATTCAAAATCCCATCGCTCCCGTCCATGTTTTAACTTCTCTCCTTATATCTATTCACACATCCTGCAAAAGAGCCACTGCCCATATGTGACATTGACAAAAGGACCCACACTGTAAAATAGAAGAGGAGCACACAGTCCTTGCTCTGTGCTTGTGCGAGTACGAGACATTATCTATCTTTATTCCCTTTGAGAACACAATGCAACCCACCGTTGAAGCACTCCAGATGACAAGGGAGAGATGAGAGGGAGAGAGGGAGAGAGAAGGATGAAATGAAAGCGAGAAATGTACAATGGCACCGGTGGAAACAATTGCCATTAATGGCATCATCTTTTCCCCACAGAGACTGCATTGAGGGAACAATGAGCTCCACATTGGCTCACTAACAATTCACTGAGAGTTTTACATACAGTGCATGACAGACAAAAGTTGTCAGTGTTACTTCAGTTGCAATGAGGCTTCATTAACCGAATAAGGTACAGATTTGGTGTCTCAGTAAGTTCACAGTGAGATGATGCTCCTCAGGTAGAACCTTCCCATCACCAGTGCTTCGTTGTTTAATGAAACAGGTCACAAAATTAAAAGTATTGAGTCTCCATTTAGTTGTAAGGCGTGTCGTTTGTGAAGTTATGAATCATCCTTGCTAACACCATAATAGTTTCAGCCAAAAGGCAAGGCGACAAGTATATGGGCACTGCAAAATAGAGTAGAATAGAAAAGGGCAGATACAAAAGAATGTTTTATGAGATGTTATGAACAGGCTATGGTGCATGACTTGTTCAACCATGCAGTTCAAGTGGACCAGTTGTTATCACCGAGTTGTAAACGTAGCTTCTGCTCTGTGCTTTCACTGGCTCTGCAGGCGAGATGACTTCCAGATGGTCCAGGGAAAGTGTTTGCCTTAGGTTACTGCAGGCCAGCCTGCCTGTGCCTTTTTCAGCTGAGAGAAGGAGAGATACAGTGTGGGTCTGTGTGTGTGTCTAAGTGTAGACATGTATCACACGGTCCTACTTTTTTTTTTTTTTTTTTTTTTAACACACACACACCCACATGCACAACAGCCAACCAGCTCCTTAAGCACTCAGCTGGCTGGTTCCTGTCCGTGACACTCTGCGGCTGTGTGTGTGAGTGGTTCTCAAATTAGGATCCAAAGACCGCAAGGACACGCCAGGGGGTCCCAACTCAGAACTCAAAAACAAAATTTGACTCATAAATAAAATTACTACTAACTCCTCACAATAAGCAAGCAGAGATTTAAAGTATAGTCTACACATATATGCCCGTATACAGCTTCCTGTCTAATAGAGCCACAAAGAAACTTCCAAATAAAGCCGTTTTAATGGAGCCAATAGAGGACTAGTATGACTTTCTGTGTCCTTTTGTGCTCAATTACAACACCATGATGCCAAGGTCCTCCAACCTTAAGGAAGTACTTACTTTAACCCAAACCACAGTCTTTTCCAAAACCTAACCAGCCTGTTTGTGCCTAAACCTAGCCAAACTTCCATAAGCTTGACTGGTGTTTCATATTTGTGACCATGACGGCATTGGATTGGATTGCTGCGCCGCTGCCCACCTTAGTGCTGCTATTTCAGGAGCCAACAGTATATATGGTGGTTCAAGTTG
Organism: Caranx ignobilis; assembly: GCA_021432705.1. NCBI lineage: Eukaryota > Metazoa > Chordata > Actinopteri > Carangiformes > Carangidae > Caranx > Caranx ignobilis. Next base: position 3,437,077 of record MU269991.1, on the reverse strand, counting down.
GAGGACTACCACTTGACTAGTCCGTCCCAAACTGCTGAAGCTTCATTTGAGTTTTAGATGTGAATCTACTTTTGCATTTTCAGACAGAAAGGGGGACTGCACAATCACTATCACTTGCATTAGGAATACATCTGATCATCATGTGCAGGAGATCCAGTTACAGCAGTGATTCTTTTAAAGGAGCTATTTGCAAGTTTTGCCGTTGCTACATAGTTAGCATTAGCATTACCCTCACGGTGATACGACTGCCTACAACCACACTGGAGTGTTCGGTGGTGATGGAGCACAGGAACACAACTTTTTGTTCGTGACTCATGTTTTCTTTGTTAGGCTACTTTGTGGGTGAGTCATGGACACTCTGTTAATAAAATGTAACGACTTCTACATAATTTCATCAGTGGGTCATAGGCTCAATAATCATTGTGTTACCTCATCTGGAAATAGATACAGTCACTGTTTAGGCACTAATCTGAATAAAAAATCATCCACTTTAATGTAGATATGAGCGTGGAAGTATTGTTTCAACATGTTCATTAATTCATGCCCAATCTAATACACATTCTTGCCTCATTGGATAAAGCACCTCAGGGGGTAAAGTCACCCAGGGAGTCCTTGACGTGAAAAAGCTTCGGGAGCCAGTGGCATGCACAGTAGAAAACACTTCGACTTGACCTGACCCTGCTTTTTCCAACCTGTTTTAGAACACACAGATGCTGGCTGCTGCCCAGTCGCCTCCTCCTCCTCCTCTCCTCCTCCTCCTCCTCCTCCTCCTGAGCAGCGCTTTGGTCCCGCCCACCGCCACCTGGCTCTGCTGCGCACCGCCGACTGGAGGCAGAGTGCAGCTACTCCTGTTCCCCACGCCGACGGAGAGGCAGAAAAACAGGGAGCCCCGAGACCGAGGGTGTGTGCGTGATTTTTTTTTCCTCAAAACCGATTTCTGCAATCTACAGCGACTCGACGTTTAAAGGATAATTGGAGGAAAGTGTGAAGACGAGTAAAAGAAAAAAAAAGACATATAGATCAGCCGGGTGCCCTGCGCACTACTGCATCCCTCCTCTCCATCTCTGCCTCATCTCTCCTCCTTCTCTGCCTCTGTGCTTTCTTTTTTTTCTTTCTTTTTTTTTTTTTTAACACCACTCCTGGCTCTCCCATCCTGCATGTCCTCAGTGACTGATCGTTCACTGCAATCCGCGAGCTGCCCTTCTTCTTTTGTCGGAGTTTGAACCACATTTCTGAGCTGCTGGAAGTACTAATACCGCCAGAGCCCCCTCCTCCTCCTCCTCCTCCTCCTCCTCCTCCCAGAGAGCTGGCCGGACTCTGTAGCTTTCGTCTACCCGATTCAAGCGGATCACCGAGGGGACCTCGCGCGGAGTCAAAGGGACTGGAAATTATTTAGCCCTCTCACACCAACGTAACGCATGGTGGGAATTTCTGCCTCTTTTCAGTGTAAGTACAGCTCCTCTTCTCTCTCTCTCTCTCTCTCTCTTTGCCACATTGCTTGTATTTTCACTTGCACCTTAAACGTCTCGCGTCCTCGTACAAACACGCGTGCACCGATTCCAGAAAAACATCACGCTGACACACACCAGCATGTGATATTTCTTCATTCCTGCTTTGTTTCATATACATAGTGGATATGTGTGTACGGTAAGCAGACTGTGAGGAGCCTCTCGGTGCTAGACGTTTTGAATTAAAGCCAACTATCACTGGGTTTCTGGAAATATTCGGAGATGTGTTGTATTTGGTTTTACTCTGAGATGACAAACAGAACCGATGCGCGTCGGCGCTTTAGAAACACTTTTAATTCTAATGGGAAATTATCAGTGACAGCAGATTTTAAATGGATTTGCTGCCATTAAAGAATATGAAGTTGAAAATGTCATAACTTCAGACAATTAAAATACTAGTAGTATATTAGGCTACTTAAAAGTAACCTGAGAAAATGAACAGTTTGATATTGTGAGGGCACTCCGCCAGTGATCCAGTCATTAATGTGACATCAGAGGAACAAAGAGTGGCTCAGTTCACGAGCTGGAGCCCGGGATGGAGAGTTGTTCTCCGGCAACAGGCAACTTCA